>JAMKFB010000045.1:0-113720 GCA_036247105.1 Cirrhinus mrigala | reverse complement strand
TACTTTGTGTTTGGATATAGGCGACTGAGCCGTAGGCTTGCTCTGAAGCGTCGCAGAAGATGTGTATGTCTCTGATAGTCTGGGGGTTATCCAACTCTAAAGTGACATAACATCTGGGGATGGAGATGCGCTGAATGTCTGGTAACTCTTGCTCCCATGTTCGCCAGGCTTGGAGCAGCTCATCGGGAAGTTGAGGGTCATCCCATTCTCTCTTCTTGTCCCACAGACGCTGGACAAGGACTTTAGGGTAGCAGTCACACTTGATGGAACATACCTCTAATATCACTACTCAAGGCAATAGTGTGTTCACGGAACCTTAGGAGTACAGACATCAGGGAGGGGCCCAGTGTGGGACCAGGGAGGAGCAGCTGGTTAAGATTTTTCCCTCCATGTTGGAAGGAACAGTTGAAGACAACTCTGTTCTTACCGTTACGTTGTGTCATATGGTGGGGGATGTACCACGACTCCTCAGCTTGATCCACTTGGTCGGGAGGTATCACTTGTGCATATCCTGCCTCCTTTAACCTGTTCATCTCCCCCCGGTAGGCTGCGGCTTGGACTGGATCTCTGGCTAATCGCCTCTCTATTCCTCGGAGACAAAGCAGAGTGGCATTTGAGGAGGCTCGCAGGAGAGGCATATCTTTCACTCGTAATAAGGGCGTGGCATATCTGGCTACTCCATCTACGATAACTCTGGTAGTCTTGGACTCGAGCAGCAAAAGGGCCTCTTGATCTTGCTTTGAGCGAGTAATGAGTTTCTCACTGCGGTATGGGAGCACGTCTAGTTGCCACAATTTCTCAACTTGCCTGTATAGGTCAGTGTATGAGCCTGAGGTAGCTGTGAAGAGGCACTGCTGGCTGGGAAGACGATGCTTGATTTCCTGAGTGGGACCCTGCAGGGTCCAACCAAGTCTGGTCTTGATAGCGGCAGGACCGTTGGGCGGGCCTAGACGAACTGGCTCTACTGGGGTAATGAGGTGAGGGTAATCCGACCCTATAAGGAGGAGTGGTTGGACAGATTCAACGGGTGGCAACTGTAGACCTTGCAGATGGCTGTACTTGCGTTGTAACTCATCTACTGGATATGTATGCTCAGCTAATCCCAGTGTCTCCGCTGTAAAGGCTTGATGAATCTTGAATGAAGTCTTGGGTTGGGATGCTGGCGTTACTGAAACACCATGTAGAATGTGAAGGTCTTGGCGGACCGTACGCAGAACAAGTTCTTCAGGTTGACCAGTCAATCCGAGCTGCTTGGCCACTGAATGAAGGAGGATGGTGCGTTCTGACCCATCATCCAAGAGGGCTGTTGGAAATTTTTCTTAGAGACCAGGAGACGTTTTTGGATATCTTGAAGCAGAAGTTTTTCTTTATTCAGATACTCGCTGCTCTGCACTGCAGTCTTCAAAAAGTCGTCTAACTAAGGCAGTGATACATTGTAGTTTATATACATTTAGGGGGCAGTGCTTAGATCTGGAGACAAAGCACCTGGGTGACAACCCCAAACAAAGCATGCAAATGAAGTATTCAGGTATAGCAGCCTGCACCATTTACACCAGTCCTAATCCAATCATCATAACTACTCAAAGACTGGGCAGAGGTACCAAGAGCCATTACAAACAAAAGGTGAACATCTCAGTAATCTGGCTCATTTGACTTACAATAAGAGAACAGGAACTGGCAGGAACCTCTTGCTACAAACTTTGCTTGAGAGAATCATTTGTCTGATAACATCGTATTTACCTTAAATGCTAAATACAATATAATTCACCTTAGTTTTTATGTGATGCTATGTCAGAACATAAGATCAGCATATTTTCAACAGATTCTTAAATTTGTAATCCTTCAGTCCCCCCTTTGAGAGTTTTAATAACTCTCACATAATACAAATTTAAACACTTAAAAAATCCATTCTATAGCCTATGTTTGTTAACATTAAGCCCCATCTTCCATTCATGTAACTTGAAATAGTTACAGGCACATTTATCTTATTCTGTGTCTTGTCCTAGATTTAATTAGGTGTAATAGTTCTTTTCAGAACCATAACTGTTGACACATGCGACATGGATGGTAACATGTCGTACAAGCTACATGTTGACACAGAAAACCATGTAGCATAAGAGTGGAAGTCCTGACGTCCATGGCGCCTGAATAGCTGTGAAGTCTGTAGTTTTCTGTAGTCCATTTCCCACGTAGATTCACTCAGATGATTCTTTGTCCTCATGAAGCTTGTTCATGGATGTCTGAGGTGATGCTTTACTCCAGGATGCTGCTTTTGAAGACATCATGGCATGTACACATACCTGCAACACAAGAAAACAGAGAAACAGCAGACCAGCAGTATTCATGCATAGACAGTTTTAGACTTCTGTTGATCGTATAGTGGTTTTAAGTTTGGTGATCGTATAGTGTTTTGTTGACCTAGTCTTAAGTCATTTGACACCTATGGACCAGCGAGGTGGGGACAAACTGATGAGGGGAAAAACCTATGAGGAAATCTTCACCACAGGGTTGGCCCCCGAGGCCTGTTGCACTTCGGTTCTTCCCTGGGCTCCTCACTGGCCTGTGTGTCCTAGTCTGTCCCTGTAGTTGGTGTGCGAACTTAACTGTGCAATCACTCCATCCTCTAATGAAACATCAGTCATAGCAAACATCATAACCCATAGAGGATAGGTGAGTGACTGGAGTGTGCTGTAGTATTGTTTTAGGCTGTGAGTGTACTTAACCAGAGTCCCCCAGTGGGAGTAAGTCAACTTCCTTTTGTTCTATTTACAAAGAATCTTTTCATCTTTGTTGTAGATTACTGGGGTAATTAAGAACTCACAGCCCTAACAGTTAGCACCTCAGCAAGCTGCCCCACGAGTTTGGTGTAGTGGGGAGGGTCTGCTTCAGAGTTGCAAGCAAACTGAGTAGGAGCTGATTTACACTGTTCATTTCTTTTACATACTTTTTGTTTTTCCTACACTCTTTCATCCAGTGTCCAAGTTTACCACAGTAATGACAATTGCCCTCCCTCTTAGGACATTTATATTTCTGTTGGTTCTTTGTGTTGACCTGAAAGGATGCTGCTGCAATCTTTACTCTTGCTTTAACATCAGAGTCTCTTTCCCAAATAGCTAACATGTCTAGGTTACTTCTGAGAGTTTTGTTAGACCAAGTTAGATCTAGGAATGGCAAGGCTTTTCTGTACTCAGCTACAAGGCCATCTGACCAGATGCGGACTAGGGGTCCCTTGTCATCTAGCACACTTTCAGGATCATCAACTATTCCACTGTAAGTTACAGCTGTCTGGCAGAACCTTACAGTGTATTCATTCACAGTTTCTTCTTTCCTTTGCACACAGTTAGTGATTCTGGACCAGTCTATTTTGGGTCCCATGATATTCTTTAGAATTTTCAAAACACCTTCTCTCAAATCCGCTTTACTGGCATGTTGTAGTTCAGAAGTAACAGCAGACTCAAAACTGTTGAATTCAGATTCAGTTAGAATTTGTGACATTAGCTGTGTGACTTCTGCTAACGACATGTCGTAGAGACGCATTTTGCTAGTCAATGCTCTTCTAAATTCAGAAAAATTTGTGCGTGCTGAGGGTAAGCTCTGGGATAGTCTCTCTATATCTTTAGGTCCTAGCGCTGTATGGACTGCTTGTAACTGGAGTATGGGGGTTGCAGATGGAACAGTTTCAACCCCTTCTACCCTACTCTGAGCCCTTTGTCTCACTCCACATACTTCAATTGAAATTGCTGCATCTTTCTCTATCCTTTTAGTATTGCATTTGTCCTCTTGTCTACACAAAGACTGTAAGTCAGGATGGCTTTCATCTGACTGTTGGTCGTTTGAGTCACTTTGGGTTGAGGCCTTGTTATGGCCCACCTTTTTAGTGAGACAGGACACTCGAGTGTGCAGCTGTTTGTTTTGTTCTTTTAATTTAGCAATACATTGAGCTTGTTCTTGTGCTAAGGATAAGGTAAATTCTCTGTGGCAGCAGATAATGCCTTTAATGTTTTTCTTTCTGATACATGCTCCAAGTACCTTTTTGCATTCTTCAACTGACCATACCTTTTCTGGATCAATACCAAATTTCTTTGTCAAATCCAATCTGACTGACTCTGTCACTATTGAGTCCATGTGCTCTCCTAACAATGATTTGAACTCATTGTCTGTCCATAAAGGGGTAGCTAGTCCACCTTTCTCAGTTGTTGGAATCAACCTAGCATTCCTTCTCAACATTTTGTAATGTCTTTCTGACACAACAATACACTTCTAACACCTCCCTGGCAAGCAGAGGATAAATTTGTTAACACAGAACAACTGTTGTTAACCTTCTCTGGCAAAGCAGAGGAAAACCTAGTTAATACACATTATCATGTATTCAACCTTCTCTGGCAATGCAGAGGACAACATAAACTACTAGCACTTTAGGCTAATCTTCTCTGCCTAAACAGAGGGTCACTGATATTAGCACCTAATGCTAATCTTCTCTACCTGAATAGAGGATAACTGGTCTGTTAACCAAACCCTGCAGCTGTTTGTTAACACTTCTCTGGCGGCGCAGAGGCTAACCATATGTACTGGTCTGTAGTGGTTCTTTGAATAGAGTAACACTCACCAAATCGTTGTTGAGCTGAAAAAGTTTCTGGAATTCAGTCTGGAACGATGTCTGGCGAGAAGCTCTATCCGGGTCACGGCACCAAAACTGTTGGAAATTTTTCTTAGAGACCAGGAGACGTTTTTGGATATCTTGAAGCAGAAGTTTTTCTTTATTCAGATACTCGCTGCTCTGCACTGCAGTCTTCAAAAAGTCGTCTAACTAAGGCAGTGATACATTGTAGTTTATATACATTTAGGGGGCAGTGCTTAGATCTGGAGACAAAGCACCTGGGTGACAACCCCAAACAAAGCATGCAAATGAAGTATTCAGGTATAGCAGCCTGCACCATTTACACCAGTCCTAATCCAATCATCATAACTACTCAAAGACTGGGCAGAGGTACCAAGAGCCATTACAAACAAAAGGTGAACATCTCAGTAATCTGGCTCATTTGACTTACAATAAGAGAACAGGAACTGGCAGGAACCTCTTGCTACAAACTTTGCTTGAGAGAATCATTTGTCTGATTACATCGTATTTACCTTAAATGCTAAATACAATATAATTCACCTTAGTTTTTATGTGATGCTATGTCAGAACATAAGATCAGCATATTTTCAACAGATTCTTAAATTTGTAATCCTTCAGGGCGTAGGTCTCTAAGCACTGACTGCCATTTCTCAGGAGTACTTTACAGATCTTGAGTAGGACACGCCGACTGTCGGTGGGTCGATCTAGATACAGTGTCTCTGTGGCCGAGTTCACCAAGCAACTTTCAGATGGTCCGACCTTGGGTGTCTCAGGCGTCTTGAATGATCGATCATTAACCTCATGGAGGATGTACAGGTGGCGCCGATTACAACTCTTGCAGGGTGTCTTAAGGTTACATTGTGCAGCTTGATGAGCTCTTCCACAACGCCAACATCTCTTGTTTGATTGCATCCACTGCACTTTCTGATCTCTGTTAAGTCTCTGGAAACCGGCACACGCATTCAAGTAGTGATCTTGAGCGTCACAATAAGGGCAAAACTTCTTCCTATCTCTGGGCTTAGGGTCAGGCGCTTTAGCTGGCATGTCACTGCTGTCTTTCTCTGTACCGAGGAAGATACTCGTGGCCCTCATTGTCTGTCTTGTGTCCTTCTGATGTCCCTTCTTGTGTATGGAGACTGACTTACTTGCTGGAGGATAGAACCTGGTACTATCTTCTTGAACTTGCAGCTCAAACTCTAACCACGCTGAGAGATCGAGCAAGGTGGGGATGGGAACTTGTTGGGGATGGACGGACCGTCTAAAACTAGTCTGCAGATCGTGTGGAAGCTTACACAACAACCTTGATACATGGGAACCGCACTCTAACTCCATGTAGCCTTTATTCCCCAGTTGTTGAAGCATACTCACTAGAGAGCGAACTTTCAGTGCAAACACCCGGAAAGCTCTCACATCCCCTTGGCCGACATTCGGACTATCCATAAGCTCAGCTATTCGCTGAAGGGCCAACTGGTGAGGCTGTCCATACTGTTGGTTATAATGAGTTGCAGTAGGAGTCTGCAATCAACAGAGCTTCCTCGAACTTCAGGTGATCGACGAGAATCTGGTACTTAAATCTCTCGGTAGCGTCCACTGGTAGAATGTTCTCCAGAGCAATCCGCAGACGGGAAAACTCTCTTGGATCTGGCCTCACGAAGTTCGGGATGGTGGGAGCTGGTCCCCTATATGTGCTCTCTTGACTGGGAGGAGCATGTAACTGGGTCGGCCTGTAGCTACTTCTGCCATCATCGACTCGGTCATAAGACCTCTGGGGGAAGGACTGGTGCAAGGAGGGTCGAGCATGAGTTGGCGGTGATATCATCTCCAGCTGCCTAAGCCTCTGTTCGAGGTCATGCAGGCGATCTTGTCTGAATGACTCTGCTGCACTATCACTCTGTCTCTGAGGTAGCTTAGATCTAGGCAGAGGGATTGGCCTGGCATCTGTAGTGGCCGGTGGAGTATGGAAACGGGGTGGAGAAACAGGGGAAAATTTGCTCTGTGGATGATGACTTAATCGATCACTCACTGCACGTAGGCTCAACTGTGTTTCCAAGGCCTCATTCCTCTCCGTCAGTTTCCTTATCTGCTCATAGGAATGACGTTGCAGCTCCTCAGTCTCCTTCCGCAACTGCTGGAACTCTGCTAAAACTACTGACGACTGGAAGGGTTGAAATATGTGCTCGCTGTTGTTCAAACTCTCTACTGGGACTCCACTCTGACAGAGGCTGCCATTGCTGCATACTTGTTCCATACTCGGGGGAGGTGTCAGCAAGTATGGGTGCAGCCGCTCCTCGCAATTCTAAATCATCACTCATCTCTGAAGTATCTACTCTCTGTCTTGACTGCAACCTCTGTTGATGATCAGTGAGCTCGAAATCTAACAGATAACTAGGGAGCCGCACCACTCATCTGGGTCTGATTGTGGGCTCAGGAAGGTCAGGTCTGGGATCCGGATCACTCTGATGCATCGTTCTTATGACAGCTCTTCAGTTCCGGCTCGAAGGACCAGTTGTAAGGTAGACTAGTGTGGATGCTGGTGGAAATTGAGCAGACATAAGTCGTCCGGTCAGAGACGAAGTAAACTTTAATGGTTTGAAGCTTGTAGAGGGTTTACAGTCCTTCAATTTGGTTGAGTGAATGATTGGACTACAGGTAGTATTGTATTCAGAGTAGTACAGAGTAGTTTGAAGTGTAGCGTAGTATGAGTGGTTCTAAACAAACAGAAAATAATAATACTCAATTAGTAATGATCTGAAATAACAAATATGAGCTCACTCTGTCACTTTTACATAATATATACTTATACATAATAGCGATATATAGTATAACAACAAAATGGCGATCGATTCAGGCATACAAGGACTAGATTAGCGCTCGTGAAAATGCCATCACGTTCTCTAAAACGTGAGCTCGGGAGATTCGATAAATATGGCTTAAATATCGCAACAATCTCAATTATACAGTAAATAAGAATATAGGCAAACTCAAAGTGACTAACAGTCTACAATAAAACACACCAATAACGCTATTTCTCTGTCTCTCATATGCATTCACTAGCGCCGTTCATGGATGATGCAATACACAATGCGTGTGGCGCAAATAGCTGAATACAACTAGCGACTAACGATAACACAACTTATGCATTCGAATACCAGCTGTTTAAAGATAATAAATAACATAAACACCATCACTCACTTGTATATGAGCGCACTCGGTAGAAACAACAACAACAGCGTCACTCTATGGAAGACTCTCCGTGCTCTGAACTGCGTACAGTAAAATACGCTTAAAGGGATTCTTAAAGGGAAGTGCTGAGTAATCAGCGTGATACCTCTTAAAGACACAAGGGGGCACTAATGGCTCTATATACCTAGCAAGCCTTTTCTACATAGCTCATGTATAAACCTTACAAGTCCAGAAAAATGGAACAACAGTGTAACCCTGACCAGGCTCCTTTTTGCCCAGGCAACATGAAATGGGAGACCACACGTGGATAAAGATACAAAAAATAATGATTTATTACAGTACATATGTGAGATGAAAAATGAGAAATAAGCAATAATCAGTATAAATGATATGGTATGAAATGAAAGTGTGGCGTAATTAGTCATATGGCAAAAAGGCAAACAAAAAGCAAAACAATGTG
This sequence comes from Cirrhinus mrigala, assembly GCA_036247105.1. NCBI lineage: Eukaryota > Metazoa > Chordata > Actinopteri > Cypriniformes > Cyprinidae > Cirrhinus > Cirrhinus mrigala. The sequence goes on along the minus strand of JAMKFB010000045.1, from coordinate 105,459 downwards.
ATACAGGAGAGAAGGAACCCGGAATGGCACCCATGAAGTCCTGTTACACTGCCCAGGCCGCAATCAAGCGATTACAGACACCTGCCGGTAGCTCCTCACTGAGAGACACAGACACAAACAGACCAAGGAGTAGACATTAAACATGTCCCTATTCAAACTCTGGAAAACAAATGTAGTATTAATGTTATCTTTACTCAATTTGACAGGTTACATAAATTAAGGATATTCAAATGACACTTTTCACATATTCATTACCTGCACTCCTCCTCTTTATTTTCACTGGTGTCTGGACTGCTGAAATCACTTTCATTCTCCTGTTTATCTTCCAGTTCTATAGCAGAGCCCTGAGGGCCTAAAACAGCCTTGTATTGAAGGAGCACCTCTTTCAACGTATCCGAAACTTCAGACAGTCGTCTTCTGCAGAGACAGGAAAGGCCCTTGTTTCGCTTGTCTGTAAGTGAAAAGTGAAAAACAAATCCAAATTACATGACATATCCACTTGCTTTGTAATATTTGTTATAACTCACCAAAATTAGATGGTCAGTGTAATGTTTTTCAACTGCTTTCTAGTAAGATACGTCTCTTGTTAGGTAAAGTTAAAGTATGGTGTCCTTATCACCATCACTTCCTTGTTTGATTGGTATGGTTACAAAGATGAAACTTGCCTTCCTCTGAAGTTTTTCTTTTAAGAGTTGCCTGCAACTTCTGCAACCATGAGCAGTGCTGGGCCATCTCCTGAACAAGTATTGTCCTTTCCTCCTCCAGTCTCATTTTCAGCATGGCTTTGTTAAAAATTTTCAACTTGTCTTCGATTTGTGCTACAACAGAGGTAAAGAAAATGTATAAATAACAATTTTGACTTCAGTCTTTACAAAATAAATCAGAGGCCTCAGGAAACTCCGCTTACCGCTGCCATGAACCTCCCACGGCCATGTTGGGGATGGGTTGTCTCCCGATAGCGACTGCTCCACTTCATTAACATCAATTGCCATGGCAGGCTCATGACTGTTATAGGTCTCTATGTCTTTCAATAGCAGTCTCTTGCTCTCAGCAATTTTTCTCCGCAGGCGGTGACAGAACTTGCCACTATCTGTAAAGACATGAAGCAGAAGGTAAAAACAATGACCAAAAATACAGTGAGCAATTATCTATAGACAATGTAATTATACCATTTTGGCGGTATAGAGCCTGCTTCCGCTGCCTCACGTTAAGGTAACGTCCCTCAATGGACTGCTCTAGGGAAGTACCTGTTGTGTCTGGAAACACAACACAAAAACACAATAGTGTAAAGAAGGATGAGTTGGGAGGGGGTGGGTGCCAAAAAAGGATTACAGAGATAGTGGCATGCAGCATAGTAAGCAGTAGGCAGCTTAAATATCATGATCTAAATGATCGCCGCCAATGAGGAAGCACAAAGTGAAACACGTTATTGGTTCAAACTTACCACCAGCTGCCCATTCCCTCACATCAGACACCCACACTGCTTCATCGGTGCAAGCCAAGCTTTCTTTAAGCTCCGCTAGACTTGCAGTCTCCTCCTGAAGCCTCTGGCAAGTCTAATGCGACAGTTAAACAATGCAGTTACACAAAGCTACACAATAACCACAAATTGAAACCATTTACAGAGAACACACCTTCACATATCTTGCAGACAATGCCCAATGTAGTGTTGTGATTTTTTTGTAGTTCCAGGCCATAGCATGGATTGTAAGCATATCCACACGTGCTGTTGAGAGTAAATGTTGAGTGAATGTCATGCAATAAGCAATAAAAAATTACATTAGAAGAGAAATACTACAATCACCTCCTTTCGACATGTATTTAGTCGTTAAGGCACAGCGGGAGAGGTAGCTGTTCACCTGTTCAACTTCCTCCCCCGCAGTTGACCCTGCTCCTTCTTGGTTTTTGCCACTCTGTGTAATCTAGTAGTAAGAAGACATGTAAGGGATAATGTAATGTCCGCCGGTCGTTATCGGATAATAAGTAACGACAAGGCGAACCGGACCCTGACGTGCAGCAGAGGGACTTATTTTCCGATGATACAGTTAAACATAATAAACACTGAACATACCTCACACTTAGTGGAATGTGCTGTAGCATGCATGACGCTTAGGAAAGGCCTGATTGATGTTAGCCCCTGGAGATCAGGAAGGATGTTTGCTGATTTGTGTATATATGGCCAGTATTTACACATTACATCCATGGCGATAAACCTTGGCTTTGAGCTCATCAACTCCTTGTGCAGATACATGGGGTAGGCAAAGATTTCACCTAGGGATATACAAATTGTATTAGAAATGCAAGTATCCTATTATTGTACATTCTAAAGAGAGTATCATAACGGGAAACTCAACCAAGCAGTGGTATAAGCTGCACTAATAGTGATAATTGAGATGCTTCTCCATATTATTATTTTATTTAGCTTTTGTCCAAAGCGACATACAAATAACAACAATACAAAGTTACATTTAACAGCAAACAATTTATTATAATCTCACCTCCGAACATATTAAGCGCTTTAAGGAGGAAACCATGCCGACACACCGCAACCTCCATGCCCTCTTCGTCCAACTTGAAGGTCCTCCTAGAAGTCTCCTTCGCTGCTGTCCACGAGGAGCTCCCACATCTGCCTTGTCCAGGTAGCTGTGATGTAAATGAAACACACTATAAACATACTGTATATAATACCTTGTATTTTGAATACAAGAAAATCTGGGCTGTCAAAGCATAGTAATTTAATTAACAAATAATTTGAAACCTGCCTGTTTCACAGCTTTATGCAAGACATCAACAAATGCAGACACAGATGTGTCTTCTGCGATAAATGCCCCTTCAAAAAACGAAGAGTCGGAGCTGAGGAACAAACGAAACAGAACATTTATCCATGCTGAATATTGAATCTAAAAAAATGTAGATCAATCTATACTGGAAGAAAAAAATATCACCTTCCGTTTCGGAGAAACCGGTATAGCTTCCTGTTGCCATCCACAGAGATTGCCAGCATGTCTGGGGTGCAAGCGGGGCAGGTGAAAGGTGCACTGCAGGACAAGTTATCTTTCTCAAAAGCACAATAGGAAAACTCCAGGAAGCTGCGCTGCAGCGTGTCCCCGCACACTGGTCCTGACTGAAAGATGCATTATATTAATTGCTACTTCGGAGATGTCTGCATATGTTAAACAATCCTATAATATGGTGAACACTTACCCGCCCACCACACTTTGTACGATGCTCCAGCAGCATTGCAAAGGCTTGTCTGGATAGTGCCGGCGCGATGACTTTCAGTTCTCTTACACTGCTGAAAAGGTTGAGGGAATACAAAGTAGAAGAGCTGGTGGAAGCTGGCCAGTATCCACTGTTTACAAGGTCCATGAACTCTGGAGCCCACTGCTGCTGGCATGTTTGGCATGCAAACAATGGCTGGTGCATGTCATAACGCCCTTGGATTATAAGAAAACAAACCCATGGATACCTGAGCTTTTAGAAACAATCAGCTGGCACACTTTAAGACACTTGGGCTACATCTTGAGTAGAATTACACCAGCATAGTTCAAATTAGTATATTTTTGTTGGTTTATCGTAGTGACAAGATGTATTCTGTAATTTTTGAGTACTGTTATTTTCATTGCAAAGCAAAGCCAAAAAATGGGGAAAAAGCTGAATATTGAAAAAAGATCAGAGTTTGGAAATATTACCATTGATGGAAATTAAAATGACTGCTTTGCCAGGTGACACAGTTATGCTGGGGACTTCACAGAGACATTTTTGAGTCACTCTCACCATTGGCAAAATACAAGCTAGCAAAGGAAAGATAAACACAAAATTAGCCTACCAGATTTATTAGACAAGAGTACAAAAGAGTTTTGCAATTACCTACCTTGAGCTGTATCCTCCCTCCCCTCTTACAAAATATGTGGATGGGGGAATAGCTTTAAAAAAGCCCTCAAGGACTGACTCCCTATCGTGGAGTGGCCATCTGCTGTGATTCACAGTTCACGGTTTCACAGAACCACTGATCTGGTAGACACTCTCTGCATCTAGGAACGAAATCAATGAACCAATTTAGTCATTGAATCAACTCTTTGAAACAGCCCTGATTCCACCATAAACATGCAGTTTATCCGAAACATGAAGACATCAATTAGTGATGCACTCTAAAAACCTACAAAGTATGAAAGAACATTAATGAGATCTCACCTAACAACCGCAGGCTTGCTGCAATGGCTACAAAATGGTTGGCCAACATCCTGAGTTTGGATGAGGCATTTAAGGTGGAATGGCCTTGCCTCCTTCCATCTTTGTGAGGCTTGCTGCTGCCTGAAAGTCCATGATGATGATGCCCTCTGGATTTCAGGGGAGCCAGACATCATAGCAGAGAGGCTCTCCATTTTTTTTTCTGCAAAGACAAATATTAATTTAATTGACAAAGGACCATTTCTATGCAGACCCATTATTTCATAATAATGGGTAAATATCTTGCCAATGCTTTCAATAACATCAATTTCAGAACTTTTCCAAATCAACTTTCCCACAGTCTAGGGCCAAATTCAGCATACTTTGAAACATGGATCAGGGTAAATTGTATCAACGTGAAAATTGAGACAGAATTCCATTGGGACAAAATTGAAACTACTACAAAAAAGTGGTTCAATAATAGGATTCAGCCCATTGTGGACACAATTCGTGGCTTTGCTGATTTATAAAAAAAACCTGAAAGCCCGAAAACCACCACAGGTAACTAGGCACGGGAGGTCTGGCAAGCTTTCGAGTTTTTACATTTTTTTGCCAGGATTTTACATGAATGGCAATCTAGTCTCCAATGATACAGGTGTTCCAGGATTTGTGTGAACCCTGCTTTCAGATCTGCCTCAGAAAATTACCTAATAATAATTAAAATGTATTTGACCATATTTTACCAAATTCCACTTGAGGATCAAGACTGGCTGCAGGAAGCTCTTCAGTGAGCAGGTAGTTCCCGATCTGGTTGTGTCTAACTACAACAGCACACAGAGGAATAAAAGCAAGTTAGACCACCAATGCATACTTTTTTGGTTGAATCTACATATCTATACATTTCAAATACGGGGGAAATACGGGAAAGGATTCAAGAAAGGATCCTTGATCAATGTATTGGGTTTGGCTGGACCAAGGAGTTCAAAAGTAAAAACCAACTCTACACCCCTTTCATGAAAATGTTTGAGAATTGAGAGCAGCTAGATGCAATCACAGACTGAACGAGTCTGAAGTACCTAGGCTTATATAATAGCCTTATATAATACTGCTTTCTGGACCCGATGTAGGCACTCTACTTCACTGCATCTGAAAATTCAACACCTAAAAAGCACCTACCCTGGCTTCAGTCAGAACATGTTCTAAGCTCATTTCAAGAGCCATCCGTCTCCCCTCCATGTAATAGCCATCTTGACAGTCGGTGACATGTGTAGTAGTGATGCGCGGGTCGTCTCGTAACCCGCGGACCCCGCGGGTCGGGTTGGGGCGGGTAAAGAAATTGTCACTTTATTTGCGGGGCGGGTTGGGGCGGGTCATTAAAAACAAAATTAAATAAAAAATCCATGTATGTTGCGTGCAATTCCCTATAGCCTATATTAAATATTTGGGAATATCTATTTTCATATTTTATTAAGTTCTTTGATAAGGTTACGTCACGTGACAAGTCACGAAAGCGCCAAGCAGCTACTGCTGCCAGTCACAACAAAAACAAAGAAATAAAAGTGAAGATGGAAGACGGTACAGTGGATGCCATTCTTTTTATGCACAGCGAACGTAAAAACGTTAAATTAACATTTCCGTGTGATAAATGAAAAAAAAAAAAGTCAGTGGTTATTTAGCGTAGGTGTAACGGAGACGCTGAGGCGGCGTTAGAATCCATGTGCGGAAGTTTATTACAAACAGCAGCAAACATACACGTGTAAACAGGCAGAGGGTCAATAACCATAAAGCAGTCCAATCTTTCGACAATCCAATGGGTAATCCGAGAATCGTAAGTGAGAAATCAGGCAATGAAGTCAAACCTTGAAAACAGTCCACACAAGCAAACAGTCCAGAAAGGGTAATCCGAGAAATCAGTGGTCAGAGAACGAGGCAGAATCATACACATGTAAGCAAACAGAATAATCAGGAAAATGCTCGGTAAGGCAGGTAAACTGGCAATACTTCACAATGTGCAAGCACATGGTCACAGCTTAAGTAGCCCCAAACAGGAAGTGAATGTAGAAGCAGCAGAGGGAGCGCGCAGTCAGTACTCGGGTGATGGCTCCCTCTGCTGGCTTGGCATTACAGAACCCCTCCCTCTAGGAGCGACTCCTGGAGCTCGGCGAGGACGTCCCCGTGGTCGTGGCGCAGGACGGTCGGGTCTGGCTCGATGGAATTCCTCCATGAGAGATGGATCCAGAATGTCGTTGGCGGCCACCCATGACCTCTCCTCAGGTCCATAGCCCTCCCAGTCCACCAGATATTGGAGCTGACCCCCTCTACGCCGAGAGTCCAGTAACTCCTTTACCTGATAGGCGGGCATGCCGCCTACATCCAGGGGTGGCGGTGGGTCTGGGGCCATCTGGCTGGGGTCAGCCTCCGGGTGGACTGGTTTGAGGAGGGACACATGGAAAGAGGGAGAGATACAATAGTTAGCAGGAAGCTCAAGCTGGTATGTAACATCATTAATTCTCTTAAGAATCTTGAAAGGGCCTACATACCTAGGGCTGAGCTTCCTGCTGGGCAGCCGCAGCTTGATGTCCCTCGTAGAGAGCCAGACCCGTTGTCCAGGTTGGTAGGGGGGGTGTGGATGGTGGCGTCTGTTGGCTTGGATCTCCTGATTCCGTATAGCCCGCTGGAGACGCACATGAGCACTGTCCCACACCCTCTCACTACGTTTAATCCAGTCGTCGACAGCCGGAACCGATGAAGGTTCCCCCGACCACGGGAACATGGGGGGCTGAAACCCCAGGACGCATTGAAAGGGGGTGAGGCCTGTAGAGGAATGGGTGAGTGAATTTTGGGTATATTCCGCCCAGGGGAGAAATTCTGACCACCTATGTTGTTCACGGCTGCAATAGGTGCGTAAGCATCGGCTGATCTCTTGATTTAATCTCTCCACCTGGCCATTGCTCTGCGGATGATATCCTGAGGTGAAGCTGATGTTAATATCTAACTGCTTACAGAAAGCTTTCCAGACCTGGGAGGTGAATTGTGTTCCTCGGTCACTGACAATATCCTCAGGTAAACCATAGACACGGAAGACGTGATTGAAGAGGGCTAATGCCGTTTCCATGGCTGTAGGTAAACCCTTCAAGGGAATCAGACGACATGACTTGGAGAATCGGTCAATGATTACTAGAATGGTTGTAAACTCATTGGAAGGTGGCAGATCAGTGACGAAATCGATGGAGAGATGAGACCAGGGCCGTTGTGGAATGGGTAATGGTTGAAGTAAACCAGAGGGTAATTCTTTGGGGGTCTTGGATTGGGCGCAGACTTGGCATGATTTAACGAATGTGGTTGTGTCCTTGGTCATTGATGGCCACCAGAATGAGTTCTTTAACAGGTGTAGGGTGCGTGATATACCTGGGTGACCGGTACTGAGGGAAGTATGAACCCACTGCAGAACTTGATGCCGCATGTCTTGAGGTACATAATGCTTGTTTGGGGGACATTGTGGTGGTGGTGGATCTTGATCGTGTCTGCGCTGAATTTCTTCCATGAGATCCCATGCGATAGGTGCTAGAATGACAGTGGGTGGCAGGATGGGTTCAGGTTTGAGATAATCAGTAGGGGTTAATTCGGAGCTTAACTTACTGTAACAAAACTGAGCAACATACTGTATTGCTGGTGACAAAAACAGATTAAATGTCATTTTTTCTTTTGCTGTAAGATGTGCAATGGTTCTTTTTTAAACTTTTTTATTTTTATTTTTTATTGAATTTTTAAAATTACAGTATTCGATATCAAGTCCTTGACACATTACTTTTACACATTTTCACATTTAGTAACAATACAGTTTAAATAAAAAGAACCAAAAAAAAGAAAAAAAAAAAGAAACTTAAAATAAAGGGCATCACAAACGTATGTTAAATTCATTTAGCAGAGAGGCCTACAGATCTTTGGGCTTTTCAATGTTTTTTTTAAACTTTAGACTCTAAATATATTGTAAAGGCTGCTTAATGCGATAGCCTATAGTGTCGTTAATGACCCGCTGATCGCTGTCAGATTCTGATATGAATGTCCGCATTGCATTGTGGTTAATGGGCTTAGAATGAGCCCCGCTCGGCCCGTGTTCTGGCTTACTGTAACATTTCACCGGTAATAAGACCGAAATAATATTATTAAAATAAAGAAATGAATGAATACAATGATAACATCTAAATAAATGTCGATAGATGTAGCGTTATAGTTTTTAAAATATCAATAAACAGCAAAGCAATCCAGCTTTGCAATAATAACCGAAAAAGACCGAAATAATAATAAATGATAATTAATATACAACGCCGCCACTCCCACCACGCACAGTGCTGAGGGGGCACCAAAACTAGCCTAATGAAAAATCAATAATCATAGTCAATAATTATAATGCCGATATTATTTCAGTATATATTATTAGGCACCTTTCAGGCAAAGAGTATTTAATTGCTCTAGAGATGGTGCCCTCAGTGGTCCGTTGAATTGCGCAATTTGCGGAGCACCTGACGAAGTTTGACTTTGACAGTAGGAGGTATATAAAAGACTGGCAAACTGTCTTTATGTTTAAAATCATAAAGGAATTATGGTTAGGGCACCAAAATGGCTAGCAGCAGCACTGCACATATATAATCCGTGATAAGATCTCGTGAATAAATGTTGATTAAACAGTTTCTCTGCTGCAGCCCGACTGGCAGAAAGAATCGTGCAGTTACACGAAAGATGCATCCAATTGAAATGCATAGTTTAAAAAACGTGCTGGACTTACGAAAATAACGAAATAAACGTGTCCCTGCCACCAATAAATAGATTAAATTACGTGACTAAATCACGAACTGCTGTGAGACTGGGTTGGGTGTAACTATAGTAACCATGATTTTTGGTTTTAATTTTTGTAAGGGTTAATTGTGTTATTATCTGCTCCAGCTCCCTCTAAACGTATTATGAAACGATCTCCTATAACATTTGTTTGTTAAATTACTACTGTAACTTTACAGTAGATAATAATGATGTCCTTTTACATACAGTATTTTGAATTGTAATTAAGTTTAGTTTATTATTAACCCTCTGGCTGCTACTGCTAAGATGTTAGCACTTAACTAAAAGACAAACTACAGTAGCCTATTTACAGATGAAACTGACCTGCACTTGATGTCCTGGTTAATAGTTTTGCCTCTCAGATCCACTCCATTCTCGAGTCTCTCGCATTGATTACTCTGATAGAAACCGTTTGGCGGAGACGCGGAGCGCGCGCGAACCGAATCGTGTTGCCAGAACAGATTAACCGATTCATGATTTAGAGATTCGTAATCGAATGGTGATCCACCAAATGCAGATTAAAACTAAAGTAACGAGCCTGTTTTGAAAATGTAAGAAGTAGAAAGTACAGATATTTGTGTAAAAATGTAAGGAGTAAAAGTAAAAAGTAGTCAGAAAAATAAATAGTGAAGTAAAGTACTGATACCAGGAAAATCTACTTATACAGTAACAAAGTATTTGTACTCAGTTACTTCCCATCTCTGCTCATAATGATTTTCGTGTGCAGCTCAATCATCATGATTCACACACACACACACACACACACACACACACAAAAACACACAAACCTGCAGCTTCAGACAAATTAATCAAAATTAAAACTGTGATGCACAAACTTTTCATATGCACATTTCAGATGCACATTGTCCAGCCTGACAGTCCTGATGATCTTTATATATGACCCTTTTCAAGCAAATTGATTCACTTGGCAGCCGTTTTCAGACATTCTTAATACTGTTTGTTTGTAAATTAAACAGAGATGTTAAATATTACAGTGTCTCATGATATTGTGTGTACAGTAGTCATTAATCTTAGCTGGAAACTAAAGTGATTGGATGCTCCAAGATGACGGCTCTGTTGACATACAGTAACTGGAGCAGCTGAATGAAGTATCTTATCCCAGATAGCACAAGTACGTCTGCGCATTGGCTGGTCTGGCCATGGAAAATAGCCTTTTTAGCGCTTAAGAAATGATATTTTTTAGAACGCTGTTGTGAGATTTTATTGATGATTTCAAATTTGAAATTTAGTCTTAAGATTGGTGAACAGTTTTAGAGAATTTTATGTTTCCCCATTCAAAGAGAAAGGAGCTGCACTTGCATGCCCGAGAGGCGTTTCAAAGATGGACGAGTGAAATGACTTACCTTAAAGGGACTTTGATATTACTCAACTTTATCTCAGTAAATCCCTATTATCAAGGATCTTCAAAGCAGATTATAGAAGTCCACTATATGGAGAAAATTCCTGAGATGTTTTCCTCAAAAAACATAATTTGTTTATGACTAAAGAAAGAAAGGCATGAACATCTGTGGTCAATACATTATCTGGAAATTTTTGTTCTGGAAGTGAACTACACCTTTAAGTCAATACACAATGATTAAAAAATTGTTACTGAACAATTATATTTGTAAGATTATAAATGTATTAGATGTAAATCAGTGTATATGAGTTTGTTAGCAGCAGAAGCTGTTGTAAATCCTGCCCACTTCTTTGCATTGTCAGCACATGCTTCAGTGCTCTGAGAGTGTTTATAGTGCTGTGAGTTTAACACTTCATGACTGAGAGCAGAACAGAACAGAATCTTCATCATCACACAAGACAAAACAACAACAATGAACAACATCATCATCCTCATCTGGACTCTGCTCTGCTGGATACAAGGTACATAATGAGAAACCAATTATATTATGGAACCAAATGTTTGTATTTGCCTTGATCTACACACATGAATCCTATAAATTTCTCTCTCAGGCTCCAGTGGACAGATCACAGCTACTCAAACTCCTGCAGTTCAAACAACTGAACTAGGAAAGACTGTTGTGATGAGATGCACCGCCAGCACTCCTTTAACAGGCTGCAGCCCAACACCATGTCTGTCCTGGTACTTACAGAAACCTGGAGAAGCTCCTAAACTCCTCATTAATAGAATAAACAAACTGGAGTCAGGAACTCCATCTAGATTCAGTGGCAGTGGATCTGGCAGTGATTTCACTCTGACCATCAGTGGAGTCCAGACTGAAGATACAGGAGATTATTACTGTATGAGTATACACGATCCAAGTAGTAGATATGTGATCACACAGTGACAAAGAGTTGTACAAAAACCTCCATCAGTCACAGTGACTGCACTGATACAGATGAGAGATACTGCAGCTGCTGATGAGAGGATGACAAACAACACAATGAAACAGTGTATCAAACCTGTCAGCTTTTATTTTCTATTCATTTATATAATATAGTTGTGAAGCATCAGGCAGAGAAGCAAACAACATTCAGTGTCCATGCAAGATCAGAATGCAAAGGTTATAATGTCCAGAGTCATAAAACCAAGAGAATAATCCAAAACAAACCACTCAGAAAAGCAGTGTGAAACAAACAAAACTTCACACTGAGGGAACAAACAGTCAGGGTTTAAATAGGCCAGTCTAATTAGACTGATGAGAAACACCTGAGAACAATCAGAGTTCAGGTGAGTGTGACCTCTGGTGATGAGTTGAGAAGTAGCAGAGGGTTTGACAAAACCTAGGAAAAATAATATAATCATACTGTATTTCACTTACTACATTTCACTCTGTCTAGAGAAAAAAAATATGTTTTGCCACTTGTTCATGCAAACCTTGCTGCCACAATGTTACCAGTAACCTTTTTTTCATGGTTCTGCTTTTCTTTATAATTGTGTGATGTCTGGATTTAACTAGAGCTTTGAATGATTCAGAGTCTGTAAGTTTTTGTCCAGCAGGAAAATCATCAGCACTAAACAAGAACATTTTTATTACAGACTCATTGATCAAGTCTCACCAGTAATTTATTGTCTGGCTAATCTGATTCTTTCATCCGTTATTCACACACAACTTCAACATGGATGGATGTACTACATTTAACATTGTCCATCAAGATTGAGGAATACAAACAAACCTCATCTCTCCATGATCAACACAGACTGTAGATATCAAACACCTTCAGTTCTGGCTCCAGTTCCGGCTCCAGCACTTTTACATCAGTGCTGCTGCTCTTTGTGGAAATTTCACAACAGTGTGTGCCCTTTATTTTAAAATAAATAAATAAATAAATAAGTCAACATTTTGTCAGACCTTTGCTACTATATTCATGTCAGTATGTTTGAAATACTATTCTAAAGTATTTAAAAAATCATCAAGAAGACCCACTTCAATTTCATTATTTTTTTAAAGAAATGTTATGTTCAATAGCTCACATTTATCACCAAGTATTAAAGCTTCTAAGGTTTTATAGAACATGAATGTGACTGACGAAATTCACCTGTGGTCTGAGACTGACAGCTGCCTGTTCTGTGTATGAAGATCATTTACATAGAGAGACACTTTGCATGAGAGTGTTTATAGTGCTGTGAGTTTAACACTTCATGACTGAGAGCAGAACAGAACAGAATCTTCATCATCACACAAGACAAAACAACAACAATGAACAACATCATCATCCTCATCTGGACACTCACACTGTTTGCTCAAGGTTTGTAGTACAACTTTCATAACAACGATTACAGTAATTGTTTTAAAATGTGAAATATACATCATTTTAATTCTTGTCTTTTTTCCCTTTCAGAGTGTAGAGGACAGTACACTGTTACTCAGAGTCCATCAATAACAGCAGCTCAAGGACAAGAAGTCAGAATAAACTGTAAAGTCAGCAGTGGAGTGTATAGTAATTACTTACACTGGTACTTACAGAAACCTGGAGAAGCTCCTAAACTCCTCATATATTATGCAACAAGCCGTTACACTGGAACTCCATCTAGATTCAGTGGCAGTGGATCTGGCAGTGATTTCACTCTGACCATCAGTGGAGTCCAGACTGAAGATACAGGAGATTATTACTGTCAGAGTGTACACTACCCGAGCAGCACTTGGGTGTTCACACAGTGATAAAGAGTCGTACAAAAACCTCCGTCAGTCAGAGTGACTGCACTGATACAGATGAGAGATACTGCAGCTGCTGATCGGTGTGAATCAACTCAATCACTCCTGTCTGTAGATCACTATATTACAATGCAGAACACTATCTAATAATAAATTCAGTCTGTGCTGGTTAGGTTAATCACTATAATGAATGAACAAAAAAGGCTTGACACTCAACAAGCATTGGAGTCAAAATAAATAAATTAAATTAAATTAGCTTGCATGTTACTATCATATTGGCTGTTCATTGGTACTAATAATGCACATATTAATGCCTTTTTCTGCATGACCATATTTTAGATCCCTTTATCCTACCTCATAACTATTAATAAGCAGCAAATTAGGAGCAAATGTTGTAGTTAATAGTTGGTTGACTGTGAGAATTAGGCCTTAAAATAAAGTTTTATCTGTCTTGACAACAACAGCGTGGACTTTGACTTGTGTAGTGGTTAGTTTAACCATTATAGATGCTGAACAGAATAAATGTTTGATATTCGACATCACAAAATATCATTCATTGTCCACAGCATTACAGTCAAAAACTGAATTAATATTTATTACATTTAAAAATTCAAAGGATCAAAACACACACTGTATATGGTGCCAGTGCTGCAGCATGGAGTCAGGATATAAGACCAAAAATTAACCATTCTGCGTTAGTTCAGGCAGGTCTCGTAGTCAAGCTCTGCTGTTAGCTGATTGGAAAATTTCAAACCCAGCCCCCATCAGCTGATCAGACACCCAAGCTCTCTATTGGCAAATCACAAACAGAGTGCCTCATTTAAACACTGCTTTCATCTGCTTGCTTTGCTGCTTCCTCTGTATGCTGCTAACAAAATCTCATGTTGCCACACCATGAAAGTTAGCGTGTTTCTGACGTTACTTACCCACTTAGCGATCATGTCTTCTAATGCCAATGACGAAGACCCGTGGATCGAATCAATCGAGGAATCTCAACAACAACAAACCCAAACAGGGGAAGCTATTATTGACGAGAATGTTGCTGTCCGTCGGAGCACTCGTCTGGCAAGCAAAGCCTCCTTTTCTCCCAGCATCAGTGATTGGCCTCTGCCAAAAATATTGGAGGTACTGTTCAAGAGCCATATATCAGTTCCAACCGGAGCTACTCATGAAGAGCTGTTTAACTTGCTTTGCGAGAACATCGATGTCCCGGCTCCCCACTCTCCACCACCGCCTCCTCCAGCCGGCAAGAAAAACATGCAGAAAAGAAAAAACCACGAGCCAGCTTCTGCCACTGGTGCACCCAAGCGGGCTTGTGGTTCCTCCAGTTCAGCCCGATCAAGCCATTCCACGATCCAGAACATCGACCCAGTTTTGTCAGCTTTATCAAGTATTCAGTCCTCGATCACCGCCATGAACTCCAGGATCCAGGCTTTGGAGTCTGGGTCAACATCAAGGAATTCAGAAAATCTTCTATACTCCGGACCGGCTTCTTCGAGCACCGCGTCAACCACTCTACAACTACCTGGCACCGAGCATCAGGTCGATGACGTCATTCCGGCGACACTCCCACGAAGGTCGATGGGAAGTGCAGCTCCTGTATCCACCGGCGCTCCGTTCTTTCCGCCGTCTGCTGCAATCTCTCACCAGCTGAGAAGCCAGATCATTGCAGGTAATGATGTGAACTTTATTAAAATATTATTAGGCCCAGAACTGAGTGACGGGCGCGTTGTAGATTGCGGCGATGTATCCGTTATGCTTAAAGACAATGACCCTCGACTTTCAAAAACTTTGACTCTAGCCGAATTTGTCGTGGCATTTGGGGTTTACAGAGATGTTATATGCGAAGTCTTTCCGTCTCGTAGAGCCGAGCTAGACACATATTGTAACGCCAAGCCAGCAGAGGGAGCCCTCACCCCAGTACTGCCTGCATGCTCCCTCTGCTGCTTCTACTTCCACTTCCTGTTTGGCAGTATTTAAGGACTCACCATGTGCTCACACACTCGCGAAGTATTGCCAGTTTAACCTGCCTTACCGAGCGTTTACTTACTCTGTTGGATTACCTGTTGCCGTCTTGCTTTGTTCCTGTTTATTGTGTTTGGATTTATTTGCCTGTTTGGACTGATTTCTAGGTTTGACCCTGCATTCTCCTGTTGACTTCCGCTCTCTGGATTTCCCCCATTGTTACGTTCGCTTGATTGGACTGTCTGCTCGGTATCTGACCCACTGCCTGCCTAACCTCTCTGCTGCTGGAATTACCTTCATTGTGTATGTTTGCTGATTGTTTCAATAAACATCCGCTCTTGGATTCTACCTCTGCGTCCTCGTTACAGAATACTTCGCCCACCAAGAATCCAGCGGAACTATCAGCCAATAATAACCCAGCAGCTTCTGACCGCAAAGCCAACATGAGTGCAGACATCAAGCTAATCCGTTTTCGCCAAGGAAATCACCCCATAGAGCACTACGTGAAGGATTTTCTGGAACTGGCACATCATACTACCTTTGATGAGGTATGCCTTATGATATTTTTCAGAGGAGGACTTTCTGAGCCAATTTGTTCCCTCATGCCTTTTCCCGAATCCACTTGGACCTTAGAACAATATATTGACGTTGCATTGTTGCTGGCTGGGTCACCTTTTACTGTTGGTATCGCGGATGAGGGACTCTGCAATCCCACAGTAACCTCCATACCGCAGCCTTCTCATATCGAGCCTGCTCAAGCCAGGTCTGCCAAGTCAAAGCCTGCTCCAGGGCCTGCTCACGCCACGCCTGCCGCTCCAGGGCCTGCTCACGCCACGCCTGCCGCTCCAGGGCCTGCTCACGCCACGCCTGCCGCTCCTGGGCCTGCTCACGCCACACCTGCCCGTCCAGAGTCTGCACCTGTCATAGCTGCCCATCCAGAGTCTGCACCTATCATGGCCGCCGTCCCACAACCAGTCCACAAGATGGCCGCCGTCCCCGAGCCAGTCCACAAGATGGCCGCCGTCCCCGAGCCAGTCCACAAGATGGCCGCCGTCCCCGAGCCAGTCCACAAGATGGCCGCCATCTCCAAACCTGTTTACAAGATGGCTGCCATTCCAGAGCCAGTCCACAAGATGGCCATCATCCCAAAACCACACCTCATGATGGCACACATACTGGACCCACCCCTAATGGCGGTATGGACAGCTAAGATGACGCTCCCTCATGTCACGGTAGCTACCCATGACTCAAGTCAAGCTGTAGGGCCATCTTCAGTGTCAAGTCAAGCTACAGCTGCTGCTCCAAGGTCCAAGGCTTCCAAATCCAGTCAAGCTCCAGGGTCGAGTCGAGCTGCAGAACCAGGTCGAGCTGCAGAACCAAGTCGAGCTGCAGAACCAAGTCGAGCTACAGAACCTAGTCGAGCTGCAGAACCAAGTCAAGCTACAGTTGCTGCTCCAGAGTCAAGTCAAGTTTCCAAGTCCAGTCAGGCTTCCAAGTCAAGTCCAGGCCAGGCTTCAGAGTCCGGCCAAGCTTCAGAGTCCGGCCAAGCTTCAGAGTCCGGCCAAGCAACAGAGTCCGGCCAAGCAACAGAGTCAAGTCAAGCAACAGAGTCAAGTCAAGCAACAGAGTCAAGTCAAGCAACAGAGTCAAGTCAAGCAACAGAGTCAAGTCAAGCAACAGAGTCAAGTCAAGCAACAGAATCAAGTCAAGCCAAAGCTATTGTTCTCCATGAGTCAAGCCATGTTACAGCTACTCTCCATGAGTCAAGCCAAGATACAGCCGTTACTCTCCATGAGTCAAGCCTAGATACAGCTGTTGTTCTTCATGAATCAAGCCAAGACACAGCTGTTGTTCCCCACAAGTCAAGCCAAGTCACAGCTGTATCCCACGAGTCAAGCCAAGTCACAGCTGTACTCCACGAGTCAAGCCAAGACACAGCTGCTGTTCTCCACCACTCAAGCCAAGATGCAGCTGTTCCCCACGAGTCAAGCCATGTTGTTCCTGAGTCAAGCCATGTTGTTCCTGAGTCAAGCAATGTTGTTCCTGAGTCAAGTCAGGTTACAGCAGATCTTCACAAGCCAAGTCAAATTGCTGCTGTCTTCCCTGAGCTAAGCCACGCCACGGTTGTTCTTCATGAGCCAAGTCAAACTGCCGCTATTTTCCCTGAGCCAAGTCAAGTCACCGTTGACCTTTACAAGCCAAGCCAAGTCACAGCTGGACTGCACAAGCCAGGTCAAGTCACCGCCGTTCTTCCCAACTCAAGTCCGGCCACGGCAGGCCTCCCTGAGTCAAGTCCGGCCACGGCAGGCCTCCCTGAGTCAAGTCCGGCCACGGCAGGCCTCCCTGAGTCAAGTCCGGCCACGGCAGGCCTCCCTGAGTCAAGTCCGGCCACGGCAGGCCTCCCTGAGTCAAGTCCGGCCACGGCAGGCCTCCCTGAGTCATGTCCGGCCACGGCAGGCCTCCCTAACTCAAGGCAAAGAGCTATTGTCCTACCAAATCCTCATCAGGTCCCCTATAACATTTCCAATCCACCTCACGTATCTACTAACCCAAGCCACGCAGAGCCCACGCTCCCAAGCCACGCAGAGCCCACGCTCCCAAGCCACGCAGAGCCCACGCTCCCAAGCCATGCAGAGCCCACGCTCCCAAGCCACGCAGAGCCCACGCTCCCAAGCCACGCAGAGCCCACATTCACAAGCCACAAGCCCATAACATCAGCACCCACAAGGTCAACAGACACCCCACTAGCTACTGTGCTGCCTGTAATGGCCATAGCCATTTTCAGTGTGTGGGCTGCACACTGTGCCCCAGAGGCCTCGTCTGTCCATGAGTCTGCTCCAGAGGCCTCGTCTGTCCATGAGTCTGCTCCAGAGGCCTCGTCTGTCCACGAGTCTGCTCTAGAGGCCTCGCCTGTCCACGAGTCTACGCCAGAGGTCTCCTCTGTCTATGAGTCCGCGCCAATGCCCCCAGAAGTGGCAGCTCCGGCTGCAGAATTTCCTAAAGGGGCGGCGTTTCCCCACGGACTCTTTGCCTGTCCTGTCACAGCCATGAAGGCCGTTTATAACTCCCCTGCCTCACCTGCCCAAGCATCTGCGCCCATGCCCCCAGAGGTGTCAGCACAAGCTGTGGATCCTCCTATGGGGGCGGCGTTCCAAGATGAACTCTCTACCCGTCATGTCACCACCAAGAAGGCCTATTATGAACTCTCTGCCTGTCATGCCACGGACAAGGAGATTGTCAGTGAAAACACCGCTCTCCCTGCTCTACCTGCTCTGCCTGCCCCACCATGGCTTCCTACTCTGCCATTGCTCCACGGCCCAGGCCCTCCAGTACTTCACAGTTTGCTACTGCTCCACGGCCCTGGTCCTCCAGTGTTTCACAGCCTGCTACTGCTCCACGGCCCAGGCCCTCCAGTGTCTCACGGTCTGCTACTGCTCCACGGCCCAGGTCCTCCAAGGTTCCGCTGTCTACCATTGCTCCATGGCCCAGGTCCTCCAAGTTTCCACTGTCTGCCACAGCTCCACGGCCCAGGTCCTCCGAGGTTCCACTGTCTGCCACAGCTCTACGGTCCAGGTCCTCCAGTGCTTCATTGTCTGCCATTGCTCCACAATCCAGGTCCTCCAGTGCTTCACTGTCTGCCACTGCTCCATGGTCCAGGTCCTCCAGTGCTTCACTGTCTGTCCCTGCTTCACGATCCAGGCCCACCTGCTCTACATGGACCTGGCCCTCCATCCCACCCCCTGTTTTGCCTCTGTTCCCCTACCCACCTGGACTGTTGTTATTGTTTGAGCGCCAGGAGTCGCTCCTAGGGGGGGGGATTCTGTAACGCCAAGCCAGCAGAGGGAGCCCTCACCCCAGTACTGCCTGCATGCTCCCTCTGCTGCTTCTACTTCCACTTCCTGTTTGGCAGTATTTAAGGACTCACCATGTGCTCACACACTCGCGAAGTATTGCCAGTTTAACCTGCCTTACCGAGCGTTTACTTACTCTGTTGGATTACCTGTTGCCGTCTTGCTTTGTTCCTGTTTATTGTGTTTGGATTTATTTGCCTGTTTGGACTGATTTCTAGGTTTGACCCTGCATTCTCCTGTTGACTTCCGCTCTCTGGATTTCCCCCATTGTTACGTTCGCTTGATTGGACTGTCTGCTCGGTATCTGACCCACTGCCTGCCTAACCTCTCTGCTGCTGGAATTACCTTCATTGTGTATGTTTGCTGATTGTTTCAATAAACATCCGCTCTTGGATTCTACCTCTGCGTCCTCGTTACACATATTTAGCCATCATCGCTGACTTAGCTGTCACTTATGGAGGAACACTGTTTTACGAATATCATAAGTCTTTTTCCGCAAAAGCTGCCATGTTTATTCAGCGATTCAATCGGAGACTGGACTGGTCCGTAGGCGACCTAACGCGCATCAGTAGACACTTTACTGGCCATCAAGCTCTCTCCTGTTCGATCTGTGGCTCTCACACTCACACGCCCAATCTGTGCCCCAAAACTGTCTCTCTTCAGTCTCCTAAGCCTGGCTCAAACCTTCAGCCTGATCCTAAGGTGACACAATTTGCCACTCCATTGTGTTATAATTTTAATGAAAATGTTTGCAAATTCTTTAATTGTAAATATATTCATGCTTGTAGTTACTGTGGAGACGGTCACCCCAAGTCAGTGTGCCCGAGACGAACCCGATTTGTGAAAAAGGAGAAAAAGAAATAAAACCATCAACCCCAGTCAGCGTTTCAAAGCTGGGTCGGGCTTTAAAAAATCATCCCAATCGCTGTTTTGTCAATTACTTATTAACTGGTCTTGTTCAAGGTTTTATTGCAGGATTGTGTTGGATGCCTAATTATTCTCTTGTCTGTAAAAACTTACTTTCTGCTTTAAAAGAGCCTGAAATCGTAGATTCATTGTTGGAGAAAGAGGTTAACAAGGGTTTTATGATCGGGCCATTTGATGATCCTCCCTTTCCAGTTTTCCGAATCAATCCTATAGGAATTGCGACTCGTAAATATTCAGGAAAAAAGCGTCTAATAATTGATCTATCTGCCCCTCATATTGATTCAGCTCAAAGTATTAATAGTCTTATTCCTCTAGCTCCTTTTTCTCTGTGCTATGCTACCATTGATGATGCAATCAAGTTAATTAAAAAGGCAGGTAGAGGAGCATGGTTAGCTAAAGCGGATATCTCAGATGCATTTAAAGTCATGCCTTTACATCCTTCTCAATGGCATTTATTTGGTGTCAAATGGAGAAATAAGCTTTATTTTTCAGTTAGGCTCACCTTCGGCTGTCGCAGTAGCCCAAAAATATTTGACACTCTGTTAGAGGCGCTTTGTTGGATTCTTCTTAACAACTGCAAATTACCGTTCGTACTTCATCTCTTAGATGACTTTCTGCTAGTTGACTACCCGCACGTTAAACCAGATCGTTGCATTTCAGCACTAAAGTACACATTTAACGATTTGGGTGTTCCTCTTTCTGAGGAAAAAACACTAGGCCCTCTTAAAACCATTGAATTTTTAGGCATCACATTAGATTTTAACCTTATGCAAGCCTCCCTGCCATTGGAGAAATTAGATCGCATTAGAGAAATCATGGGAAATACTATAAAAGCTGATTCTTTTTCTAAAAGAGATTTGCTCTCTCTACTAGGTCATCTTAATTTTGCCATGCGGATAATTCCACAGGGAAGGTCTTTCATAGCCAGGCTCCTCGAACTCTCAAAGTCTGTTAAAAACCTAAGTGATAAAGTTACCTTAGATGAAGGTTGCAGATCAGACCTCAGATTCTGGTCTCTGCTCTTAAATAATTGGAACGGTATCTCTTTTTTCCATTATGATGAGTTGGAGTCTTCCACAACCCTTAAGTTATACACGGATGCCGCGCCTTCCATTGGTTTTGGGGGGGTGTTTAACGGACAGTGGTTCGCTAGTACATGGCCAACTGAACTGTTATCTGTACCTTTTAATACCCTGTCGACTGCTCTGTTGGAGTTGTATCCTATTGTGATAGCTTGTATTTTGTGGGGTAAACACTGGTCGAGGGAACAAATTATTTGTTTTTGCGAGAACGAAGCAACCGTTCAAATTATTAATAAGGGACGCTCCTCTGTACCGTTCATAAATCGTTTTGTTAGGCGCCTTACTTGGCTATCTATATTGGGTAACTTTCATTTTCGGGCTGCTCACATTCCAGGCTTAAACAACCAAATCGCTGATTCTTTGTCTCGGTTTGAATTTCAGAAATTCCACCTCCTGTGCCCGGAGGCAGCACCATCCAGCCTGGTCTGTCCCTCTTTCAGCCAAACCGTTCTAGATTAGTCATAACTTTACAATCGTACTTGCACTCTGCAGCTCACTATATGCGCCATGGTCTGGCTAAAAGTACATTAAAAATGTATGACTCTGCTTGGTCTCACTTCAGTTCCTTCTGTGCTTCTTTTTCCTTAGCTGTTATACCAGTTAATGTCACACATGTTAGTGCTTTTATAGTCCACTGTTATGAATCTCAAAATCCAGCCTTCAAGCATTAAAAGTATGATCGCCGGCATCCAATTCCACCTGCGCTGCTTGGATCCATCTACCAACAGCTTACTAGGAAACCCATCGATTCGCCTCCTACTTAATGGCCTCAAAAGAGAGAAACCTCAAGGCAACGATCAGCGTCTACCCTTTACACTCTCACTTTTGATAAAGTTAATATCACGTTTAAGAGCAGGATGCTTCGGGTCTTACACTGATTCAATGCTAGAATCGGCCTTACTCACAGCTTTCTATGGTTTTCTAAGAGGGGGCGAGTTTACCACACGCACTAATACTTTTAATCCATCACAAGACCTCACCATTTCTGATGTAACGATTTATTCACAATATTTCACCATATATTTAAAGCATTCTAAAACTGATAGAGAGAAAGAAGGCACTGTAATTTATGTCTCTGGTTCTAACTCAGATTTTTGTCCCTTGTCTTCCATGTTGGCCTACTTGAAAAGCCGTCCACAAGCTGGTCCACAGGACCCATTGTTTGCCACTGAGGAGGGGAAGCCAATGTCCAGAGCCTGGTTCTCCTCTCATCTACGCCTTCTCTGCCAATACTGTGGTCTTCCCCCAGAACGTTACACAGCACATTCTCTACGCATAGGGGCTGCTACAACTGCTGCTTCCTCAACCCCTGTTTCTACCTTGAAGGCCATGGGGCGATGGTCCTCAGTCGCTTACGAACGCTACCTTCGACCTGACACTCGAGCCATCCGGGGGGTTTGGATGTGGCTGGTAATTGTAATTTAGTCTGTAACGCTCATTTGGTTCCTCCGGGAGGATTGCCTGGTATGGTCTGTTGGGGGTTTGTGCTACTCTACTATTCTTAAAATAGGAGGGTTGCCCCTGAAATGGCTGCTCCTTCCCTGTCTTGGCTTTCATGGAGCTCATGGAAAGGACAGGGAACTTGGAACAGAGCCATACCGCCAAAGGCAACTTTAGTATTATGCAAATAAAAAGTTGACTAAAGTTTGTCTATGATTTTTCTTTTGACTTAAGAGTTCCTGACTGAAATTAAGCATTCTGCGTTAGTTCAGGCAGGTCTCGTAGTCAAGCTCTGCTGTTAGCTGATTGGAAAATTTCAAACCCAGCCCCCATCAGCTGATCAGACACCCAAGCTCTCTATTGGCAAATCACAAACAGAGTGCCTTATTTAAACACTGCTTTCATCTGCTTGCTTTGCTGCTTCCTCTGTATGCTGCTAACAACCCACCCCCTTCCCCATCTCCTCCTGTTTCTTGTGTCTAACTTAAAACAATGTCATTCTGTTGTCATTGTTGCACGCTCTGTTCCGGGGTTTGTGCTACTCTACTATTCTTAAAATAGGAGGGTTGCCCCTGAAATGGCTGCTCCTTCCCTGTCTTGGCTTTCATGGAGCTCATGGAAAGGACAGGGAACTTGGAACAGAGCCATACCGCCAAAGGCAACTTTAGTATTATGCAAATAAAAAGTTGACTAAAGTTTGTCTATGATTTTTCTTTTGACTTAAGAGTTCCTGACTGAAACACATTTAATGATAAAAAAAAAAAAAGCTGGATGTTCCTGCTATTATGTTTAGCAGAAATCAAACACTTCAGTTCATAAGAAGAACCTCATAGCAGCAGTCAAACACAGTCGTTAGTCTGATGGTTTGAGGATGTTTTGTTTCATCAGGATCTGGACTGTTTGCCATCATTAAAATTTCGCTCTGGCCTTGACAAATTCCAGATTGAGTCTTGCCTTCACAACACAACTCTATGACTACATGAATCACTACTGCTCACATTGCACAAGTCTTGTCATTTTTGTTGTATCAATGCAGGACCAGAGTAGAACTGGAAGAATAACTGTATCTAACATTGTAATGGAGACCTGCATGAAATCATGAAAGAAAAGGTTCTGAAGTCTCGTCCAGTATTTCACTAACACCAGCAGTGTGATTTTGTGGGGCTGAGGTGGAGAGAGAGTAAGTTTTTCATGAAAGGGAGCTGGGAAAGATGGAGTTTGTAGATCATGAACAGCGACCACATCACAGTCACTGCTAGAGACGCCACCGGACTTCAATACGACCATCAAAAACCTGTTCACTGCACACAGACAGTGTGGCTTATTAATAACAAAAAGTGACTTTTTGTAACATTTAATTCAAACTATTTCTGAACATTGCACAGTTCTGCAAAACACTGTAAGGAAATTATACAAATAATAAATGATAACAAAACAGATGTGTCTACATTCTGTCAGCTTTCTTTCTCATATGTGGTGATGAGTATTCATAAGTCAGTTTATTTTGTTGAATTACTTTGTCCTAAACAGTCGTCTTTGTCTTATATGTAGCTTTGGGGAAATATGCTTTATTCCAGAAAATCTGTTTGTCCTAAACAGTCCAATATGTGACTAAAGTCCTACTCTTTTTAGTGAAGTGTTTTGTTCAGATGGTACTACTTTTTCAAAAGAGTTGCAGTTTAAAAAATAGCTTTAAAAAGAGCAACAGAGTACAAGTCCACCCTATTTCACCAAGGTTCATCCACTTGGAGATTTCTGGCCTCACTGCTGATCTGACCTTTGACCTCTTTTATCATGGAGTTTCCTACAGTATAATGATATTTCATGCACAGCTCAGTCATTTTGATTCACAAAACAAAACAAAACAAAACAAAACCCTGCAGCTTCAACCTAAACTCATATGAAATGAAATGATATGAAATGATTTTGATCTTTATACAGTAATGATAAAAAAAAAAATGGTAACACTTTATTTTGATAGTCCACTTTAGACATTCTACTAACAGTGAATAACTTTGCAACTGCATGTCAACTCGTCATTAGAGTATCAGTAGACGGTCTGCTTAATATCTTCTAACACTCTTCGAAACTTTGCAAGTAAATGTCAATTTATTATTCTACTAACCCTAAACCTAATCTAAGTCTGCTCTGAGAGTTAGTAGACATGTAACTGCAAATTCATGAGAATTAGTTGACATGTAGTTGCAAAGTTACTTATAGTTATTGGAATGTCTAAAGTGGACTATCAAAATAAAGTGTAACCAAAAAGATAAGGCCACATGAAAAGATTTCCCAGATAGCAACATGTCATTGTTTCAGTGTAGGAATTAACATTGAATCACTGAATCTATATATTTATCTTGTCTGTTAATTATAACATAATTATTTTGATGTTGTTGTTGCTGCTGTTGATGATGTTATAATATTCTAAATTTTTATTTATAATATTTTATAATAAATAAATTTACTATAAAATAAATCAACAGTTTTTTTTTCATATATTACAATTATTATAAAAAATATATTAATTAAAACTGATTTATCAGTTGTTTTTGTTAGCAGCACAATGATAGCAGCTTAAGCTGTTGTAAATCCTGCCCAATTCTTTGCATTGTCAGCACATGCTTCAGTGCTCTGAGAGTGTTTATAGTGCTGTGAGTTTAACACTTCATGACTGAGAGCAGAACAGAACAGAATCTTCATCATCACACAAGACAAAACAACAACAATGAACAACATCATCATCCTCATCTGGACCATTGCAGCTTTTATTCAAGGTGGGATATTACATTTTGATATGAATAATACGTTGTTGTTGTTTTTTTTATCATTTTAATATACCAATATTATGGTATAAAGGTCGTTTACAAACAAAGTGACTTTTTTCTCTTCTTCAGAATCCAGAGGAATCACTCTGACTCAACCTGAAGTTAAAACTGTCCAACAGGGTCAAACAGCTACAATAGAGTGTAACATAGATGTAGGAATATACAGTAATGAGTTAGCCTGGTATCAGCAGAAACCTGGACAAGCTCCTAAACGCCTCATCTATTATATAAACAGCCTCCAGTCAGGAACTCCATCTAGATTCAGTGGCAGTGGAACAGCAAATACTGGACGAGATTTTACTCTGACCATCAGTGGAGTCCAGACTGAAGATACAGGAGATTATTGCTGTCAGAGTTACCATGAGATCAACAGTAAAGTTGTGTTCACACAGTGATAAAGAGTCGTACAAAAACCTCCATCAGTCAGAGTCACAGTGACTGCACTGATACAGATGAGAGATACTGCATGTAACCCAGACTCAGAGGTGTTCGGATCCATAAGCAGCTTTATTAGGGAAGTCAGAAAGATACAGGTCGATAGCCGGCAAACAAGGTCCACAGAGAATCACAGATCGTGAACAGTAGGCAAGCAGAGGTCGGGGCTGGCGGCGAGACAACGTAATCCAATAAACAATCCGGGTCGAAGATAGACAGCAAGAATTCACAGACGATGGGCAAACTAGGGTCGGCAACGGGTAGGCTGAATAATAAACAAACGCTCAGAAATGATAGCAGTAGCAAATCAAGACTTCGGGAGCATGGGAGTTGAAGTCCGAATGAGACCGAATTAAAACTCAGGAGAGGGTTTCCTCTGGTGGTGAGGAGGCGGGGGTAAGGAAGCCGCCTCTGTAACAGAGCCCTCCCCCTGCGAGCGGCTCCTGACGCGAGGAGGTGCACGGGGCCGGGGTCTACCTCGGGGTCGAGGGGCCGGCTTCTCCGGGAACCTCCGATGAAATTCCTCCGTGAGGGTGGGGTCGAGGATGTCTCCAGCATTAACCCAGGAGCGTTCCTCCGGGCCGTACCACTCCCAATCGACCAGATACTGGAGGGTGTTGCCCCGGCGCCTCGAATCAAGGAGTTCATGCACCCGATAGGCCTCCTCACCGTCGACCAGAATGGGGGAGGTATGTGGTTCGGCTTCCCCCTCCGGCTCCCTCCTCGGACCACCAGCGGGTTTCAGTAGGGACATATGAAAAGTGGGAGAAATGCGATAATTAGCGGGTAGATCAAGACGGAAAGATACTGGGGTAATTTGTCTGAGAATTTGGAATGGACCAACATACCTGGGACTGAGCTTTCTGCAGGGAAGTCTGAGTCGTAAGTCTCTGGTGGATAGCCAGACCCACTGTCCGGGGGTGTAACGGGGGCCAGGGCGTCGGTGGAGGTTGGCGGTTCTGGTTTGTTTTCTGATGGCATGTGATAAATGGGTGTGGGCCTGGTTCCAGGTTTCCTCACTGCGATTAAGCCAGTCGGTGACGGAAGGTAGGTCAGATGGCTCACCTGACCAGGGAAACATAGGTGGTTGGTAGCCAAGGATACATTGGAAAGGGGTGATGCCTGTAGCGGGTTTGACGAGTGAGTTCTGAGCATATTCGGCCCACATAAGATAGCAGCTCCAGTCAGCTTGGTTCTTGTGGCAGTAGGATCTCAAGAATTGTATGATCTCCTGGTTAAGGCGTTCGGACTGTCCGTTGGATTGTGGGTGATATCCTGAAGTCAAGCTGATGTTAACGTTGAGAAGTTTGAAGAAAGAAGTCCACAGTCTGGAGGTGAATTGGGGTCCACGATCCGAGACGATATCGTCGGGGAGACCATAGAGGCAGAGGATTTCGGCAGCTTCAAATGCTGAAGGGAGTTTAGTTAGAGGAATGAGGCGGCAGGCTTTGGAGAATCCATCGGAGATAGTAATAGATAACAGTATTGCCCTGTGAGTTGGGTAAATCGGTGATGAAGTCTATGGTTATATGGGACCAAGGTCGTTGGGGTAGCGGTAAGGGTTGCAATAGTCTGGCTGGTAGGTGTTTAGATGGTTTGGAAGTTTGACAGATGGGACAGTTATTGATGAACCGGATGGTTTCCTTGACTAAAGTGGGCCACCAGAATCGATTTCTTAGAAGATGGATGGTGGCGTCGATTCCCGGATGACCGGAACTGGGAGTTTCATGAACCTGGGCGAGTAGGCGGTTTCTGAGAGGTTCGGGGACGAATAGTTTTCCTTGAGGACATTCTGAAGGGGGTGAGTGTTCTTGATTGGCATGTTCGATCTCGGTGACGATGTCCCAGTGGACGGGGGCCAGCAGCAGGGTTGTGGGAATTATGGTTTCGGTACGATCGGGACATGAGATGGAGTCAGTTTGATGGGAGAGAGCATCTGCCTTGGTGTTCTTCGAGCCTGGCCTGTAAGTAACGATGAATTGGAAGCGAGTGAAAAAAAGAGCCCATCTGGCCTGCCGGGGGTTTAATCTCTTAGCTGATCGAAGATATTCAAGATTTTTGTGGTCGGTGAGGATAGTGAATGGGTGTTTAGCGCCCTCTAGCCAATGTCTCCACTCCTCCAAGGCCAGTTTCATGGCCAACAGTTCGCGGTTGCCCACGTCATAGTTGCGTTCTGCGAAGGATAGTTTCCTGGAGAAGTAGGCGCAGGGGAAAGTCTTTGCTGGATCTCCATGTCGTTGAGAGAGGATGGCCCCCACACCAGTGTTGGAAGCGTCCACTTCCACAATGAAGGATTTATTGGGGTCCGGGTGACGAAGGATGGGTGCTGACGTGAACCGTACCCTCAACTCGTCGAAAGCCTGGAGAGCTTCAGGAGACCAGATAAGTTGCGTAGTCTGGCGTTTAGTCATGGCTGTCAGAGGTGCGGCCACAGAACTGAAGTTACGGATGAACCGTCTGTGAAAGTTTGCAAATCCTAGGAAGCGCTGTAACTCCTTGAGCGTGCGGGGTTGTGGCCATTTGAGTACAGCTTCCACCTTCTTTTCATCCATAGCGACCCCCTCAGGACTGATGATATAACCGAGGAAGGATGTGGAGGTTCGGTGAAACTCGCATTTTTCTAACTTGGCGTAGAGCTGGTACTGGATGAGTCGTTGGAGGACCTTACGAACGTGCTGAATGTATTTTGACATGGAATTAGAATAAATCAAAATATCATCAATGTAGATAATAACCCACTTGGCCAGCATATCGCGAAAGACATCATTCATGAAGGACTGAAAGATTGATGGACTGTTGGACAAACCGAAGGGCATAACCCGGTACTCGTAGTGCCCACTGGTGGTCGAGAAAGCAGTCTTCCATTCATCACCTTCCCGGATGCGGATGAGGTTATAGGCGTTGCGTAAGTCTAATTTGGTGTAATACTGGGCCTGACGAAGTTGTTCCAAGGCGGCTGGGACGAGTGGCAGAGGGTATCGAAATTTCGATACATGGCCGAAGACCCCCATCCTTCTTCATAACGAAGAAAAAAACAGCTGAAGCAGGTGAGGTGGAAGGACGGATAAAACCTTTGGCTAGTTTTTCATTGATGTAGTTGTTCATGGCCTCGGATTCAGGTTGTGACAGGGGGAAAATTCGTCCTTTAGGGGGCGAGTGACCAGGCAATAATTCAATGGCACAATCTACGGCACGATGAGGTGGGAGTTGGGAGGCTTTGTCCTTGCTGAAGGCCATCTTAAGGTCATTATATTCTGTAGGCAGTTTGAAAGCGTTAGAGGTGGACTCAGGAAGCGATGGCGTGGGGGTGAACGTGGGTTGAACGGTGAGCAGGCAGTCTTTCTGGCAGTTGGAGCTCCATTGTAATAGTTCTCCCTCTCTCCACAAAATGTGCGGGTCGTGTTTGCGAAGCCAGGGGAGTCCCAGAATAATTGTGTGATGGGGGGAATGGATGGTTTAAAACTGAATGAATTCGTGGTGTAAAACTCCAATTTCCATCCGCATTTCTTCGGTAAGGTTGTGGACTCATCCCTCTCCCAGGGGTCTGCCATCTAGCGCCTCCACTGACAAGGAAGAGTTACACGAAGTGAGAATAATGTTTTGTTGGTGAGCGAATTCAATTGAAATGAAATTTCCAGCGGCTCCAGAGTCAATCAGAGCCGTGGTATGTATGGTACGGGTGGCATAGCGGATGACTATAGGAATTTGAATACTTGAATGGGAAGTCGTGATTAAACGGTTCACACTCACCGCTGGAGAAGGCTTGGCGGGACGAACTGGGCAGGTAGACTTAATATGTCCGGCTTGACCACAGTAAAGGCACAAAGAGTTCTGCATGCGTCTTTCTCTTTCTTCCGAGGTGAGGTGAGTGGCTCCGATCTGCATAGGCTTGGGGACTGTGGCGGTTACAGGTGGAATTTGAGTGGTAGAACCTTGGGTGCGACGGGAACGAATTAAATTATCCACCTGGATGGAGAGCTCGATGAATTCACTGAGTGACCGGCCCTCATCACGGCAGGCTAGCTCTGATTGTAGGTCTTGACATAATCCTCGACGGTAAAGCAATTTGAGGGTGTCTTCCACCCACGTAGTTTGAGCGGCAAGCGTGCGGAACGATAAAGCATAATCTGCTGCCGTTCTCCTCCCTTGAGATAATTCCAGCAGTTGCTCTCCAGCTCCTTTCCCTCCTGTGGGGTGTTCAAAAACTTCACGAAAGTGAGGTAGAAACTGTCCGAAGGTGGGGAAAGTTAAGCCATCATCACGCCACATAGCAGTCGCCCAATCCAAAGCCCTTCCCGTCAACAATGAGCAAACAAATGCTATGCGGTTGGAATTCGTGGGGTATAACGCTGGTTGTTGGTTAACAAACAGTGAAGATTGTAGTAAAAAGCCCTTACATTTGGCTGGGTTCCCATCGAACTTCTCAGGGAAGGCGAGGCGAGGGCTGATGGTAGCCAGCGGGCTTGCGGCAGGAATGGCGGCCATGACCGGCGCTGCGCTGGCCGTGGGTGTCGGCGTGGGCGCAGGCGTTGAGAGTTGGAGGCTCTGCAATGTCTTCACGAGCTCCTCCGTCAGCGTTGTCAAACGCGTTAGGTGATGATGGTGCATGGCGAGCTGCGAGGCTTGGGCGGAGACTTCGGAAGAGAGTTGAGCCACGGCTGCTGGATCGCTTTGTGGCGAAGTCTTCTGTAACCCAAACTCAGAGGTGTTCGGATCCATAAGCAGCTTTATTAGGGAAGTCAGAAAGATACAGGTCGATAGCCGGCAAACAAGGTCCACAGAGAATCACAGATCGTAAACAGTAGGCAAGCAGAGGTCGGGGCTGGCGAGACAACGCAATCCAATAAACAATCCAGGTCGAAGATAGACAGCAAGAATTCGCAGACGATGGGCAAACTAGGGTCGGCAATGGGTAGGCTGAATAATAAACAAACGCTCAGAAATGATAGCAGTAGCAAATCAAGACTTCGCGCTGGAGTGCGTGTGAGAGGGGCTTTTAAGGAGTGAATGATGAGGGGCAGGTGTGTGTGGGTGTGTCAGTCCCAGGTGTGAAGGAGCATGGGAGTTGAAGTCCGAATGAGACCGAATTAAAACTCAGGAGAGGGTTCCCTCTGGTGGTGAGGAGGCGGCGGTAAGGAAGCCGCCTCTGTAACACTGCAGCTGCTGATGGAGGTTATTTGTTATAACAGTCTCATTCAGTCAAATATGTTGAAGTCTTGTGCTGATTTGTGAGTCTCTTTCTGGATCTTTAATTTTTTTTTTTTTTTTTCACACAGCGTAACCATGAATATATTTAATTCATCATTTAAAATGTTCCACCACAAAAAGTCCAACGAAAGCTGATGATACATGTGAGGGAAACAGCAGCCAGAGTCCTCAAGTCCTTTCAAAGCAATCAGCATAAGATCTCCTTCTGTTTGTTTTGAACATTTAATTGAACATGTAATTTCTGCCACATCTCAAATGTTGTACTGCGTTAAGTATCAATCTGTGACAGTGGTGAAAATACAAGGAAATAACATTTTCACACTCATAATTCAATAAAATTACAGCAGAATTGCGAGAAAGAAAATCAAAGCGAGATACAAACTCGCATTTGCAAGAAAAAAAGTCAGAACTGTGAGTCTTTTTCTTACAATTCTGACTTTATTTCTTGCAGTTGTCACGCAATTAGATTTCGCAATTTTGAGAATAAAAAAATTAGAATTGTGAGTTTATATCTTGCAATTCTAACTTTATAACTCACAATTGACCCTTTGCAAACAGCTTGATTGTATCATAATTGTGTGAAACAAATTCACAATTCTCAGAACTGTGAAATATAATGGCAAAGTCAGAATTGCGAGATATAAACTCACTTTTATTCACAATTCAGACTTTTATTCTCAGAATTGTGAGTTTCTGGTATGAAATTCAAACAATAAATACCTTTTCATGGCTCTTTAATGTGTCATGACAGATCACTGTATTGCCTCATTAGATCAATGACATGTGAACCGATCGTCTTTTCTTATTTACTTACACACACATCAGAACATATATTATTTCAACCAATATTTTTTTAGTTCAAGTCCACTGAAGTTAATCTACTCTCCTGTCTGATTGGTTTGTCGGAGAGAATGGCAGATTCGGCGTTATGATTGGTCAGATCACCTGTCAATCAAACCGTTTGCGAAGGGTCAATTATTAATTATAAAGTCAGAATTGAGAGACATAAAATCACAATTCTGAGAATTGTGAGATATAAACTTTTTTCTCAGAAATATCTGACTTTTCACATAATTGTGAATTTTCCCCTCAAAGTTGGACTTTATAACTTACAATTGTGAGTTTATATCTTACAATTTTGAGAAAAAAAAAAAAACTCAGAATTGATAGAAAAAGACAGAACTGTGAGATATAAACTTACATTCGCGGAAAGTCAGAATTGGGAGTTTTTATCTCACAATTCTGACGTTATTTCTCACAATTATGAGGTTATGTCAAACAATTTGGAGAAAAAAGTCAGAATTGTGACTTTATAACTTGCATTTGCATGTTCACAGTTCTGAGAAGAAAATCAGAATTGTGAGATAAAAAGTCACAATATAATTTTTCAAACTTATATTAGCCGTTTCCGCCACTGAATGAAAAAAATGTCACAGTACAAGACTTTTTTCTCGCAATTGTGTGTACTTTTTTCTTAGAATTGTCATATATAAACTCATAGTTTAAAAGACTGATATGTTCTCAGAGTTGTGAGTTTATATCTCATAATTCTGACTTAATAACTTGCAATTGGATATTATAATCACAATTGTGAACAGTGGTGTAAAGTAATGATTTACAAATACTCACATTACAGTAATTAAGTAGTTTTTATAAGTTATTGTACTTTTTTGAGTAGTTTAAAAATTGTTTACTTTTACTCTTACTTGAGTACATTTTATGTGATGTATGGGTACTTTTACTCCAGAATTTTCCCTCCGTTGGTGGTCGTTACATGCTTATTTTATTTTATTTTATTTTTATCCATCAACATGATCAGATAGAGAGAGAATAATCGGTCTCGTGACTTTAGTTAAATCAAATTGTGCATAGAAAACTTCAACTACCAGCTGCTGTTAATCATGGCTGCTGAAAGTGCATTCTTCAACCATCAATTCAGTCGAGTTATCAGCATCTTCCTCTGATATGTTTTCTTACTAAATGATCTGTTTATACGACTATGCTTGTTTACCTACAGGGCCTGGAATTTGGTGTGAGGTTTTAGGCAGTGGTGTAGTCTACGTGATACACAGGTATACGCCGTATACCCACTAGGAAAGGTCAAGGATGTATACCCTGTATAGCCATCATATGAAAATACAAACGAAAAAAATATTACTTGAAAAATAAAACAGATAATGGTAAATTGAATTGAAAGAGAAATGATTAATTGGATGGGGTTCTGCTTGAAAATCTTTCTTTTCAGTGCATCCATACACATAAAAATGCATTAATCTTTATTAATCTCAGTTCATCTTTGATTCAAACACAATGTGAAGAAACACATCAACCTACAGAACAACCACAAATATTCCTTAATGCTTCAGACAAAGTACAGCATTCATGAACATGGACATGGAAATACAAACATATTGATTCAGAAAATCATTAAGTTTTCTTTTTCTTTCTTTATTTCTTTCTTTCTTTCTATCTTTCTTTCTTTCTTTGTTTCTTTCCTGTAAATCTCAATTGGTTCCTCACTTCAGGATGAAATTCTGTCATTTAGGATCCAGCCGCACATGCATTTTATAAATTAGCCAGTATTTATTTTTTATTTTTTTCACCCATCTGTGCTTTTATTTTGACTTATGTAGATATTAATCAGTTTAATATTAATCTAAAAAACCTCCCACAAACAAAACCACCAGTTCAAGAAATCATCATTAAAATCTGGACATTTAACTCTCAAAATCACAACAGAACATGGAAAGATCAACAAACAAACATGAAGAGCACAATAGATTCACAAGACCAAATAGCACACAAAATAATTTATTCTGAAAGATAACTAAGAATATCATCTCAGTTTTCAGTTTTGTGTCACATGTGTATGAAAATAAATGGTTTTAAAACTCAGATGATTGTTGATATTATTGTTTATTATCAACCCAGTAAAATAATCAAACCCTCACTGTTGATAGTGTCTTTCTAATTTCTGTAGTTCACATTCATCACTAATTATTAAAACGTTGAATGTTTTGTAGAACATGAACATGAAAATTCATGCAGTCTGAGACTGACAGCTGCCTGTTCTGTGTATGAAGATCATTTACATAGAGAGACACTTTGCATGAGAGTGTTTATAGTGCTGTGAGTTTAACACTTCATGACTGAGAGCAGAACAGAACAGAATCTTCATCATCACACAAGACAAAACAACAATGAACAACATCATCATCCTCATCTGGACACTCACACTGTTTGCTCAAGGTTTGTAATAAAACCTTTTAAAACAACAATTACAGTAATTGTTTTAAAATGTGAAATATGCATCATTTTAATTCTTGTCTTTTTTTCCCCTTTCTTTCAGAGTGTAGAGGACAGATCACTGTTACTCAGAGTCCATCAATAACAGCAGCTCAAGGACAAGAAGTCAGAATAAACTGTAAAGTCAGCAGTAGAGTGTTTGGTGGTAGTTACTTACACTGGTACTTACAGAAACCTGGAGAAGCTCCTAAACTCCTCATATATTTTGCAACAAGCCGTAACACTGGAACTCCATTTAGATTCAGTGGCAGTGGATCTGGCAGTGATTTCACTCTGACCATCAGTGGAGTCCAGACTGAAGATACAGGAGATTATTACTGTCAGAGTTACCATGAGATCAACAGTAAAGTTGTGTTCACACAGTGATAAAGAGTCGTACAAAAACCTCCATCAGTCAGAGTCACAGTGACTGCACTGATACAGATGAGAGATACTGCAGCTGCTGCTGAGAGGATGACAAACAACACAATGACTCAGTATTTTACACATTTCAGCTTTTATTTTCTATTTATTTATATAATATTGTTGTGGAGCATCAGGCAGAGAAGCAAACAACATTCAGTGTCCATGCAAGGTCAGAATGCAAAGGTTATAATGTCCAGAGTCATAAAACCAAGAGAATAATCCAAAACAGACCACTCAGAAAAGCAGTGTGAAACAAACAAACAAACAAACAAACAAACAAACAAACAAACAAAAAAAAAAAAAAGAAACTTCACACTGAGGGAAGAAACAGTCAGGGTTTAAATAGGCCAGTCTAATTAGACTGATGAGAAACACCTGAGAACAATCAGAGTTCAGGTGAGTGTGACCTCTGGTGATGAGTTGAGAAGTAGCAGAGGATGTGACAATACCTAGGAAATCTGACAGAGGATTTCCATCAGACGACAGAAGCTCTTATTGAGAATTATCAGAGGTTTAAATTTTGATGTTATATTGGTTAAAGACGATGCCACCATCATGGAGATCAGGGTTTGCTTTAGTTGAGCTCTTGACCCTTGACTTCCTGATTTAGATTCAGTTCTTGAATTGTTGAGCATGTAGTAGCTGTTACTGCATAATAAGTTAATCATCGTGGTCTACACTGATTGCGCAGCAATTAGTTTTTTTTTTTCATACTTTGTTTTTGTACTTCTTTTACGAGAAAAAAAATTAACAAGCAATTATCCTGAATGATTTTAAAACTATGTGCATAATTGTTTATTGCATTAAACAGACACAGAGACATGAAGAATCAGCATATGAATCTCAAAAATGGTGACAATCAACAAAACGTTTCACACTGCAATGCATGCTGGGTAACACCATAGTACAAAACTCCCATCATGCTCTGCAGTATGAATATTTACTGTCACCACTGTTGTGGATCCTAGAATAATTGTTCACGTCTGAAAGCTTGAGCTATAGTTTTTTTTTTATTTTAGTATTGTGGGGATGTATTGTGAATATGTTTTGTCAAACGCTTTCTAAGCAGAAAGCGCAATCTGCTACATCAAGCATTTGATTCAGCAGTATGCAAGTGCTTACAATGAAACTGTTACAGCTGTTTAGAAGTTTACTATTTATATGTTTTTAAAGGATCAAGAGTCCAACTACAGCAAACACCAACCCCCATGATGGTGGTATATATATATATTTTTTTTTTTTTGACCAGTAAAACATCAATATTTGAACCTCTGTTAATTCTCAATAAGATCTTCTGCAGTTGTCTGACAGAATATGGTCAGACTTTAATAAAAAGAGATTTGATGCTTTCTTTTATGTAGTTGATTTCTTCTAAGCCTGTGTCTAAAGTCAGTTATAGTTCTAGTGTTTTTTTTCTCTTTTTCATTGATTCTGCTTGTTAACAGCAGGTGTTCATTGCTAATGCTTAATCAGCACTTAATTAATGACTTAATTATCTCATTAACTTTAACTCTGCCTCAGTGTTACGTTAACACTATTTGTAGAGGGACCAAATACACTCTGAGTAGTGTTGATTTAACACTGGGGATTTATTGTGTACTGTATTTCACTTACTAGATTTCACAAAAGATGTTTTGCCACTTGTTCATGCACCAGTAACCTTTTTTTCATGGTTCTGCTTTTCTTTATAATTGTGTGATGTCTGGATTTAACTAGAGTTTCGAATGTTTCAGAGTCTGTAAGTTTTTGTCCAGCAGGAAAATCATCAGCACTAAACAAGAACATTTTATAACAGACTCACTGATCAAGTCTCACCAGTAATTTATTGTCTGGCTAATCTGATTCTTTCATCTGTTATTCACACACAACTTCAACATGGATGGATGTACTACATTTAACATTGTCCATCAAGATTGAGGAATACAAACAAACCTCATCTCTCCATGATCAACACAGACTGTAGATATCAAACACCTTCAGCTCCAGTTTGAAGGAAAGCCCGTGTTCGTCTCACATCAGTGCTGCTGATCTTTGTGGAAATTTAACAACAGTGTTTGCCCTTTATTTTTAAATAAAATAAATAAATAAATGCAATTAAAAATGACATTTTGTAAGACCTGTTATATTCAACTCAATATGTTTGATATACCTTTTTAATGTATTTTTTTTTAAATCATTAAGAAATCAGTTTTCACTTCAGTTTCATTCATTTTAAAATAAATGTTAAATATTTAATTGTGTGCATTTATATAATAATATGTATTATATTATAAGTATGAATATATGAATAACACACAAGATGATTAAGAATAGATTTTTTTGGTTTATTTTTAGGTTGAAACAAGAACAAAAAAAACATTGTAGAGAGTGTCTGTCTGTTTTCAATAGCTCACATTTATCACAAAACACTGTGAATTTAACGGTAAAAATACTGTAAAAATGCTACAGTAAAAACCTGTTAAATGGTTAACGGTAAAAGGCCGTAAAATTTACAGTGAACAGTGAAATTGATTGTAAACTGACATTCCCAGAATTCCCTGTGTTACATTTCTTAGCTGTTTTGTACATTAGGGTTCTATGTTGCATCTAATGTTGTTAAATTAATGTTTATGCATTATTTCAGTTCATGTTTGTTACCATGATGGTGTTTAGTGTTTGTGTGAATGACACTGTGCACCTTCTATATATGTTAATTTTTAAAAGCTGCTTGTGATGAGCTTTGGTTCATCATTTGACTTTCTCATCACCACCTACTTTTGGTGGTTATCAGTGTATTACAAAGGTACAAAAAAGATTTCATTACTTCAATAGGTTGGTACATTAACATTATATCAGTCAATGAAATTACGGTATTTATCTGTAAATTTAAGTGAAAACCGCAAAACACAAAATGTTGCTACCGTATTTTTTACAGTAAAATTCTGGCAACCACAGCTGCCAGTTTTTTACCGTAAATTTTACGGAATATTTTTTACAGTGAATATTAAAGCTTCTGATGTTTTATAGATTATAAATGTGACTGAAGAAATTCATCTGCGGTCTGAGTCTGACAGCTGCCTGTTCTGTGTATGAAGATCATTTACATAGAGAGACACTTTGCATGAGAGTGTTTATAGTGCTGTGAGTTTAACACTTCATGACTGAGAGCAGAACAGAACAGAATCTTCATCATCACACAAGACAAAACAACAACAATGAACAACATCATCATCCTCATCTGGACCATTGCAGCTTTTATTCAAGGTGGGATATTACATTTTGATATGAATAATAAGCTATTGTTGTTTTTTTAACCATTTCAATATACCAATATTCTGTTATAAAGGTGGTTTACAAACAAAGTGACTTTTTTCTCTTCTTCAGAATCCAGAGGAATCACTCTGACTCAACCTGAAGTTAAAACTGTCCGACAGGGTCAAACCGCTACAATAGAGTGTAATATAGATGTAGGAATATATAGTGACTACTTAGCCTGGTATCAGCAGAAACCTGGACAAGCTCCTAAACTCCTCATATATTATATAAAAACCCTCCAGTCAGGAACTCCATCTAGATTCAGTGGCAGTGGAACAGCAAATACTGGACGAGATTTTACTCTGACCATCAGTGGAATCCAGACTGAAGATACAGGAGATTATTACTGTCAGAGTTACCACAGTGGTGGTGTGTTCACACAGTGATAAAGAGTCGTACAAAAACCTCCATCAGTCAGAGTCACAGTGACTGCACTGATACAGATGAGAGATACTGCAGCTGCTGATGGAGGTTATTTGTTATAACAGTCTCATTCAGTCAAACATGTTGAGGTCTTTTTTTTTTTTTTTTTCACACAGCGTAACCATGAATGTATTTAATTAATCATTTAAAATGTTCCACCACAAACAATCCAACGAAAGTTGATGATTCATGTGAGGGAAACAGCAGTCAGAGTCCTCATGTCCTTTCAATCCAGAAATACACAAAATGTGATCAGCATAAGATCTCCTTTTTTATGTTTTGAACATTAACATTTCATTCGTCATTGTTTCCCCTTCTGCAGTGTAATTTCTGCCACATCTTAAATGTTGTACTGTGTTGAGTATCAATCTGTGACAGTGGTGGAAATGATGTTTTTTGAGTTGCACAGGCAAATAACATTTTCACACTCGTAATTCAAAAAAAATTATAGCTTCACTGGAAATGACACACATTTAAACTATTCTGCTCACAAGTGATATTCACCTTGTTTTTCCTCTTTTTATTGGGGCAAAACCATTGGAAAGTCAGAATAATATAAATCAGAGTGTATTGTAGTATTTTTTCCCTATTTGTTTAGATTATCATAATTTTGAAAGCAGTAATTCCTATTGTTATGATACATTTTATACTTCATTAAAAGTATACATAAATTCATGATGAAGTCATTTTTATTATAAATTCAATCTTGGGACATAGAAGAGTTGTGAGATAAAAACTCGCAATTTCAAGAAATATAGTCAGAACTGCGTGATATAAACTCACATCTGAGAGTAATAAAGTCAGAATTAAAGTAAGAAAGGAAGTCAAAGTGAGAAAAAAACTTGCATTTGCACGAAAAAAGAACTGTGAGTCTTTGTCTTGCAATTCTGACTTTATTTCTTGCAATTGTTACTGAATTATATTATGCAATTTTGAGAATAAAAAAGTGAGAATTGTGACTTTATATATCACAATTCTGACTTTTATATCTTGCAGTTTTGAGAAGAAAAAAAGTCACAACTGTGACTTTATATCTTCAATTCTAACTCGCAATTGATCCTTTGCAAACAGCTTGATTGTATCATAATAGTATGATACAAATTCACAATTCTCAGAACTGTGAAATATTAACTTGCAATTGCGAGTGGCAAAGTCAGAAATGCAAGATATAAACTCACAGTTCGGACTTTTATTCTCAGAATTGCGAGTTTCTAGTATGAAACAAGGTCTCAGCTTTAAAATGTATTTTTTTTTATGAAATTCAAACAATAAATTCCATTTTGTGGCTCTTTAATGTGTCATGACAGATCACTGTATTGCCTCATTAGATCAATGACACGTGAACCGATCGACTTTTCTTATTTACTTACACGAAAAAAAAAAAAAAAAAAAACATTAATGATCATCAGAACGTATATTATTTAAACCTTTTTTTTTTTTTTTTTCAGTCAATACACACAATTTTTCAAGTTTAAGTCCACTGAAGTTAATCTGCTCTCCTGGGTTGCGTTTCTCCAAAGCATCGTTAGCCATCTATAGTGGCAAGTTCCGTCATTATCAACATAGTTCAACGATTTGGTGTTTGCCGAAATCATAGTTCAAACGAACATTCGCAAACAGCGTCACAAACTTACGTGGTTGGAACTACAGCTCTGGACCTGTGGTTAGAAGCATAGTTCCTTGTTAGTAAGACATATGGGCTCAATAAATTATGCTCTTGGGCACAATAAGCAAGCTAACATGCAGTACAATCTATATCTTTCACTCGATCTAAATATAAATGCATTTTAATCTATGTATTTTTAAGCTTTCTCTGCAAGCGACGTTTTTGCATGGGAACCCCGGAGTATGACGTAAGAGGGAACCCACGATAAATGAAACATCAAATAAAGCGAAGTGATACGGAACAAAAAAATGGTAAATTAGTCACCAGGTGCCATGTTTAATATAGCTGCATTTTAGAGATCTCTAATAAGTTAAAACAGATTTGGCGTTATGATTAGTCAGATCACCTGTCAATCAAACTGTTTGCGAAGGGTCAATTACGAATTCTAAAGTAATTGTGTGACTTTATTTCTCACAATTGTGAATTTATATTTCAATTCTGAATCAATTATATATAAAAAATCTCAGAATTGCAAGTTTATGTCTCACAATTGAATTTTTCTTGAGTTATTAAGTCAGTTATTAAGTCAGAACTGTGAGATATAAACTTACATTTGCGAAATTCTGACTTTATTTCTCGCAATTATCAGGTTATATCACACAATTCTGAGAAAACAGTCAGAACTGTGACTTTATATCTCACAACTGTGACTTTATAACTTGCAATTGCGAGATAAAAAGTCACAATATCTTTTTTTTTTTTTTTTTTAATTTATATAAGCCGTTTCTGCCGCTTTCCTCTCACAATTTTGACTTTTTTTCTCGCAATTGTGAGTTTACATCCTGTGTAATACAAACTCGCAATTTTTACTTTTTTTTCTTAGAATTGTAATATATATGCATGCAATTCTCAGAAATAAAGTAGCAATTGAGAAATAAAGTCAGAACTGTGAGATATAAACTCACAATTGCAAGAATTAAAATCACAATTGCAAGAAAAAAGCTCACAATTCGGATTTTTTTTTTTTTTTTTTCGCAATTGCGAGTTTGTATCTATATTACAAGCAGAATTGCGAGATATAAAGAGTTTAAGTCCAGTTTTGAGAGGAAAAAGACTGACATGTTCTCAGAGTTGCAAGTTTATATCTCATAATTCTGACAGGGGTGTAAAGTAATGAATTACAGATATTCGTGTTACAGTAATTAAGTAGTTTGTGTTAGTAATCGTACTTTTTGGAGTAGTTTAAAAGTCATTTACTTTTACTCTTACTTGAGTACATTTTATGTGATGTATGGGTACTTTTACTTCGCTATTTTCCCTCCGTTGGTGGTCGTTACATGCTCATTTTTATTTTATTTTTATCCATCAACATGACTGGATAGAGAGAGAATAATCGGTCTCGTGACTTTAGTCAAATCAAATTGTGCATTGAAAACTTCAACTACCAGCTGCTGTTAATCATGGCTGCTGAAAGTGCATTCTTCAACCATCAATTCAGTCGAGTTATCAGCATCTTCCTCTGATATGTTTTCTTGCTAAATGATCTGTTTATACGACTATGCTTGTCTACCTACAGGGCCTGGAATTTGGTGTGAGGTTTTAGGCAGTGGTGTAGTCTACGTGATACACAGGTATACGCCGTATACCCACTAGGAAAGGTCAAGGATGTATACCCTGTATAGCCATCATATAAAAATACAAATGAAAAAAATATTACTTGAAAAATAAAACAGATGATGGTAAATTGAATTGAAAGAGAAATTATTAATTGGATGGTGTACTGCTTGATTTTTTTTTTTTTTTCTCAGTGCATCCATATGCACAAAAATGCATTAATCTTTATAAATCTCAGTTCATCTTAAATTCAAGCACAATGCGAACAAACACATCAACCTACAAAACAACCACAAATATTCCTTAATGCTTCAGACAAAGTACAGCATTCATCAACATGGACATGGAAATCCAAACACATTTACTCAGAAAATCATTTCTCTCTCTTTCTCTCTTTCCTGTAAATCACAATTAGTTCTTTATTTTGGGATGAAATTCTGTCATTTAGGATCCAGTCACACATGCATTTTATAAATGAGCCAGTGTTTAAATAACATTTCACCCATCTGTGCT
Organism: Cirrhinus mrigala; assembly: GCA_036247105.1. Taxonomy (NCBI): domain Eukaryota; kingdom Metazoa; phylum Chordata; class Actinopteri; order Cypriniformes; family Cyprinidae; genus Cirrhinus; species Cirrhinus mrigala. Next base: position 63,441 of record JAMKFB010000045.1, on the reverse strand, counting down.
TTTATTTTGACTTGTGTAAATATTAATCAGTGTAATATTAATCTAATAAATCTCCCACAAACAAAACCACCAGTTCATGAAATCATCATTAAAATCTGGACATTTAACTCTCAAAATCACAACAGAACATGAAAAGATTAAAAGATAAACATCAAGAGCACAATCTATCTATACATATAGCACACAAAATAATTTATTCTGAAAGATAACTAGGAATATCACCTCAGTTTTCAGTTTTGTATCAAACGTTTATGAAAATATATAGTTTTAAAACAGATGATCATTAATATTATTGTTTATTATCAACCCAGTAAAATAATCAAACCCTCACTGTTGATAGTGTCTTTCTAATTTCTGTAGTTCACATTCATCACTAATTATTAAAACTTTGAATGTTTTGCAGAACATGAACATGAAAATTCATGTGGTCTGAGACTGACAGCTGCCTGTTCTCTGTATGAAGATCATTTACATAGAGAGACACTTTGCATGAGAGTGTTTATAGTGCTGTGAGTTTAACACTTCATGACTGAGAGCAGAACAGAACAGAATCTTCATCATCACACAAGACAAAACAACAACAATGAACAACATCATCATCCTCATCTGGACACTCACACTGTTTGCTCAAGGTTTGTAATAAAATCTTTTATAACAACAATTACAGTAATTGTTTTAAAATGTGAAATATGCATCATTTTAATTATTGTCTTTTTTCCCTTCCTTTCAGAGTGTAGAGGACAGTACACTGTTACTCAGAGTCCATCAATAACAGCAGCTCAAGGACAAGAAGTCAGAATAAACTGTAAAGTCAGCAGTAGAGTGTATGATGGTTATTACTTACACTGGTACTTACAGAAACCTGGAGAAGCTCCTAAACTCCTCATATATGCTGCAACAAGCCGTTACACTGGAACTTCATCTAGATTCAGTGGCAGTGGATCTGGCACTGATTTCACTCTGACCATCAGTGGAGTCCAGACTGAAGATACAGGAGATTATTACTGTCAGAGTTTTCCACTATCCAACGGTAAACTATGGTGTTCACACAGTGATAAAGAGTCGTACAAAAACCTCCATCAGTCAGAGTCACAGTGACTGCACTGATACAGATGAGAGATACTGCAGCTGCTGATGGGTGTGAATCAACTCAATCACTCTTGTCTGTAGATCACTATATTACAATGCAGAACACTATCTAATAATAAATTCAGTCTGTACTGGTTAGGTTAATCACTATAATGAATGAACAAAAAAGGTTTGACACTCAACAAGCATTGGAGTCAAAATAAATAAATTAAATTAGCTTGCATGTTACTATAAAAAAAAAAAAAAAAAAAAGAAAGAAAGAAAGAAAGAAGAAAAAAAAAAAAGAAAAGAAACTGGATGTTCCTGCTATTATGTTTAGCAGAAATCAAACACTTCAGTTCATAAGAAGAACCTCATAGCAGCAGTCAAACACAGTTGTTAGTCTGATGGTTTGAGGATGTTTTGTTTCATCAGGATCTGGACTGTTTGGCAACATTAAAATTTTGCTCTGTTCAAATTCCAGATTGAGTCTTGCCTTCACAACACAACTCTATGACTACATGAATCACTACTGCTCACATTACACAAGTCTTGTCATTTTTGTTGTATCAATGCAGGACCAGAGTAGAACTGGAAGAATAACTGTATCTAACATTGTAATGGAGCCCTGCATAAAATCATGAAAGAAAAGGTTCTGAAGTCTCGTCCAGTATTTCACTAACACCAGCAGTGTGATTTTGTGGGGCTGAGGTGGAGAGAGAGGAAGTTTTTCATGAAAGGGAGCTGGGAAAGATGGAGTTTGTAGATCATGAACAGCGACCACATCACAGTCACTGCTAGAGACGCCACCAGACTTCAATACGACCAACAAAAACCTGTTCATTGCACACAGACAGTGTGGCTTATTAATAACAAAAAGAGAATTTTTGTAACATTTAATTCAAACAATTTCTGAACATTGCACAGTTTTGCAAAACACTGTAAGGAAATTATACAAATAATAAATGATAACAAGACAAATGTGTCTACATTCTGTCAGCTTTCTTTCTCATATGTGGTGATGAGTATTCATAAATCAGTTTATTCTGTTGAATTACTATGTCCTAATAGTCGTTTTTCTCTTATATGTAGCTTTGGGGAAATTTGCTTTATTCCAGAAAATCAGTTTGTCCTAAACAGTCCAATATGTAACTAAAGTTCTACTCTTTTTAGTGAATTGTTTTGTTCAGATGGTGATACTTTTTCAAAAAGAGTTGCAGTAAAAAAAAAAATATCTTTAAAAAGAGCAACAGAGTACAAGTCCACCCTATTTCACCAAGGTTCATCCACTTGGAGATTTCTGGCCTCACTGCTGATCTGACCTTTGACCTCTTTTATCATGGAGTTTCCTACAGTATAATGATATTTCATACACAGCTCAGTCATTTTGCTTCACAAAACAAAACAAAACAAAACAAAACAAAACAAAACAAAAAACCCTGCAGCTTCAACCTAAACTCATATGAAATGATTTTGTTGATCTTTATACAGTAATGATAAAAAAAAAATGGTAACACTTTATTTTGATAGTCCACTTTAGACATTCTACTAACAGTAAATAACTTTGCAACTGCATGTCAACCAGTCATTAGAGTATCAGTAGACGGTCTGCTTAATATCTTCTAACACTCTTCGAAACTTTGCAAGTAAATGTCAATTTATTATTCTACTAACCCTAAACCTAATCTAAGTCTGCTCAGAGAGTTAGTAGACATGTAGTTGCAAAGTTACTTATAGTTATTAGAATGTCTAAAGTGGACTATCAAAATAAAGTGTAACCAAAAAAATAAGGCCACATGAAAAGATTTCCCAGATAGCAACATGTCATTGTTTCAGTGATTAACATTGAATCACTGAATCTATATATTTATCTTGTCTGTTAATTATAACATAATTATTCTGATGTTGTTGTTGCTGCTGTTGATGATGTTATAATATTCTACATTTTTATTTATAATATTTTATAATAAATAAATGTATTATAAAATAAATCAACAGTTTTTTTTTCATATATTACAATTATTATAAAAATATATTCATTAAAACTGATTTATCAGTTTTTGTTAGCAGCACAATGATAGCAGCTCAATCTGTTGTAAATCCTGCCCACTTCTTTGCATTGTCAGCACATGCTTCAGTGCTCTGAGAGTGTTTATAGTGCTGTGAGTTTAACACTTCATGACTGAGAGCAGAACAGAACAGAATCTTCATCATCACACAAGACAAAACAACAACAATGAACAACATCATCATCCTCATCTGGACCATTGCAGCTTTTATTCAAGGTGGGATATTACATTTTGATATGAATAATATGTTGTTGTTTTTTTAATCATTTTAATATACCAATATTATGGTATAAAGGTGGTTTACAAACAAAGTGACTTTATTTTCTCTCCTTCAGAATCCAGAGGCGTCACTCTGACTCAACCTGAAGTTAAAACTGTCCGACAGGGTCAAACCGCTACAATAGAGTGTAATATAGATGTAGGAATATATAGTGACTACTTAGCCTGGTATCAGCAGAAACCTGGACAAGCTCCTAAACTCCTCATATATTATATAAACAACCTCCAGTCAGGAACTCCATCTAGATTCAGTGGCAGTGGAACAGCAAGTACTGGACGAGATTTTACTCTGACCATCAGTGGAGTCCAGACTGAAGATACAGGAGATTATTATTGTAAGAGTTACCACAACATCAACAGTAAATATGTGTTCACACAGTGATAAAGAGTCGTACAAAAACCTCCATCAGTCAGAGTCACAGTGACTGCACTGATACAGATGAGAGATACTGCAGCTGCTGATGGAGGTTATTTGTTATAACAGTCTCACTGAGTCAAAAATGTTGAAGTCTTGTGCTGATTTGTGAGTCTCTTTCTGGATCTTTAATCTTTTTTTTTTTTTTTTTTTTTTTTTTTTTTCCACACAGCGTAACCATGAATGTATTTAATTCATCATTTAAAATGTTCCACCACAAAAAGTCCAATGAAAGTTGATGATATGTGTGAGGGAAACAGCAGTCAGAGTCCTCATGTCCTTTCAATCCAGAATTACACAAAATGTGATCAGCATAAGATCTCCTTTTGTATGTTTTGAACACTAAAATTTCATTCGTCATTGTTTCCCCTTCCGCAGTGTAATTTCTGCCACATCTCAAATGTTGTACTGTGTTAAGTATCAATCTGTGAAACTGGTGAAAATACAAGCAAATAACATTTTCACACTCATAATTCAATAAAATTACAGCTTCACCGGAAATGACACACAATTAAAATATTCTGCTCACAAGTGATCTTGGAGATATCTATTTGACGTCTGCAAGATGTATTTTTTAGATTGTTTGCTCATCTGCAATACGTCTGGAGATTTCCAAACAGATGTCAAACAGATGTCTATTAGATGTCTTTAAGACGTTTATGACTTGTGTATGTAAAATGTATGTAAAACTGACATCTTGCAGATGTATGCGTGCTATCTGGGTCAAGAACTTGCTGTGTCAAAACAAAATATTTTTTTTGAAAACATTTTATTCAGTTGTTTGTTGAAGAAAAAAAAAATAATTATCTGAAATGCCAAAAAAACAACATAAATTTTTTAAATGTCTTCTGTCAAAAAAACAATACCGAAATTATTAATTATTTCACATTGTTTTCCATAAAGAAAATATATTATATTTTTCTCAAAGTTCATGGAAGCATGAACCACTTGAATTAAAAATGTAAAAAGGATATTTGCCACTTTTTATGTCACAATTCTGACTTTTTTTTCCTCGCAATTGACCGTTGAAAACATCTTGATTGACAGGCGATCTGACCAATCATTACCAATCAAACTCACAATTGCAAATTATACACTCAGAGTTGTGAGATAAAAACTGGCAATTTCAAGAAATATAGTCAGAACTGCGTGATATAAACTCACAACTGAGAGTTATAAAGTCAGAATTAAAAGAGAAATAAAATCACAATTCTGAAAAATTAAGTCAGAATTCTGAGATATAAACACAATTCTCACTTTTTTCTCAGAACTGAAGTTTATATCTCGCAATAGATTTTTTTTTTTTTCAGAATTGTGAGTTTATAACATGCAACTGCAAGTTATGAAGTCAGAATTGTGACAAATAAACTTCTGAGTTCTGAGAACATATCAGTCTTTTTTCCACTCGACGTCGAGTCGACTGTATAACTCACAATTCAGAAAAAATCTGAAAAAAGTCAGAATTGCGAGAAAGAAAATCAAAGCGAGATACAAACTCGCATTTGCAAGAAAAAAAGTCAGAACTGTGAGTCTTTGTCTTACAATTCTGACTTTATTTCTTGCAGTTGTCACGCAATTATATTTTGCAATTTTGAGAATAAAAAAATGAGAATCGTGACTTTATATCTTGCAATTCTAACTTTATAACTCACAATTGACCCTTTGCAAACAGCTTGATTGTATCATAATTGTGTGAAACAAATTCACAATTCTCAGAACTGTGAAACATAAACTTGCAATTGCAAGTGGCAAAGTCAGAACTGCAAGATATAAACTCACTTTTATTCACAATTCAGACTTTTATTCTTAGAATTGTGAGTTTCTGGTATGAAATTCAAACAATAAATACCTTTTCATGGCTCTTTAATGTGTCATGACAGATCACTGTATTGCCTCATTAGATCAATGGCATGTGAACCGATCGTCTTTTCTTATTTACTTACACACACACACATCAGAACATATATTATTTCAACCAATATTCTTTTAGTTCAAGTCCACTGAAGTTAATCTATTCTCCTGTCTGATTGGTTTGTCGGAGAGAATGGCAGATTTGGCGTTATGATTGGTCAGATCACCTGTCAATCAAACTGTTTGCGAAGGGTCAATTATTAATTATAAAGTCAGAATTGAGAGACATAAACTCACAATTCTGAGAAATAAAATCAGAATTGTGAGATATAAACTTTTTTTTCTCAGAATTTTCGGACTTTTTTCGCATAATTGTGAATTTTCCCCTCAAAGTTGGACTTTATAACTTATAATTGTGAGTTTATATCTTACAATTTTGAGAAAAAAAAACGTATATTCGCGGAAAGTCAGAATTGGGAGTTTTTATCTCACAATTCTGACGTTATTTCTCACAATTATGAGGTTTTAATCAAACAATTTGGAGAAAAAAAGTCAGAATTGTGACTTTATAACTTGCATTTGCATGTTCACAGTTCTGAGAAAAAAATCAGAATTGTGAGATAAAAAGTCACAATATAATTTTTCAAACTTATATTAGCCGTTTCTGCCACTGAATAAAAAAATGTCACAATTCTGACTTTTTTCTAGCAATTGTGTGTACTTTTTTCTTAGAATTGTGATATATAAACTCATAGTTTAAAAGACTGATATGTTCTCAGAGTTGTGAGTTTATATCTCATAATTCTGACTTAATAACTTGCAATTGGATATTATAACCACAATTGTGAACAGTGGTGTAAAGCAGGGGTCACCAAACTTGTTCCTGGAGGGCCGGTGTCCTGCAGAGTTTACCTCCAACTTTCCTCAACACACCTGCCTGGAAGTTTCAAGTATACCTAGTAAGACCTTGATTAGCTGGTTCAGGTGTGTTTGATTAGGGTTGGAGCTAAACTCTGCAGGGACACCGGCCCTCCAGGACCGGATCTGGTGACCCCTGGTGTAAAGTAATGATTTACAAATACTCACATTACAGTAATTAAGTAGTTTTTATAAGTTATTGTACTTTTCTGAGTAGTTTAAAAATTGTTTACTTTTACTCTTACTTGAGTACATATTATGTGATGTATGGGTACTTTTACTCCACAATTTTCCCTCCGTTGGTGGTCATTACATGCTTATTTTATTTTATTTTTATCCATCAACATGATCAGATAGAGAGAGAATAATCGGTCTTGTGACTTTAGTCAAATCAAATTGTGCATAGAAAACGTCTCAGGTTACGTATATAACCATGGTTCCCCGAGGGAACGAGACGCTGTGTCGAAAACGCTATGGGAACGCCTCCAGCCTGACCAGCTCTGAAACACGTGTGCATACAGTCCAATGGAAAAGCGAGACGTCACAGGCGGGGTGACGTAGAGACCAGGAAGCTTAAAAGCACGTGCGGTGCATGCAGCCGGCAGCTTCTGGATAGAGAAGCAAGCGCTGCAGGGATGCCGGAAGTATGGCCCGAGACGCAGCGTCTCGTTCCCTCTGGGAACCATGGTTACATACGTAACCTGAGACGTTCCCCCTCAGGAACTCGAGCTGCATCAAAAACGCTATGGGAACGAGATGCCCACGCCACCAGACTTCAAATCCCTGCCTAGTGTGAAAGAGCACACCTAGGGCGAGAGAAAAAGAGCCAGAAGTGGCACAAGTCCAGGAAAGAACCTTAAAGTCAAAGCGGTGGACATTCCGCGGCATTCTGAAGCCAACTTAAGAGAAGAGAGCCTTGACCCCCAAGAAGGGAGGGTCAGAGGACTCAAAGCTATGAAAAAGCATCCCGACCACACTTAGCAAAGCTACACCTGGCCAGAGGCCTAGGCCTCAGCGCACCGTGGAGGAAACGTGTAACGAGGGGATTCCTACCCACTGAGGAGCCACCCAGAGGGGCGTGGTAGGCCGAAATAACCACCACGTAGACCTTCAGGGTGGAGTGGGCTAACCCTGTGGAAAACCGATCCTGCAGAAACCCCAGCACTGTACCAATTGGGCAGTTAACTGAGTCCTGCTGGCGGTCTCCACACCATGAAGTGAAAGGTTTCCACTTCAGGGCGTACAGTTTCCTCGAGGAGGGAGCTCTGGATTGGAGGGTGGTCTCAACAACCTCAGTTGAGAGACCGGAAGCTATGAGGTGTGTCCCCCTCAGGGGCCACACCCACAACTTCCAATACTCCGGCGAGGGAAAAACATAGCGCACTCTCTCCAGAACTCCTGGGAGCAGAGCAATCGGGGAAAGGCGCAGTGGAGCTGGATGAGTCAGAGAGCACCAGAGGGGACATTGCGATGTCTAACTCTCACAAAGAGGTCCACCTGAGCCTGGCAAAATGCTCTCCAAATCTGCTTCACCACCTCTGGGTGAAGCATCCATTCCCCGGGCCTCGGCAGGATGTCTGCTCCCAAGTTGAGATGCCCAGGAATATGAACTGCTCTCAGCGAGAGGAGTTTGTCCTGGGACCACACAAGGATCTGGTGCACCAGCTTGTACAAGGGGCGCGACGCAGACCTCCCTGGTGGTTGAAGTAGTAGACCACCGCTGTGCTGTCGGTGCGCACCAGCACATGGCGGTCTCTTAGGTCTGGGAGGAAGTGTTTCAGAGCCTGAAACACGGCCAGCATCTCCAGGCAGTGATATGCCAAGTGAGACGGCGGTCACTCCACAGACCATGGGCAGGGTGGCCGTCCATGACCGCTCCCCAACCGGTGAGGGATGCATCCGTCGCTAGCATTACGCGGCAACAAGGAGCTCCCAGAACCGGGCCCTGAGACAGGAACCAAGACCTACTCCACATGTCCAAGGCACGTAGGTATCACCGCGTGACCTTGATGTGTGAAACGGGTTTCCCCTTGGGGAGAACCGCTTGGTCCTGAGCCACCACTGTAGGAGTCTCATGTACAGCAGGCCAAAAGGTATCACGTTGGACACAGCTGCCATCAGACCCAGCAGTTGTTGAAACTGCTTACAGCGAGTGACCGGCCTTTTCTCACGCTCACGACTGCAGTGAGGATTGACTCAATCCGAGCAGGTGACAGACGTGCCTGCATCGTGGTCAAATCCCACACCACGCCCAGATAAGTGGTTCTCTGTAATGGAGAAAGCACACTTTTCTTGGCGTTCAGTCTCAACCCTTTCATATGAGCAAGAACGACATCTCGATGTCGAACCCCCAAAGCTCTGAAATGATCTATTATCAACAATCATTAATATAGATCAGTATGCGGATGCCCTGGAATCCAGAGGAGCCAGAGCAGCATCCACACACTTCGTGAAAGTGCGGGGTGAGAGTGCAAGGCTGGACGGAAGAACCTGACACTAGTACGCTTTGCCCCCAAAGCGAACCTCAGGAACTTCCTGTGTTGAAGGATGGATATGTTCTTCAGATCTGAACGCAACCTCCCCCTCCTTCTTCAGAACAATGCAGTACCGGCTGTAGAACTCGGACTCCCTGACATGAGGAGGGACCACCTCGATGGCCTTCCTTAAGAGAGTGTCTACTTCCTGTTCCATTACCAGACCCTGCTCGGGGCCCACCAGAGTGGGAAGACCCCGTTGAAAGGTGGCGGCGAAGCGCCAAATTGAATGCAACAGCCTCGCTCTACAGTGCACAGGACCCAAGCAGATACATTTGGCAGTAGTTTCCACACCCTTCCCCAGTAGGGCCTGCCCTCAGAGGTCCTGGACCATAGGAGTCAGGACCATAGTCTCATAAGTCTGGGTGAAAGTGTTTCAGTACGTGAAACACGGCCAGCATCTCCAGGCAGCTGAAGTGCCAAACTGGATGGTGACCGCTCCACAGACCGCGGGCGGGGTGGCCACTCATGACCATTCCCCAACCGGTGAGGGACGCATCCATCGCTAACATATGCCGTGACAAGGAGCTCCCAGCACCGGGCCCTGAGACAAGAACCAAGGTCTCCTCCACATGTCCAAGGCACGTAGGCATCGCCGCGTGACCTTGATCATGCAAAGCAGGTTTCCCCTCAGGGAGAACCCCCTTGGTCTTGAGACACCACTGCAGGGGTCTCATGTACAGCAGGCCAAAAGGTATCACGTTGGACACAGCTGCCATCAGACCCAGCAGTTATGAAACTGCTTCACAGTGAGTGCCTACTTTCACTTTCTTGACTGCCGTGAGGATGACTCAATCCGAGCAGGAAAAAGACATGCCTGCATCGTGGTCGATCCCACACTACGCCTAGATAAGTGGTTCTCCGTAATGGAGAAAGTACACTTTTCTCTGCGTTCAGTCACAACCCCAGTTCTTTCATATGGGTGAGGACGACATCTCGATGCCGCACCGCCCATGCTCAGAATGAGCTAATACTGACAAAATGTCAGTAAGGTTCAGTATGCAGATGCCCTGGCAGCCACAGCTAAGCCACTTTTTTCTAGCAGCATCCACACACGTAGCGAAAGTATAGGGTGAGAGTGCAGTAAATAAATTTAATTCATCAGAATTAAATAACAATGGGAGAAGAGCTGAAAATTCAAAATGCACGTAGCTTTTTTTTTTTTTTTTGCTTTCTTTTTCTCGTTTTTTGAACACATTTATGAATGAACACAGCCCGCCCCCTCAAGGGCGGCCTGTACATGCTCAGCTCCCAAACAAACCACACATAAATCGCTTGAATCCCCGTTCCTGTTATTTATTTATGTATTCTTTAAAAGCGAGAGCTGGTAGAAACAAGCGATCTAAAATGCAGTCAGCTCATATGCGGACAGCATCAATCTCCTCGGAGAAAGATAACTGCATCAGCACGAGCTCTCACACAGAGGGGGAAGAACTGCAGCGCGGGCTTCCGAGCCCCGAGAGAGCGCTAGATCTAAGGAGAAAGGCAGAGAGAGGGCGGACCCGTCTCTAACCCATTCACAGATCTATGCTGTGATCCCCACGGCCGCAGTTGCGGGGAAGCTCACAAAGGCTCCCTCCTCGAAGAGAGCCTTCCGAGAGCGAGCGTGCGCAGCTAGAACGCAGGCCGTCAACTCCCTCGAGAGCTGATGCAGCCCGCTTCGCCGCAAGCTCTCATTCAAAGGGGGAAGAACCGCAGCGCGGGCTTCCAAACCCAGAAAGAGAGCGCTAGGTCTAGGGAGAAAGGCAGAGATAGGGCGGACCCGTCTCTAACCCGTCCGTAGATCTATATGCGATCCCCACGGCCGCAGTCGCCGCTCTGCCTCGGCAAAAGCGGGACCTGAGCCGCGGGGAAGTTCAAGAGGGCTCCCTCCTCGAAGAGAGTCCTCCGGGAGCGAAGCGTGCGCAGCAAGAGTGCGGCCAGTCGGCCCCCTCGGGAGCTGACACAGCCTGCTTCGCCACGAGCTCTCACTCAACGGGGGAAGGACCGCAGCGCGGGCTTCCGACCCAGAGAGAGAGCACTAGATCTAGGGAGAAAGGCAGAGATAGGGCAGACCTGTCTCTAACCTGTCCGTAGATCTATATGCGATCCCCACGATCACAGTCGCCGCCCTGCCTTGGCAGAAGCGGAGGCTGAGCCGTGGGGAACGCAAACGCGGGCAGTCAGCTCCCTCGAGAACTGACTCCCATGCTTCGCTCCCAAACAGACAACAGATAGGTTGTGTGTATCGCCACCCGAAATAGCGCAGGCAGAGAGGAACACACAGTCTAAAATGCCGCTGCTTATATTCGTAAGAATGCTTTGTAGGACATAGTGACACTCTCAAATAAAAGCTGTGCAAACTAACACAAAAAACAGAGTGACACACACACACAGAGCACTTGCTGAAAGACAGAAGCTGCCGGCTGCATGCACCGCACGTGCTATTAAGCTTCCTGGTCTCTACATCAACCCGCCTGTGACGTCTCGCTTCTCCATTGGACTGTATGCACACGTGTTTCAGAGCGTGGTCACGCTGGAGGCTTTCCCATCGCGTTTTTGACGCAGCTCGAGTTCCTGAAGGGGAACTTTAACTACCAGCTGCTGTTAATCATGGCTGCTGAAAGTGCATTCTTTAACCATCAATTCAGTCGAGTTATCAGCATCTTCCTCTGATATGTTTTCTTACTAAATGATCTGTTTATACGACTATGCTTGTCTGCCTACAGGGCCTGGAATTTGGTGTGAGGATTTAGGCAGTGGTGTAGTCTACGTGATACACAGGTATACGCCGTATACCCACTAGGAAAGGTCAAGGATGTACACCCTGTATACCCATCATATGAAAATACAAACGAAAAAATATTACTTGAAAAATAAAACAGATAATGGTAAATTGAATTGAAAGAGAAATGATTAATTGGATGGGGTTCTGCTTGAAAATCTTTCTTTTCAGTGCATCCATACACATAAAAATGCATTAATCTTTATTAATCTCAGTTCATCTTTGATTCAAACACAATGTGAACAAACACATCAACCTACAGAACAACCACAAATATTCCTTAATGCTTCAGACAAAGTACAGCATTCATGAACATGGACATGGAAATACAAACATATTGATTCAGAAAATCATTAAGTTTTCTTTTTCTTTCTTTCTTTCTTTCCTGTAAATCTCAATTGGTTCCTCACTTCAGGATGAAATTCTGTCATTTAGGATCCAGCCGCACATGCATTTTATAAATTAGCCAGTATTTTTTTTTTTTTTTTTTTTTCACCCTTCTGTGCTTTTATTTTGACTTATGTAGATATTAATCAGTTTAATATTAATCTAAAAAACCTCCCACAAACAAAACCACCAGTTCAAGAAATCATCATTAAAATCTGGACATTTAACTCTCAAAATCACAACAGAACATGGAAAGATCAACAGACAAACATGAAGAGCACAATAGATTCACAAGACCAAAGAGCACACAAAATAATTTATTCTGAAAGATAACTCAGAATATCATCTCAGTTTTCAGTTTTGTGTCAAATGTGTATGAAAATAAATGGTTTTAAAACTCAGATGATTGTTAATATTATTGTTTATTATCAACACAGTAAAATAATAAAACCCTCACTGTTGATAGTGTCTTTCTAATTTCTGTTCACATTCATCACTAATTATTAAAACTTTGAATGTTTTGTAGAATATGAACACGCATTGAAAATTCATCTGAGGTCTGAGTCTGACAGCTGCCTGTTCTCTGTATGAAGATCATTTACATAGAGAGACACTTTGCATGAGAGTGTTTATAGTGCTGTGAGTTTAACACTTCATGACTGAGAGCAGAACAGAACAGAATCTTCATCATCACACAAGACAAAACAACAACAATGAACAACATCATCATCCTCATCTGGACACTCACACTGTTTGCTCAAGGTTTGTAGTACAACTTTTATAACAACAATTACAGTAATTGTTTTAAAATGTGAAATATACATCATTTTAATTATTGTCTGTTTTCCCTTTCTTTCAGAGTGTAGAGGACAGTACACTGTTACTCAGAGTCCATCAATAACAGCAGCTCAAGGACAAGAAGTCAGAATAAACTGTAAAGTCAGCAGTAGAGTGTATGATGGTAGATACTTACACTGGTACTTACAGAAATCTGGAGAAGCTCCTAAACCCCTCATATATGCTGCATCAAACCGTTTCACTGGAACTCCATCTAGATTCAGTGGCAGTGGATCTGACAGTGATTTCACTCTGACCATCAGTGGAGTCCAGACTGAAGATACAGGAGATTATTACTGTCAGAGTAGACACTCTATCAGTGGTAGCTCTGTGTTCACACAGTGATAAAGAGTCATACAAAAACCTCCATCAGTCAGAGTCACAGTGACTGCACTGATACAGATGAGAGAAAGACAAACAACACAATGACTCAGTGTATCAGACATTGCAGCTTTTATTTTCTATTCATTTATATAATATAGTTGTGAAGCATCAGGCAGTGAAGCAAACAACATTCAGTGTCCATGCAAGATCAGAATGTAAAGGTTAAAATGTCCAGAGTCATAAAACCAAGAGAATAATCCAAAACAAACCACTCAGAAAAGCAGTGAAACAAACAAAACTTCACACTGAGGGAACAAACAGTCAGGGTTTAAATAGGCCAGTCTAATTAGACTGATGAGAAACACCTGAGAACAATCAGAGTTCAGGTGAGTGTGACCTCTGGTGATGAGTTGAGAAGTAGCAGAGGATGTGACAATACCTAGAAAAATAATACAATCAGACTGTATTTCACTTACTAGATTTCATTCTGTCTAGAGAAAACAAGATGTTTTGCCACTTGTTCATGCAAATCTTGCTGCCACAATGTTACCAGTAACAGCTTTTCTTTATAATTGTGTGATGTCTGGATTTAACTAATGCTTTGAATGATTCAGAGTCTGTAAGTTTTTGTCCAGCAGGAAAATCATCAGCACTAAACAAGAACATTTTTATAACAGACTCATTGATCAAGTCTCACCAGTAATTTATTGTCTGGCTAATCTGATTCTTTCATCTGTTATTCACACACAACTTCAACATGGATGTACTACATTTAACATTGTCCATCAAGATTGAGGAATACAAACAAACCTCATCTCTCCATGATCAACACAGACTGTAGATATCAAACACCTTCAGCTCCAGTTTGAAGGAAAGCCCGTGTTTGTCTCTTACATCAGTGCTGCTGATCTTTGTGGAAATTTAACAACAGTGTTTGCCCTTTATTTTTAAATAAAATAAATAAATAAATGCAATTAAAAATTACATTTTGTAAGACCTTTGCTGTTATAATCAAGTCAATATGTTTGAGATAGCTTTTTAATGTATAAACAAAAAAAAAAAAAAAAACAATTTAATTCATTTTTAAAAGAAGTGTTAAATACTTAATTGTGTACACTTATATAATAATATGTACTTCTACTCCTTGTATACAACTCAATTATAAATAAAATATAATGTGTGAAAAATAAGTATGAATATATGAATAACAAGCAGATTAAGAATAGATTTGGGGCTCATTTTTAGATTGAAACAAGAACAAAAACAACATTGTAGGGAGTGTCTGTCTGTTTTTAATAGCTCACATTCAGCACAAAGTATTAAAGTTTCTAATGTTTTATAGATTATGAACGTGACTGGAGAAATTCATCTGCGGTCTGAGACTGACAGCTGCCTGTTCTGTGTATGAAGATCATTTACATAGAGATACACTTTGCATGAGAGTGTTTATAGTGCTGTGAGTTTAACACTTCATGACTGAGAGCAGAACAGAACAGAATCTTCATCATCACACAAGACAAAACAACAACAATGAACAACATCATCATCCTCATCTGGACACTCACACTGTTTGCTCAAGGTTTGTAATAAAACCTTTTATAACAACAATTACAGTAATTGTTTTAAAATGTGAAATATACATCATTTTAATTCTTGTCTTTTTTCCCTTTCTTTCAGAGTGTAGAGGACAGTACACTGTTACTCAGAGTCCATCAATAACAGCAGCTCAAGGACAAGAAGTCAGAATAAATTGTAAAGTCAGCAGTGGAGTGTATAGTGGTAATTACTTAGCCTGGTACTTACAGAAACCTGGAGAAGCTCCTAAACTCCTCATATATTATGCAACAAGCCGTAACACTGGAACTCCATCTAGATTCAGTGGCAGTGGATCTGGCACTGATTTCACTCTGACCATCAGTGGAGTCCAGACTGAAGATACAGGAGATTATTACTGTCAGAGTTTACACTGTCCTAGTAGCTGTGTGTTCACACAGTGATAAAGAGTCGTACAAAAACCTCCGTCAGTCAGAGTCACAGTGACTGCACTGATACAGATGAGAGATACTGCAGCTGCTGATGGGTGTGAATCAACTCAATCACTCTTGTCTGTAGATCACTATATTACAATGCAGAACACTATCTAATAATAAATTCAGTCTGTACTGGTTAGGTTAATCACTACAATGAATGAACAAAAAAGGCTTGACACTCAACAAACATTGCAGTCAAAATAAATAAATTAAATTAAATTAGCTTGCATGTTACTATCATATTGGCTGTTCATTGGTACTAATAATGCACATATTAATGCCTTTGTTTTAGATCCCTTTATCCACCCCATAACTATTAATAAGCAGCAAATTAAGAGTTTATTCAACCAAATGTTGTAGTTAATAGCTGTTTAACTGTAAGAATTGGGCCTTAAAATAAAGTTTTATTTGGCTTGTATAAAGACTTTGACTTGTGTAGACTTGTGTAGTAATTTAACCACTATAGAGGCTGAACAGAATAAAGGTTTGATATTTGACATCACAAAATATCATCCATTGTCCACAGAATTACAGTCAAAAACTAAAAATTAAAATACAAAGGATCAAAACACACACAGCAACATGGAATCAGACTATGAGACCAAAGACATTTTAAAACATTTCATGTTTAAAAAAAAAGAAAGAAAGAAAAGAAAAGAAAGAAAGAAACTGGATGTTCCTGCTATTATGTTTAGCAAAAATCAAATACTTCAGAATGAGTAATATTTCTAGTTCATATTATTTTCAACATTTACTAATGCATTATTAAAATCACAAGTTGTGTTTGTTAACATTAACTAATGCACTGTGAACTAACATGAACGAACAATGAACAACTGTATTTTGTAACTAACATTAAAAAGATTAATTAATAGGATAATAAATGTATAGTTCATTGTTTGTTCATGTTAGTTTATACATAACACACAAACTATTAACAAATGACACCTTACTGTAAAGTGTTACCAACATCATAGTAACATAGTAACATCTCAAAAGTGAGATGAAGTAAAAAACACAGTATCTACAGTATGTCTTATACTGACATAGACATCCATAAAATATGTATATCTATAAATGTAATGAGTCTGTGTGCTGCTTGACTGCAGAAGTGAAACTGGTCTGTTTCAGTCCAGATCATGTAACCAATCAAACAGTGACACTGGGAGTGTGGGCTGAAAATCCCATTTGCATTGTCAGGGTGGAGTGATTCTGATCCTCTCAGAATAGAGCAGCTCTGTCTCCAGAGACCATGTTCAAACCCCAAGACCTTTATTTGACTAGATTTACTGCTACTGATCAAGCTTCTGGAAAACACCTGAACAAACACTACATGCATCTTCATCTGTTAGATGAATGATGTTGTCAGACACAAATGGAGCTTGTTGAGAAGCTTTATTGAATGTTACAGCAAACACAGCAGATAGAAAGATCAGCCAGTGCTTTGACACTAGAGCTCTCTTTCAGTATTGAGTTGTAAATGACTACAGCTGCAGCACTAGACTCATGTGAATCCTGCCTGACACAGGACACTCAGATACGCCTCATCTTCAGGAGAGAGCAGCGCTCACTGGAGAAACATCAGCACTGCGACTGACTCTTCTGGAACGAGGCCTCTTGAGGAGCTCCATCATGTGTTACTCTGCAGACGTACAGCTCTCCCTCTTCCCAGCGTGCTTTGCTGAGGGTCAGGACGCTACTGCGGCTGTAGCGCCCGCCCTGCTCACTCTCTGCGCTGGTCTGAACCCCCTCGGTGACCTCTGAGCCGTCCAGCGTCCAGCTCACCTGCGCCCCCTGTGGAGAGTAAGAGCTGAGCAGGCAGAGCAGTGCGGCTGAGTCTCCAGAGATCTGCAGAGAAGAGGGCGGCAGCAGAGACACTGAGGGCTTCACTGTGGGACCAGCTGCAGGAGACAAACACAACACATTCACAAACACTAAGAAAACACACTGCAGCTCCAGCATTCTTTTGCCCTGCATCATTCACATCATTTCAACATGACTTTAAGGAGCAGACATGTGGAATGCAGTCAAAATCACAAAAATCTCATCGTTCATCTTATTCAAAATTACTACAACTGATATATTTACACAATACAATATACACTAAGACACTAACTGCTTTATTTCCACTAGTTTTTAGATCCTGACATAGCATTTTGTTTGTGTGAAATTCAGCTCATCTTTTTAATACTTTTCAAACTTAATTTCAAATACAAATTGTGTGACTGAAAGTTACAATATATTATATATATTCTGAATTAGAAAATAACGGAATAAAATGAGTTTTAAAATCTACTCATATTTTGTATGTATATTAAAACCACTGAATTACAAGAGCAACATGAGGAAAAGACATTCAACATCATATTGCACTACAGAAATTAGCTCCATTTATATTTTGATGGCACATATTTTTCCTATATATGAAATCTAAAATAAAAGATGAATTATACATGAACACAGTGCAGAAATTAATGAAAGAAAAAAAATTACAAACTAATAAAACTCATAATTTTAGACAGGAATAGATTATTTAAAGTGAGTAATTTCTTCTGAATATCTAAACATGTCTTGAAACGATAAACAAAATATTGAAATATTTTAGATTAAATTTTTATTATGAATCAAATTTACTGGTTACACTTTATTTTGATAGTCCACTTTAGACATTCTAATAACTATAAGTAACTTTGCAACTACATGTCAACTAATTCTCAGAGCAGACTGTTAGATTAGGTTTAGGGTTAGTAGAATAAGTTGACATATACTTGCAAAGTTTAGAAGAGTGTTAGAAGATATTAAGCAGACAGTCTACTAATACGTTAATGACTAGTTGACATGCAGTTGCAAAGTTACTTACTGCTAGTAGAATGTCTAAAGTGGACCATCAAAATAAAGTGTTACCAATTTATTGTTGTTTATTATAAAAAATAAAAATAAAAATAAAAATCATGTCATAGAATAAATTACATGTTTTTAATGGAGAATTAAAAAGACAGACTTACATTTCACCACCAGTTTAGTTCCTCCACCGAAAGTCCACCACAGTGATACAATCTAATGAAACGGTCGTACAAAAACCTCTATTCCACTCGAGTGAACACAAACTCCAGCAGAGAGAGAGAAAACAACACTTCAACACACTGATAGTAGAAACACTCAATTTAGTTTTGGTAAAATGTTTTCAAAATGTTTGTATTTTTCGTAATCAGGTTTTATTCTGTTCTTTATTCTCTCATTTACAGTAGACATAATTCAGCCCTATAGTTCTCATTCATTCTCATGTGATGTGCTAATTTAAAATTATATATTTTACTAGCTGTGACCTCTCAGGTGACTTTGACCTCTTTTACTTTGGTTGATGTTGTGATGATGCTTCTGTTCTTGATGCTTCTGATCTTCATGTGCAGCTCAATCATCATGACACACACACACACACACAATCTGCTGCTTCAGACAAATTAATCAAAATTAAAACTGTGATGCACAAATATTTCAGATCCACATTGTCCAACCTGAGAGTCATAATGATCTTTATATATGACCCTTTTCAAGCACATTGATTCACTTGGCAGCCTTTTTCAGACATTCTTAATACTGTATGTTTGTAAATTAAACAGAGATGTTAAATATTACAGTGTCTCATGATATTGCATGTACAGCAGTCATTAATCTTAGCTGGAAACTATAGAAGTGATTGGATGTTCCAAGATGGCGGCTCTGTTGACACACAGTAACTTGCAGCTAAATGCAGTATCTTATCGCAGATAGCACAAGTACGTCTGCAAGATCTGCTGTGAACAAACGTCTGACAGATGTCTTTCAGATGTCAGTTTTAAGTACATTCTAAATCATAAATATTAAAGACATCTAATTTATTTGACATCTCATAGTAACGTCCAATAGATGTTTTGCAGATTAGCAATTCTAAAGCACTCTAAAAAATACCTCTTGCAGACATCAAATAGACGTCTGCGTGATGCACGTGTGCTATCAGGGATGTGTCATATTGGCGCCCATATTGAGATCACATGACCAAAAGGTGTGTTCGACTTGAAGCACGGTAATATGCAATATTTGTCAACTACACAGAAGTTTCAGAAGCATTTTCATGAGCAACAGAATCACTTTTCATATACTGCTTAATACATCTGAACAAGAATAAAGTTCAACATAAACATATACTATTTAAATACTAATAAAGTGGGCTTGTATATGCTTTTATCAGTGTTTTATGACAAATGTGACTCAACATTGCGACTACAGTAAAAAAGCTTTTCCTGTTCTAAAAACACAGATTTGTGAGCATTATTGGACTTGAGGATGTTAGAGGATGTTAATCTGGCTAATCGTGAAATGGCTGTGTCGTCATCAGAGCTCCTGCAGCCGCTCTAGAGAATCTGCTGTGGCTGAGTCAGTCGGCTGCTCTCGAATCGCTATTGCGATTATTTTGATGCCTCACGTGACAGTCACGTGGCGCCGGAGCAGTCTCAAGTCGGACGGACAAAATTTCTAACTGGCATGCACTGCTTCAAGTTAGAATTTAATCGAGCTGCACAGCGCTGTGTTAAGTTGAACACACCTAATGACTTCAAAAGATTCATCTTATTTTGGAGGCTGTGTCTTCGAAAGGTCGCATTTGAAGGCTGCATATGTCATCAGGGCAGTCTCATTTAAGAAAAGTAACCTCGCCTCACAAGAAATAACAGTCAATTTCATTATGTTGACTTTCCTTAAATAAGACATCATTGATGACATATGCAAACTACAAATGTGACCTCTGGAGGGCGCAGCCTCCTACATGAGATGCAACAAAAGAGGTTGCACTCCTTATATTTATGAATGGGAGAAAGTGAATAGTCCCATGAATAGTCCCGCCTTCTCAATTAAAGTCATTGCGTCTTAAAGAAACAGTCTGAGATGTGCGCTAGGACTGCACATGCGCATTGGCTGGTCTGGCCATGGAAAATAACCTTTTTAACGCTATTTGAGCATAAGAAATGACATTTTTTTAGACCGTTGTTGTGAGATTTTATTGATGATTTTAAATTTGAAATTTAATCTTAAACTTGGTGAGTTTTGGAGAATTTTATGTTTCCCCATTCAAAGAGATAGGAGCTGCACTTGCCTGCCCGAGAAGCGTTTCAAAGATGGACGAGTGAAATGACTTAACTTAAAGGGACTTTGATATTACTCAACTTTATCTCGGTAAATCCCTATTATCAGGGATCTTCAAAGCAGATTATAGAAGTCCACTATATGGAGAAAATTCCTGAAATGTTTTTCTCAAAAAACATAATTTCTTTACAATTAAAGAAAGAAAGGCATGAACATCTGTGGTGAGTACATTATCTGGAAATTTTTGTTCTGGAAGTGAACTACACCTTTAAGTCATCACACAATGATTAAAAAATTGGTACTGAACAATTATATTTGTGAGATTATAAATGTGTTATATGTATATCAGTGTATATGAGTTTGATAGCAGCTGAAGCTGTTGTAAATCTATGGAGATGAAATAATGCCATAAAGATTTGCATGTGAAGAGTACGCGTTGTGCAAGTGTACATAAGACTGTAAGGGTAAATTAAATTTGCATGCGCAAGAGAAGCTTTGTAAAAGTGTAAATCGCGTTTCAAGCGTAAAAAAAAAAAAATGATTTGCAGCATTTTACTGTTACTCCTAAGTGTAATTCATGTATTGTGAAACTGCAGCTTCATGCAAAGTAAATACGATCTGCATTCTTCTGACTTCCATTTCTCCACGCTTACACTTTTGGCACGTTGTTTTCGCTAAAATACGGTCAAAAGTACTGCAAGCCTGTGAACAGTGATTTGCACACGAAAACAACAGTTTAAAGAACTGCAAAACGGATTGACTGCGTAGGACCAATCTGTATGTGTAAAAAAACAAACTGTTGCGAATGTCTAAATGACTTGTTGTATATGTAGGGCACAAAGTTGCCGAAATAATCCGATATGTACAGCTCCGTCTTTCTTTTATCTGCGCTTACACTTTTGGCAGGATTCTCTCACTCACTGAGTTTTGCAAGCTTGAGGGGGAGGGCGGGTCCACCACTTGTTTGCAGCCAATCAAATGAGACTCTAGCGGATTCATTTACTCTTATCTGATTGGTTCAATAAACACATCACACGCCAAAACATTTATCTTCATTTAGTTCTCGCTGCCGCTCGCTTCCGGTGGAATGGTACTTTTAATGTACACATACATTAAAATAAATAAATAACAACTTAATTAGAACATGATACTTTATAAGTTGTGTACCATTAGGCTAGGGGTGGGCAATTAATTTTCCTAAGGGGCCACATGATAAACTCGCGCGGTTGCAGAGGGCGGACCAATGCACTTAACTCAGTTCTGCCCAATATATTTTACATCTCTTTATAAAATAAATAAATAAATAAATGAAAATAATAATAATAATAAACATTAAATGAAACACATCAATGAAAATGTGGAGCACACATTTATATCACTTCGTAATGAACATTCACAAAAACAGTTAAAGAAAATTGCAGTGTTTCAAAAACTACCATCACAACTTCGTACAAAAAGCAAGTATTTCAAAGATTAGCATGAGGCAGTTTTAACGATATATTTGGGTGGTGTAATATTATAATTCAATGTCATTAATCAATATAATAGGATAACTTACGTTATTTAAATAACTAAAATAGCCTATAGACAATAATGTGTGATAATGATTCAACACACTGCATGATGCGATGATAAATTCAAGCAGTGCTTCACCTAATTAGTTATTCATTTAAATTTATATAATTTATTATTTAAATAAGAGAGCAACACCAAATAAACTTTGAGTAATCAAAAAAAAAAAAGTTTTATTCATTAAACCATAGATCATAGAGTTTTATTTTATTTTATTTTATTATTATTTATTTATTTTTATTTTTTTTTTTTCAGGAAACGGCAGACTAAATGGCAACACAGTAGTGAACAATAAACAATAGAAATGGCAAAACAAAAATGAAATAATTAATTCAAAGTTTGAAAAATATGAATAATGTTAGGCTAAAACATCTAAATGAGATCACAGTCAGATGCTGACTCAGACATTTATGTGACTCATGGTATTTAGTGCTTCTAACCTCTTCAGCATCCATAAATCGCCTCCTTTTACTAAGTTTGACTTTATTTATGAATCTCAACTGCTAATTCAGTGAGTAAAAGGCGCTGCCTAGCAATGTAGTTACAATTAAAACATAAGTAGCAAAATAATGACAGCGCGAAAATATAGGAATAATATAAATGCCACGTTTTTTTTTTTTTTATCTTTTTTTTTATCTAAACCATTTTTAGGGGATTATAAATTACACAATTTTAGTAAAAGGCGATGACTGGGAGACTTGAATGTTTTATTCAAAGTCTGTCATGTAGGCTACATTTGAAAAACAGCCACGTGCAAAATATACCCCGTGGCAGTTTTAGTGTTAAGTATCATCAAAATTACAATATTACAATAAACTATCATATGTTGCCTGTTGAGGAGGAAAAGGACACAGCTCGAAATTCAGTATGAACACATAGCCTGGTATAAAACTTATATCCTGTTTTTATTTTATTTTATTTTATTTTATGTTTAATGTATGTCTGCATTAAAAGTACCATTCACGGCAGCGAGAACTAAATGAAGATAAATGTTTTGGCGTGTGATGTGTTTATTGAACCAATCAAATAAGAGTAAATGAATCCGCTAGAGTCTCATTTGATTGGCTGCAAACAAGTGGTGGACCCGCCCTCCCCCTCACGCTTGCAAAACTCAGTGAGTGAGAGAATCCTGCCAAAAGTGTAAGCGCAGATAAAAGAAAGACGGAGCTGTACATATCGGATTATTTCGGCAACTTTGTGCCCTACATATACAACAAGTCATTTAGACATTCGCAACAGTTTGTTTTTTTACACATACAGATTGGTCCTACGCAGTCAATCCGTTTTGCAGTTCTTTAAACTGTTGTTTTCGTGTGCAAATCACTGTTCACAGGCTTGCAGTACTTTTGACCGTATTTTAGCGAAAACAACGTGCCAAAAATGTAAGCGTGGAGAAATGGAAGTCAGAAGAATGCAGATCGTATTTACTTTGCAAAAGCATGAAGCTGCAGTTTCACAATACATGAATTACACTTACGAGTAACAGTAAAATGCTGCAAATCATTTTTTATTACGCTTGAAACACGATTTACACTTTTACAAAGCTTCTCTTGCGCATGCAAATTTGATTTACGCTTACAGTCTTATGTACACTTGCACAACGTGTACTCTTCACATGCAAATCTTCATGGCATTATTTTATCTCCATATAAATCCTGCCCACTTCTTTGCATTGTCAGCACATGCTTCAGTGCTCTGAGAGTGTTTATAGTGCTGTGAGTTTAACACTTCATGACTGAGAGCAGAACAGAACAGAATCTTCATCATCACACAAGACAAAACAACAACAATGAACAACATCATCATCCTCATCTGGACACTGCTCTGCTGGATACAAGGTACATAATGAGAGCTTGAAAGCAGTATATTTAATAAAGTTAGCCAACATATACTGCATATTATAATATGGAACCAAATGTTTGTATTTGCCTTGATGTACACACATGAATCCTATAAATTTCTCTTTCAGGCTCCAGTGGACAGATCACAGTTACTCAAACTCCTGCAGTTCAAACAACTGAACTAAGAAAGACTGTTGTGATGAGATGCACCGCCAGCACTCCTTTAACAGGCTGCAGCACACCATGTATGTCCTGGTACTTACAGAAACCTGGAGAAGCTCCTAAACTTCTAATATATTATACAAACAGCCTCCAGTCAGGAACTCCATCTAGATTCAGTGGCAGTGGATCTGGCAGTGATTTCACTCTGACCATCAGTGGAGTCCAGACTGAAGATACAGGAGATTATTACTGTCAGAGTTACCACTATCCAGTAAACAGTAAAGCTGTGTTCACACAGTGATAAAGAGTCGTACAAAAACCTCCATCAGTCAGAGTCACAGTGACTGCACTGATACAGATGAGAGAAACTGCAGCTGCTGATGGGAGGATCATGAACAACACAATGACTCAAAAGTAGCAAATTTTCCAGAGATTAGCATTAGATCATTATCATTAACTGTATTTATTTATTTACCGGCAGATCCATCTGCTCCAGACTGATCTGCATGAGGACCAAATGTCTGGAATAAAGTGCTCTGGACAGAGTCAAAAGTTGAGCAGTTTGCCAGAACATTTCAACAGGAAACGACACTAATCATACATGCATTTAAATGATCAAGTCAGAGTCCAGATCTCAGATCAATTGAAATGTTGTTGAGGGACTTTAAGTACTTTAAAGCGGCCACTGGATGCAAAATTTTACACCTTGTTTGATCATAAATGTGTGTTGGCAGTGAGTGTACACAAGGTGTTTTGTAGTTGGATGCAATAATGATCATAGCAGCCATCATTTACTCCCGACATCTGAGCTGCTGAAGACGCAGAGCATTAACATTACTTTTGTTTTTGTAGGTAACACACCCCCCGATCTACTTAAATGTGTCTATATTCATGCGAATCATTACTGATCCAGCTTCACCAACAGATGACGTGAGTATAAGGGTTTTTTTATGAATCTTTGCAAATCACCTTTCCTAATAATGTGCTAGTTAGCAAGTTCTGTGGCTAAATGCGGATAAAGTAAAGAGGACGGCTCGTCACCCCACAGAAGAGAGGGGCGGGGTGAGCAGAGCTCATTAGCATTTAAAGGAACAAGCAAACAAAATGGGTTGTTGTGTGCAGGGCTGATTTTAACAAGGTAAAAAGGGTGCTGTTTTACACTACCACTGAGAAATTTTAACCAAAGTATGTTATAGACTTTTCATTAAGACCCTAAAGAATCATATTAACTTGTGGAAAATGGTCATCTGATGACCCCTTTAAAAGTTAAAATAAACTGGATCCCAGAAAAAAAGTTCCTCCCAGAATCGACCCAAAACTTAAAAAATAAATAAATAAATAAATAAATAAATAAAACTACACTTGTGTGTGTGTGTGTGTGTGTGTGTTTAACCACAGCTGATAACTGCAGAAATATACACAAATGTCTTTCAAATTAACGTTTACTATTGTTTTATTATTTAATCTGTATTTTAATTCTCTTCAGTTACTAAATCTTACTTTATAATTTTTTTCTTTTACATTTACTTTAATTTTGAGTACTTTTCATAGTAACTTGTTCAAACGTGTAACATCATGGTAACACTTTACAATAAGGTTCATTAGTTAACATTAGTTAACTATATTAGTTAACATGAACTAAGAATGAGTAATAATTCTACAGCATTTATTAATCTTAGTTCATGTTAATTTCAACATTTACTAATGCATTATTAAAATCACAAGTTGTGTTTGTTAACATTAACTAATGCACTGTGAACTAACATGAACAAACAATGAACAGCTGTATTTTATTAACTAACATTAAAAAGATTAATTAATAGGATAATAAATGTGTAGTTCATTGTTTGTTTATGTTAGTTTATACATAACACACAAACTATTAACAAATGACACCTTACTGTAAAGTGTTACCAACATCATAGTAACATAGTAACATCTCAAAAGTGAGATGAAGTAAATAACACAGTATCTACAGTATGTCATATACTGACATAGACATCCATAAAATATGTATATCTATAAATGTAATGAGTTTGTCTGCTTGACTACAGCAGAAGTGAAACTGGTCTGTTTCAGTCCAGATCATGTAACCAATCAAACAGTGACACTGGGAGTGTGGGCTGAAAATCCCATTTGCATTGTCAGGGTGGAGTGATTCTGATCCTCTCAGAATAGAGCAGCTCTGTCTCCAGAGACCATGTTCAAACCCCAAGAGCTTTATTTGACTAGATTAACTGCTACTGATCAAGCTTCTAGAAAACACCTGAACAAACATTACATGCATCTTCATCTGTTAGTTGAATGATGTTGTCAGACACAAATGGAGCTTGTTGAGAAGCTTTATTGAATGTTACAGCAAACACAGCAGACTGAAAAATCAGACTTTGACACTAGATATAGATATGGCTCATCTTCAGGAGAGAGCAGCGCTCACTGGAGAAACATCAGCAGTGCGACTGACTCTTCTGGAACAAGGCATCATGAGGAGCTCCTTCATGTGTTACTTTGCAGACATACAGCTCTCCCTTTTCCCAGCGTGCTTTGCTGAGGGTCAGGACGCTACTGCGGCTGTAGCGGCCGTCCCGCTCGCTCTCTGCGCTGGCCTGAACCCCCTCTGTGACCTCTGAGCCGTCCAGTGTCCAGCTCACCAGCGCCCCCTGTGGAGAGTAAGAGCTGAGCAGGCAGAGCAGTGCGGCTGAGTCTCCAGAGATCTGCAGAGAAGAGGGCGGCAGCAGAGACACTGAGGGCTTCACTGTGGGACCAGCTGCAGGAGACAAACACAACACATTCACAAACACTAAGAAAACACACTGCAGCTCCAGCACTCTTTTGCCCTGCATCATTCACATCATTTTAACATGACTTTAAAGAGCAGACATGTGGAATGCAGTCAAAATCACAAAAATCTCATCATTCATCTTAATCAAAATTACTACAGCTGATATATTTACACAATACTATATACACTAAGACACTAAGTAACTTTAATTCCACTAGTTTTTATTTTTTAGGTTAATACTTTTCAAACTTAATTTCAAATACAAATTGTGTGAAAGTTAACATGTGTATATATATATATATATATATTTTCAGAATTAGAAAATAACAGAATAAAATGAGTTTAAAAATTACACATATTTTGTATGTATATTAAAACCACTGAATTACAAGGACAACATGAGGAAAAGACATTCAGCATTATATTGCGCTACAGAAATTAGCTCCATTTATATTTTGATCCCACATATATTTTTCTATATATGAAATCTAAAATAAAAGATGAATTATACATGAACATAGTGCCGAAATTAATGAAAGAAAAAACTCACAAACTGATAAAACTCATAATTTTAGACAGGAATAGTTTGTTTAAAGTGAGTAGTTAATTTCTTCTTAATATCTAAACATGTCTTGAAACAATAAACGAAATATCGAAATATTTTAGATTAAATATTTATTATGAATTAAATTTACTGGTTACACTTCATTTTGATAGTCCACTTTAGACATTCTACTAACTATAAGTAACTTTGCAACTACATGTCAACTAATTCTCAGAGCAGACTGTTAGATTAGGTTTAGGGTTAGTAGAATAAGTTGACATATACTTGCAAAGTTTAGAAGAGTGTTAGAAGATATTAAGCAGACAGTCTACTAATACTCTAATGACTAGTTGACATGCAGTTGCAAAGTTACTTACTGTTAGTAGAATGTCTAAAGTGGACTATCAACATAAAGTGTTTACCAATTTATTGTTGTTTACTAAAAAAAAAACAAAAAAAAAAACCACATCTCATAGAATAAATTGTATGTTTTTAATGGAGAATTAAAAAGACAGACTTACATTTCACCACCAGTTTAGTTCCTCCACCGAATGTGCACCACAATGATACAATCTAATGAAATGGTCGTACAAAAACCTCTATTCCACTCGAGTGAACACAAACTCCAGCAGAGAGAGAAAACAACACTTCAACAGAAACACTCAATTTAGTTTTGGTAAAATACTTTCAAAATGTTTGTATTTTTCATAATCAGGTGAAGAGTTTATTCTCTTCTTTATTCTCTCATTTACAATAGACATAATTCAGCCCTATAGTTCTCATTCATTCTTGTGTGATGTGCTAAATTGACACTTTTTAAAATGTATATTACCTGTGACCTTTTCAGGTGACTTTGACCTCTTTTATCATGGATGATGTTGTGGAGTTTCTTATAATGATGCTTCTGTTCTTCATGTGCAGCTCAATCATCCTGATCCACACACACACACACACACACACACACACACACACACACACAAACCTGCAGCTTCAGACAAATTAATCAAAACTGCGATGCACAAACTTGTCATATGCACATTTCAGATGCACATTGTCCAGCCTGAGAGTCCTGATGATCTTTATATATGACCCTTTTCAAGCAAACTGATTCACTTGGCAGCCTTTTTCAGACATTCTTAATACTGTATGTTTGTAAATTAAACAGAGATGTTAAATATTACAGTGTCTCATGATATTGCATGTACAGTAGTCATTAATCTTAGCTGGAAACTACAGAAGTGATTGGATGCTCCAAGACGGCGGCTCTGTTGACATACAGTAACTGGAGCTATCTTATGTGTCTATAATGTTGAGATTACATGACCAGCTTAATATTACCAAAGACTTTAGATATACAAAAGATTTGTCTTTTTTTGGAGGCTGCGTCCTCCAGAGGTCACATTTGAAGGCTGCATACATCATCGGGGCAGCCTCATTGAAAAAAAAGTAACCGTTAAATTGCACAGTAAAAAAAAGAAATGACAGTATTTTACACCTCACAAGGAATAACAGCCATTTTAATGTGGTTACTTTTAAATGTACATACTTATGTATGCGAACTACAAATGTGACCTCCGGAGGGCACAGCCTCCAAAATGAGATGCAGCAAAAGACATTACACACCTCCTACACGTCTTCTGTACAGAATTCCCAAAACACAAGTGAAAAAGAAACGGAAACAATAGATGCTTCCACATGTAATCTAAAACGATCATCAAACAAAAAATCATCAAAAGTGTGTAACGTTATGGAATAAAATGTCGACCCATGAAGATGTAATAATGACAAGGTTTGGGGTGTTGATCAACTCCATCTATGTTTTAATGATCATTCTGAATCTAGTTCAGTCTTTTTTTCAGTGTTTTGTTCAAAATATCAAAATATCCTCCAGTATCTGTCACACCAAAGAGCCTACATGTCATGTCCGGTATTGTCACCATCATGCCAGAGCCCTCTCATGCCAAGCCTGCCAAGCCAAAACCTGCTCAAGTCATGTCCACCAAACCACAGCCTGCACTCGTCACGTCTGCCAAGCCAAAGCCTGCTCACGTTATGCCTGCCGCTCCAGTGGCCGCCCTCCCAGAGCCAGTCCACAAGATGGCTGCCATCACCAAGCCAGTTCACAAGATGGCCGCTATCCCCAACCCAGTCTACAAGATGGCCACTATCCCCAACCCAGTCTACAAGATGGCCGCCTCATCTTGGTCCCCAGCCAAGATGGCTGCCACGCCTGAGCCTCATCGTTCCAAAATCATCTCATCTGAATCTCATCTCGCCATGTCTGCCATACTCAAAGCAGATCAAGTGATGGCTGATCCTCTCATGTCAAGTCAAGTCAGAACTGCACTTTCAGTGCCAAGTCAAGGTATAGCTGTTGTTCCTGAGTCAAGTCAAGTCACAGCTGTTGTTCCTGAGTCAAGCCACGTTACAGCTGTTGTCCCTGAGTCAAGCCACGTTACAGCTGTTCTCCATGAGTCAAGCCACGTTACAGCTGTTGTTTCCTGAGCCAAGTCAAGTCGCAGTTGTTCTCCATAAGTCAAGCCACGTTACAGCTGTTGTCCCTGAGTCAAGCCAAGTTACAGCTGTTGTTCACGCGATAGGGGAAGTCAAGTCATAGTTGTTGTTCCTGAGTCAAGTCACGTCACAGCTGTTGTCCCTGAGTCAAGCCACGTCACAGCTGTTGTTCCTGAGTCAAGCCACGTTACAGCTGTTGTCCCTGAGTCAAGTCAAGTCACAGTTGTTGTTCCTGAGTCAAGTCACATTACAGCTGTTGTCCCTGAGTCAAGTCAAGTCACAGCTGTTGTTCCTGAGTCAAGCCACGTTACAGCTGTTCTCCATGAGTCAAGCCACGTTACAGCTGTTGTCCCTGAGTCAAGTCACGTCACAGCTGTTGTCCCTGAGTCAAGCCACGTTACAGCTGTTGTCCCTGAGTCAAGCCACGTTACAGCTGTTGTCCCTGAGTCAAGCCACGTTACAGGTGTTGTCCCTGAGTCAAGCCACGTCACAGGTGTTGTTCCTGAGTCAGGCCACGTCACAGCTGTTGTTCCTGAGTCAAGCCACGTTACAGGTGTTCTCCATGAGTCAAGCCACTGTTGGAAATTTTTCTTAGAGACCAGGAGACGTTTTGGATATCTTGAAGCAGAAGTTTCTCTTTATTCAGATACTCGCTGCGTGGCACTGCAGTCATCAAAAAGTCGTCTGACTAAGGCAGTGATACATTGTAGTTTATATACATTTAGGGGACAGTGCTTAGATCTGGAGACAAAGCACCTGGGTGACAACCCCAAACAAAGCATGCAAATGAAGTATTCAGGTGTAGCAGCCTGCACCATTTACACCAGTCCTAATACAATCATCATAACTACTCAAAGACTGGGCAGAGGTACCAAGAGCCATTACAAACAAAAGGTGAACATCTCAGTAATCTGGCTCATTTGACTTACAATAAGAGAACAGGAACTGGCAGGAACCTCTTGCTACAAACTTTGCTTGAGAGAATCATTTGTCTGATAACATCATATTTACCTTAAATGCTAAATACAATATAATTCACCTTAGTTTTTATGTGATGCTATGTCAGAACATAAGATCAGCATATTTTAAACAGATTCTTAAATTTGTAATCCTTCAGTCCCCCCTTTGAGAGTTCTAATAACTCTCATATAATACAAATTTAAACCTCCATAAATCCATTCTATAGCCTATGTCTGTTAACATTAAGCCCCATCTTCCATTCATGTAACTTGAAATAGTTACAGGCACATTTATCTTATTCTGTGTCTTGTCCTAGATTTAATTAGGTGTAATAGTTCTTTTCAGAACCATAACTGTTGTCACACATAACATGGATGGTAACATGTCGTACAAGCTACATGATGACACAGAAAACCATGTAGTATAAGAGTGGAAGTCCATGGCGCCTGAATAGCTGTGTAGTCTGAAGTTTTCTGTAGTCCATTTCCCATGTAGGTTCACTCAGATGACTCTTCGTCCTCATGAAGCTCGTTCATGGATGTCTGAGGTGATGTTTTATTCCAGGATGCTGCTTTTGAAGACATCATGGCATGTACACATACCTGCAACACAAGAAAACAAAGAAACAGCAGACCAGCAGTATTCATGCATAGACAGTTTTAGACTTCTATTGATCGTATAATGGTTTTAAGTCTAGTGATCGTATAGTGGTTTTGTTGACCTAGTCTTAAGTCATTTGACACCTATGGACCAGTGAGGTGGGGACAAACTGATGAGGGGAAAAACCTATGAGGAAATCTTCACCACAGGGTTGGCCCCCGAGGCCTGTTGCACTTCGGTTCTTCCCTGGGCTCCCCACTGGTCTGTGTGTCCTAGTCTGTCCCTGTAGTTGGTGTGAGAACTTAACTGTGCAATCACTCCATCCTCTAATGAAACATCAGTCATAGCAAACATCATAACCCACAGAGGATAGGTGAGTGACTGGAGTGTGCTGTAGTATAGCTTTGAAGGCTGTGAGTGTACTTAACCCAGTGGGAGGAAGTCAACTTCCTTTTGTTCTATTTACAAGAATCTTTTCATCTTTGTTGTAGATTACTGGGGTAATTAAGAACTCACAGCCCTAACAGTTAGCACCTCAGCAAGCTGCCCCACGAGTTTGGTGTAGTGGGGAGGGTCTGCTTCAGAGTAGCAAGCAGACTGAGTAGGAGCTGATTTACACTGTTCATTTCTCTTACATACTTTTTGTTTTTCCTACACTCTTTCATCCAGTGTCCAAGTTTACCACAGTAATGACAATTACCCTCCCTCTTAGGACGTTTCTGTTGGTTATTTGTGTTCACCTGAAAGGATGCTGCTGCAATCTTTACTCTTGCTTTGACATCAGAGTCTCTTTCCCAAATAGCTAAAATGTCTAGGTTACTTCTGAGAGTTTTGTTAGACCAAGTTAGATCTAGGAATGGCAAGGCTTTTCTGTACTCAGCTACAAGGCCATCTGACCAGATGCGGACTAGGGGTCCCTTGTCATCTAGCACACTTTCAGGATCCTCAACTATTCCACTGTAAGTTACAGCTGTCTGGCAGAACCTTACAGTGTATTCATTCACAGTTTCTTCTTTCCTTTGCACACCGTTAGTGATTCTGGACCAGTCTATTTTGGGTCCCATGATATTCTTTAGAATTTTCAAAACACCTTCTCTCAAATCCGCTTTACTGGCATGTTGTAGTTCAGAAGTAACAGCAGACTCAAAACTGTTGAATTCAGATTCAGTTAGAATTTGTGACATCAGCTGTGTAACTTCTGCTAACGACATATCGTAGAGACGCATTTTGCTGATCAATGCTCTTCTAAATTCAGAAAAATGTATGCATGCTGAGGGTAAGCTCTGGGATAGTCTCTCTATATCTTTAGGTCCTAGCGCTGTATGGACTGCTTGTACCTGGAGTATGGGGGTTGCAGATGGAACAGTTTCAACCCCTTCTACCCTACTCTGAGCCCTTTGTCTTGCTCCACATACTTCAACTGAAATTGCTGCATCTTTCTCTATCCTTCTAGTATTGCATTTGTCCTCTTGTCTACACAAAGACTGTAAGTCAGGATAGCTTTCATCTGACTGTTGGTCGTTTGAGTCACTTTGGGTTGAGGCCTTGTTATGGCCTACCTTTTTAGTGAGACAGGACACTCGAGTATGCAGCTGTTTGTTTTGTTCTTTTAATTTAGCAATACATTGAGCTTGTTCTTGTGCTAAGGATAAGGTAAATTCTCTGTGGCAGCAGATAATGCCTTTAATGTTTTTCTTTCTGATACATGCTCCAAGTACCTTTTTGCATTCTTCAACTGACCATACTTTTTCTGAAACAATACCAAATTTCTTTGTTAAATCCAATCTGACTGACTCTGTCACTATTGAGTCCATGTGCTCTCCTAACAATGATTTGAACTCATTGTCTGTCCATAAAGGGGTAGCTAGTCCACCTTTCTCAGTTGTTGGAATCAACCTAGCATTCCTTCTCAACATTTTGTAATGTCTTTCTGACAAAACAATGCACTTCTAACACCTCCCTGGCAAGCAGAGGACAAATTTGTTAACACAGAACAACTGTTGTTAACCTTCTCTGGCAACGCAGAGGACAACATAAACTACTAGCACTTTAGGCTAATCTTCTCTGCCTAAACAGAGGGTCACTGATATTAGCACGTAATGCTAATCTTCTCTACCTGAATAGAGGACAACTGGTCTGTTAACCAAACCCTGCGCAGAGGCTAACCACATGTACTGGTCTGTAGTGGTTCTTTGAATAGAGTAACACTCACCAAATCGTT
Source organism: Cirrhinus mrigala (assembly GCA_036247105.1). Taxonomy (NCBI): domain Eukaryota; kingdom Metazoa; phylum Chordata; class Actinopteri; order Cypriniformes; family Cyprinidae; genus Cirrhinus; species Cirrhinus mrigala. The sequence goes on along the minus strand of JAMKFB010000045.1, from coordinate 29,651 downwards.
GTTGAGCTGAAAAAGTTTCTGGAATTCAGTCTGGAACGATGTCTGGCGAGAAGCTCTATCCGGGTCACGGCACCAAAACTGTTGGAAATTTTTCTTAGAGACCAGGAGACGTTTTGGATATCTTGAAGCAGAAGTTTCTCTTTATTCAGATACTCGCTGCGTGGCAGTCCTAATACAATCATCATAACTACTCAAAGACTGGGCAGAGGTACCAAGAGCCATTACAAACAAAAGGTGAACATCTCAGTAATCTGGCTCATTTGACTTACAATAAGAGAACAGGAACTGGCAGGAACCTCTTGCTACAAACTTTGCTTGAGAGAATCATTTGTCTGATAACATCATATTTACCTTAAATGCTAAATACAATATAATTCACCTTAGTTTTTATGTGATGCTATGTCAGAACATAAGATCAGCATATTTTAAACAGATTCTTAAATTTGTAATCCTTCACCACGTTACAGCTGTTGTCCCTGAGTCAAGCCACGTTACAGCTGTTGTCCCTGAGTCAAGCCACATTACAGCTGTTGTCCCTGAGTCAAGTCAAGTCACAGCTGTTGTTCCTGAGTCAAGGCAAGTCACAGCTGTTGTCCCTGAGTCAAGCCACGTTACAGCTGTTGTTTCTGAGTCAAGCCACGTTACAGCTGTTGTCCCTGAGTCAAGCCACGTTACGGCTGTTGTTCCTGAGTCAAGCCACGTTACAGCTGTTGTCCCTGAGTCAAGCCACGTTACAGCTGTTGTTCCTGAGTCAAGTCAAGTCACAGTTGTTGTTCCTGAGTCAAGCCACGTCACAGCTGTTGTTCCTGAGTCAAGCCACGTTACAGCTGTTGTCCCTGAGTCAAGTCAAGTCACAGTTGTTGTTCCTGAGTCAAGTCACATTACAGCTGTTGTCCCTGAGTCAAGTCAAGTCACAGCTGTTGTTCCTGAGTCAAGCCACGTTACAGCTGTTGTCCCTGAGTCAAGCCACGTTACAGCTGTTGTCCCTGAGTCAAGTCACGTTACAGCTGTTGTCCCTGAGTCAAGCCAAGTTACAGCTGTTGTTCACGCGATAGGGGAAGTCAAGTCATACTTGTTGTTCCTGAGTCAAGTCACGTCACAGCTGTTGTCCCTGAGTCAAGCCACGTCACAGCTGTTGTTCCTGAGTCAAGCCACGTTACAGCTGTTGTCCCTGAGTCAAGTCAAGTCACAGTTGTTGTTCCTGAGTCAAGTCACATTACAGCTGTTGTCCCTGAGTCAAGTCAAGTCACAGCTGTTGTTCCTGAGTCAAGCCACGTTACAGCTGTTGTCCCTGAGTCAAGTCACGTTACAGCTGTTGTCCCTGAGTCAAGCCAAGTTACAGCTGTTGTTCACGCGATAGGGGAAGTCAAGTCATAGTTGTTGTTTCTGAGTCAAGTCACGTCACAGCTGTTGTCCCTGAGTCAAGCCACGTCACAGCTGTTGTTCCTGAGTCAAGCCACGTTACAGCTGTTGTCCCTGAGTCAAGTCAAGTCACAGTTGTTGTTCCTGAGTCAAGTCACATTACAGCTGTTGTCCCTGAGTCAAGTCACAGCTGTTGTTCCTGAGTCAAGCCACGTTACAGCTGTTGTCCCTGAGTCAAGCCACGTTACAGCTGTTGTCCCTGAGTCAAGTCACGTTACAGCTGTTGTCCCTGAGTCAAGCCACGATACAGCTGTTGTCCCTGAGTCAAGCCACGTCACAGCTGTTGTCCCTGAGTCAAGCCACGTTACAGGTGTTGTCCCTGAGTCAAGCCACATCACAGGTGTTGTCCCTGAGTCAAGCCACGTCACAGCTGTTGTTCCTGAGTCAAGCCACGTTACAGGTGTTCTCCATGAGTCAAGCCACGTTACAGCTGTTGTCCCTGAGTCAAGCCACGTTACAGCTGTTGTCCCTGAGTCAAGCCACATTACAGCTGTTGTCCCTGAGTCAAGTCAAGGGTTGTCCCTGAGTCAAGTCAAGGGTTGTTTCTGAGTCAAGCCACGTTACAGCTGTTGTCCCTGAGTCAAGCCACGTTACGGCTGTTGTTCCTGAGTCAAGCCACGTTACAGCTGTTGTTCCTGAGTCAAGCCACGTTACAGCTGTTGTCCCTGAGTCAAGCCACGTTACAGGTGTTCTCCATGAGTCAAGCCACGTTACAGCTGTTGTCCCTGAGTCAAGCCACGTTACAGCTGTTGTCCCTGAGTCAAGCCATGTTACACCTGTTGTCCCTGAGTCAAGCCACGTTACAGCTGTTGTTCTTGAGTCAAGTCACGTTACAGCTGTTGTTCCTGAGTCAAGTCAAGTTACAGCTGGGTTATCTATGTTAAGCCAAACCACAGCTGATCTCCATGAGTCAAGCCAAGTTACAGCAGATCTTCATGAGCCAAGTCAAGTTACTGCTGTTGTTCCCGAGTCAAGTCAAGCCACAGTTGATCTCCATGATCTTCATGCTCCAGTGGCCTCGTCTGATCACAAGTCTGTGCTAGAGGCCTCACCTGTCCGAAAATTTTCCGCCAGTGCCTCCTGAGGTGTCAGCATATGCTGTAGAACCTCCCAAGGAGGGGTCGTCCATTCATGAACTCACTGCCACGTCATTCCACGTGTTTGTTTCCTGAGTCAAGCCACGTTACAGCTGTTCTCCATGAGTCAAGCCACGTTACAGCTGTTGTTCCTGAGTCAAGCCAAGTTACAGCTGTTGTTCCTGAGTCAAGTCAAGTTACAGCTGGGTTATCTATGTTAAGCCAAACCACAGGTGATCTTCATGAGCCAAGCCAAGTTACAGCAGATCTTCATGAGCCAAGTCAAGTTACTGCTGTTGTCCCCGAGCCAAGTCAAGCCACAGTTGATCTTCATGATCTTCATGCTCCAGAGATCTCGTCTGACCACGAGTCTGTGCCAGAGGCCTCTCCTGTCCGCAAATTTGCGCCAATGCCTCCAGAGGTGTCAGTGTACACTGTAGAACCTGCTAAGGGGGCGGCGTCCTCCCATGAACTCTCTGCCCATCATGTCACGGCCAAGGAGACCAATCATGAACTCTCTGCTCTGCTATGGATGTTATTTGTTCCACTGTGGTTATCTTTGCCTCTGTCTGCTCTGTCTGCCCCGCCATGGCTCCAGGCTCCTCTGAATCCAACATGGTGGACTTCTGCTCCAGTGCTCCACGGCCAGGTCCTCCAGTGTTCCACTGTCTGCCACAGCTCCATGGCCCAGGTCATCCAAGGTTCCAATGTCTGCCACAGCTCCACGGCCCAGGTCCTCCTAGGTTCCACTGTCTGCCACAGCTCCACGACCCAGGTCCTCCTAGGTTCCACTGTCTGCCACAGCTCCACGACCCAGGTCCTCCAGGGTTCCACTGTCTGCCACTGCTTCACGGCCCAGGCCCTCCAGTGTTTTACGGTCAGCTACTGTTTCATGGCCCAGGTCCTCCAGTGCTTCACTGTCTGTCACTGCTCCACGATCCAGGCCCACCTCCTCTGCATGGACCTGGCCCTCCATCCCACCCCCTGTTTTGCCTCTGTTCCCCCACCCTCCTGGACTGTTGTTGTTTTGAGCACCAGGAGTCGCTCCTAGAGGGGGGGATTCTATAATGCCACGCCAGCAGAGGGAGCCCTCACCCATGCACTGACTGTTCCCGCTCCCTCTGCTGCTTCTTTGGTTACTTCCTGTTTGGTGGCCATATAAGGAGGGTCATGCCAAACAGGCGGGGTGAAGTATTGTTTTGCCTGTGCGGACTCTACCAAGCGTTTTCCCTGTTTTCATTGCCTTGTTTCATGGTCATTGTTTTGTTTCTTAGTCATAGTTTTTGCCTTTGTTTCATTGCCATAGTTTTTGCCCTGTTCCATTGCCTTGTTTATTTGTTACTTTGGACTGCTCACTGGTATTTTGACCTTCTGCCTGTTTTCTGGATTACGCTATTGTTTTGCCCTGGATATCACTGTTTGTTTGGAGATTGACCCTGCCTGTCTGACTACGCTGTGTTTAATAAAGCTCGCAATTGGATCTATTCACGCTTCTCATGAGTCCCGCTACAAATAAAATGTTTTTGTTTACAAGCAGATGCCCTGTTCTGTCTTTCGATGTTTTGTATGTTCAGATATTCATGACAAAATATATACAAAATAATACGTAAATAGGGACATACTTAACATATGATGTAACGCTTACTTAAAGAAAACGTACAAGTATACTTGCAGTATGAAAATACTAAACTAGTAGTTTACTAAGACTATACTTCAAAGTGTACTAAAATGTTCCAAGTATTTAATTAGTAAACTATCAGTATACCTATAAGTTCACTTTTAGTATAGTTGCAGTACAAACTACAAACTTAGATGTAAATAATTGTTTACTCAAAATTTACTACTGTTATACCTGAAGTACACTTAAAAATATACTTTTATATACTAGAAAATGGGTCAATTTTGTCCCAAGGAGTATTGAAATAGTAAACATACAGGTACACTGATATTTGTATACTTACTACATGAAGTATACTTAAAACAGACTTGAACTTTATGTAAGTATACTTAATAAAACAAACCTGAAATATACTACTTTTTGGTAAGGGTGAGAATCGATTCTGTCACAAATCTGGTCGGTGTCCTGTTCTCCGCTCACCACCAGACGTCGCTCTCACCTCGTTCTCACACATTGACTATTGCACCACACCCCGGACTCCATTTCCCATCAGCCACTGCTCTTACCATTTGCACCAATCACGGACAGTATAAATACCCTGGTCTTCCTGTCACCCCTCGCCGAGTATTGAATTGTATCTATCGTTCATACAAAGCGTTTCTCCGTGTTTCCCCGTGTCTTGTTTCCTGGTTTTGCCTTGTTGTTTTGTTTTAATCTGTCTTTCGGTACTTTCGCCTGCCTGACCATTCTCCTGCCTCGCCCCCTGGATAACGTTCGCCGCTGTTCGACCCACGCCCGGATTATGGATTACTCTCTGCCTAGCCCTTATGCACCTGTCTGCTCCTGTCTCGACCCTGCCTGCTTTTCTATGTGTCTGTCTAGCCCTAATAAAGGTTTGCAAATGGATCCGCTCGTCTCTCGTCTCGTTCTCCCCGTGACAGAATACTCGGCCACAACAGGATCCAGCAACTTTCCACCCGGACATTCAGAAGATATGGACACAGACAGGATTTCATGTAGGATCAAACAGAGATCTGGCACACTGGAACAGTACACCCGTGAGTTTCTCTCCATCTCAAATTATTCCACCCTCCCGGACTGTATTCAAATTGAGGTGTTCTGTGACGGTGTGAACGAGCCGTTAAGAGCAAGGCTTAGACGCGAGGGTCCGCGCTCTTCGCTCGAGGCATTTATGAACTTTGCGTTGTCGTGTGTGGGTTCGCCGTGCACCGTGGGGGTCGCAGAGAGGGAACGCAACAACGCGGTAATGGCATCCGCGCATCCCACCCGCAGATTGGCGGTCATGCCGGAGCACGATCCCACAAACACGTTTGCCACCTGGATCGCTCGTGAAATGGCGGCCGTGCAGGAGCGCGCTCAAGCACTGGCGAAGGCTGCGGAGAGCGCTCCCCTAATCGCGGTGGCAGCGGCGCCCGTTCACAAGATGGCGGCCGCGTCGGAGCGCGTTCAGGATACAGCAGCTGCAGCAGAGCCCATGCACAAAACGGCGGCGACTGCGGTGCCCGTTTGCAGGGTTTGCAGGATGGCGCCGGCGCCGGCGTGCGCTCACAAAATGGCGGCGACGGCGGAGCCCGTTCACAAGATGGTGGCGAAGACAGAGCTCCGTCACGTCACAGCTGCCATATCAGAGCCATTTAAAGTTGCAGCGGCATTTCCTGAGTCAAGTCAAGTTTCCAAATCAAGCCAAGTTGCAGCTGCGTTTCCCGAGTCAAGTCAAGTTTCCAAGTCAAGTCAAGTTGCAGCGGTGTTTCCTGCGTCAAGTCAAGTTTCCAAGTCAAGTCAAGCCACAGCTGCTGTTCCTGTGTTGAACCAAGCTGGAGCATCTCTTCCTAAGGCAAGTCAAGTTAAAACTGCGTTTCCTGTGTCAAGCCAAGTCAGAGCCATTGCCCCTGTCGCAAGTCAAATTACTGCCATCTTTCCAGAGCCACTGCACAAGATGGCCGCCGTCTCCAAGCAACTGCATAAGATGGCTGCCGTCTCCAAGCCACTCCACAATGTGGACGCCATTCCAGAACCTGTGGTCAACACCCGGACGCCACCTGTGGTCATGATGGCCCACGTGCTGGATACACCCCTAATGACAGTTTGGGCAGCTAAAGTGGCGCTCCATGTCGCGGCGGCTACCCCTGGCTCAAGTCAAGACACAGCTGCCGTTCTCCACGAGTCGAGCCAAGTCACAGTTGTTCCCCACGAGCCAAGTTACGCTACAGCTGTTGTTCCTGAGTCAAGCCATGTTGTTCCTGAGTTAAGTCACGCTACAGCTGTTGTTCCTGAGTCAAGCTATGTTGTTCCTGAGTCAAGTCACGCTACATCTGTTGTTCCTGAGTCAAGCCAGGCTACAGCAGATCCTCATGAGCCAAGTCAAGCTGCTGCTGTTGCTCCAGAGTCAAGTCAGGCTACAGCTCAAGCTTCCAAGTCCAGTCAAGCTTCCAAGTCCAGTCAAGCTTCCAAGTCCAGTCAAGCTTCCGCCATCATCCCTGAGCCCGAGTCTGCACTGCTCAAGAGGGCCGCCACGCCAGTGCTTGACGCAAAGATTACCACTAACGCCACGTCAGCCCAGCCAGCACCTGCTAACGCCACGTCAGCTCAGCCAGCGCCTGCTAACGCCACGTCAGCCCAGCCAGCGCCTGCTAACGCCACGTCAGCCCAGCCAGCGCCTGCTAACGCCGCGTCAGCCAGGCCACAACCGGTCAAGGTCATGTCTGCCTCTTCTGAACCTGCACCAGCTGCTGTTTCTACTAAGTCAAGTCATGTTCCAGCTGTTCCTACCAAGTCAAGTCACGTCACAGCCCTTCATCCAAGCCAAGCAAGGTCACAGCTGTGGCTCCCGAGTTAAGCAAAGTCACAGCCGTGGTTCCTGAGTCAAGCAAGGTCACAGTCGTGGTTCCTGAGTCAAGTAAAGTCAATGATCTTCACAAGCCAGTTCAAGCCACCGCTGGTCTTCACGTATCAAATCAAGTCACCGCTGATCTCCAAGAGTCAAGTCAGTTCACTACTGATCTTCACGAATCTGGTCAAGTCACAGCAGCACTCACTGAGCCAAGTCAAGGTATTGACTCCGCCCTGGTGGAGTCCTGCTCCGCCTCCAGTTCCGCCCTGGAGGAGTCCTGCTCCGCCTCCAGTTCCGCCCTGGAGGAGTCCTGCTCCGCCTCCGGCTCCGCCCTGGAGTACGCCTGTGCCTCATGCTCCGCTCTGGAGGACCCTTGCCCAGCCGGTTCTGTCTCAGTCCCCTGGCCCCCCCACCGCTCCCCTGGACTGTTGTTTCTGTTGGAGCGTCTGGAAGCCGCTCCTTGGGGGGGGGCTATGTCACAAATCTGGTCGGTGTCCTGTTCTCCGCTCACCACCAGACGTCGCTCTCACCTCGTTCTCACACATTGACTATTGCACCACACCCCGGACTCCATTTCCCATCAGCCACTGCTCTTACCATTTGCACCAATCACGGACAGTATAAATACCCTGGTCTTCCTGTCACCCCTCGCCGAGTATTGAATTGTATCTATCGTTCATACAAAGCGTTTCTCCGTGTTTCCCCGTGTCTTGTTTCCTGGTTTTGCCTTGTTGTTTTGTTTTATCTGTCTTTCGGTACTTTCGCCTGCCTGACCATTCTCCTGCCTCGCCCCCTGGATAACGTTCGCCGCTGTTCGACCCACGCCCGGATTATGGATTACTCTCTGCCTAGCCCTTATGCACCTGTCTGCTCCTGTCTCGACCCTGCCTGCTTTTCTATGTGTCTGTCTAGCCCTAATAAAGGTTTGCAAATGGATCCGCTCGTCTCTCGTCTCGTTCTCCCCGTGACAGATTCAGAGGCTTTGGGAATAGAGAGTCAATTTCAACCTTCGGATCCCATCAAGGGTTATTTTACGGTGGAACTGGCTTATGTTGTCCACATTTTTGAGCGCTGCACAACAGAATAGATCATGATGTGATCGAGGGTCTTTATCTAATGTTCATCTTAAATAAAAAAAAATGTTCAGCCTTTCTATCATCCAATAATAATTCTAAAAGAAAACGCAGAGAGCACACATTAGTGGCCGAGAGCGCATCTGATTGACAGATGAACCACAAGCTTTTATATCAGTGTTGTTGTTTTTTTTGTTTTTTTTTCGGTGTACAATTCTATAATTTTGTACAAAGCATACAGTTAAAGTAATCATAATTTTAGACACTTCATGTCTTACTCTTCAATGCAGCATAATTTTTACAAATAAACCTTGATATTATGAGAAGGCTTCCTTTTACGAGCTTTATATCCTGAAGTTATGGCAAAATTAGGTGCCTCCAATCGTAAAAACAAGAATCGAAAATTAATAAAAAAACAAACAAACAAAAAAAAAAAACAACAGTGAGGAATCAATTCTTTGGAATCGAATCCTATCGATTCCAGAACCGCGAATCGGAATCAGACTCAATTCCAAAAAATTCTGAATCGAGCAGCCCTACCCGAGAGGTGTTTCAAAGATGGACGAGTGAAAGGACTTACCTTAAAGGGACTTTGATATTCCTCAACTTTATCTCAGTAAATCCCCTATTATCAGACACTGCTGGCTGCAGAATAAATGGGTGGAAAATATACCTGTGAAGAGGATATTTCTGCAAAGATTCTGCATTCCCTTTCCAAAAGGTAGTATACTTCGTTTATATTATTAAGTACACTTAAGTAAAGTTTAAGTATATTTTCAGTATACTTTATGTAGTAAGTATACAAATGTCAGTGTACGAGTAGTACACTTGTATGTTTACTATTTCAATACTCCTTGGGACCAAATTGGTCCCACTTTCTAGTACATAAAAGTATACTTGAAGTAAAACAGTAGTAAACTTTGAGTACACAACTAGTTTACATTAGTGTTTTTAGCTTGTACTGCAACTATACTAAAAGTGAACTTATAGGTATACTGATAGTTTACTAAATAAATACTTGTAGTAGCATTTTTAGTACACTTCGAAGTATAGTCTCAGTAAACTACTAGTTTAGTAGTTTTATACTTTAAGTGTACTTGTACGTTTTCCTTAAGTGAATTTGACATCATATTTCAAGTATACTACTATGTCCTTATCTAGGTATTAATTTGTATATATTTTGTTATATGAATACGTTACACAGTTTTGATGCTGTTTTATGTCTGATGATCCTGTTAGATTACATGTGGAAGCATCTGTTTGTTTGTTTTTTTTTTTGGATTTCTGTACAGATCTGTAATAGTGCACCTTACTGTATAACAATAAAAACACAGATTCTAGGAGCACAAGTATAGCTCAAATTTAGACTTTTTCTAAGTATAAGTCAAGTATACTTAAATGTCATTTTAAGTATATTTCTGAGAAGTGCATAAAAAGTAGACAAAAAATACACTTTTCTATTTTTAAGAAGTATACTAATAGCACACTTGAATAAAATTATTTTTCGTAAGGGTTCATGCTGATATGTGTCAAAGCACTATATTAAGAATCAGTGAAATAGCCACTAAAATGACTTTGTTTTCCTTTAAAGATTAAACATTTAAATCATTAAGTTATCACACAATGTTGAACAATGAAACATGTTACTGAAAAATTATATTTGTGAGAATATAAAACTATTAGTTTCTGTATATGAGTTGTGTTATCAGTTCAAGCTGTTGTAAATCCTGCCCACTTCTTTGCATTGTCAGCACATGCTTCAGTGCTCTGAGAGTGTTTATAGTGCTGTGAGTTTAACACTTCATGACTGAGAGCAGAACAGAACAGAATCTTCATCATCACACAAGACAAAACAACAACAATGAACAACATCATCATCCTCATCTGGGCACTGCTCTGCTATATACAAGGTACATAATGAGAGCTTGAAAGCAGTATAATTATTAAAGTTAGCTAACATATACTATATATTATAATATGGAACAAATGTTTGTATTTGCCTTGATGTACATACATGAATGCTATGAATTTCTCTCTCAGGCTCCAGTGGACAGATCACAGTTACTCAAACTCCTGCAGTTCAAACAACTGAACTAGGAAAGACTGTTGTGATGAGATGCACCGCCAGCACTCCTTTAACAGGCTGCAGCCCAACACCATGTCTGTCCTGGTACTTACAGAAACCTGGGGAAACACCTAAACTCCTCATTTATTTGGTTAACAGACTGCAGTCAGGAACTCCATCTAGATTCAGTGGCAGTGGATCTGACAGTGATTTTACTCTGACCATCAGTGGAGTCCAGACTGAAGATACAGGAGATTATTACTGTCTGAGTTATCACTACATCAACAGTAAAAATGTGTTCACACAGTGATAAAGAGTTGTACAAAAACCTCCATCAGTCAGAGTCACAGTGACTGCACTGATACAGATGAGAGAAACTGCAGCTGCTGATAAGAGGATGACAAACAACACAATGACACAGTGTATCACACCTTTCAGCTTTTATTTACACGTTCTCATAAAACCAAGAAAACATCCCAAAACAGAGCACTCAGAAAAGCAGTGTGAAACAAACAAAACTTCACACTGAGGGAACAAACAGTCAGGGTTTAAATAGGCCAGACTAATTAGACTGATGAGAAACACCTGTGAGTTTAACACTTCATGACTGAGAGCAGAACAGAACAGAATCTTCATCATCACACAAGACAAAACAACAACAATGAACAACATCATCATCCTCATCTGGACCATTGCAGCTTTTATTCAAGGTGGGATATTACACTTTGATATGAATAATAAGCTATTATTGTTGTTTATCATTTTAATATACCAATATTTTGTTATAAAGGTGGTTTACAAACAAAGTGACTTTTTTCTCTTCTTCAGAATCCAGAGGCGTCACTCTGACTCAACCTGAAGTTAAAACTGTCCAACAGGGTCAAACCGCTGCAATAGAGTGTAATATAGATGTAGGAATATATAGTAACCTCTTAGCCTGGTATCAGCAGAAACCTGGACAAGCTTCTAAACTCCTCATATATTATATAAACAACCTCCAGTCAGGAACTCCATCTAGATTCAGTGGCAGTGGAACAAGAGATACTGGAAAAGATTTCACTCTGACCATCAGTGGAGTCCAGACTGAAGATACAGGAGATTATTACTGTCAGAGTGAACACTGGATCAACAGTAAAGATGTGTTCACACAGTGATAAAGAGACGTACGAAAACCTCCGTCAGTCAGAGTCCCAGTGACTGCACTGATACAGATGAGAGATACTGCAGCTGCTGATGAGAGGATGAGAAACAACACAATGACTCAGTGTATCACACATTTCAGCTTTTATTTTCTATTTATTTATATAATATAGTTGTGAAGCATCAGGCAGAGAAGCAAACAACATTCAGGGTCCATTTAAGATCAGAATGCAAAGGTTATAATGTCCAGAATCATAAAACCAGGGTTTAAATTGGGCCGGGGCCGTCTGGGGCTGAGCCCCGGCACATAGACTGCAGGGCTCGACGTTAACACTTCATTAACACTACACAAGTAAACAGATTAAAACATCAATAACCAAAAATAACTAGGCAATCATCAAAACGTAAATATTAATCTTTTTTTTGTTGTTGTTGTTATTGTTGTTTTTACATTTAGAGCAGTAGTGTAGTACAGGGCATACGCAGGTATAACGCATATACCGACGTCTTTATCAGTCGGCTTTGCGTATACCCAATTCAGTAGTGTCCTGCAATAGCCAAAATCACAACAGTCCACCACATGAATATACCACTTATTCAATTGTAATGATTGCGTCCGCGCCTGCTCCATCCCTCCACCACAAACGCTGCCTGTTCATACGTGTGCGAATATTATACAATCTCATAACATTATTTAATTAATTTGTATTTTTTTCAGTGTAAATTATTTTATTTGCTAACATATAGATAACAATATTCATATTATTACAATAGAATTTATGGATCAAATTAAGAATTTGAAATGAAAGATGAAGAGTATTAATGAAGTTAAGGGGAAAATACCCTCCATAAAGGTTTTTAAAAAAAAAAAAAAAAAAAAAAAAAAAAGCCCTTGAATTAAATATAAAAACATGCAGATTTATATGTCACAGCTGATAAAAAAAACTGATGAGAATACTGGTTCAGAATAAATCATATTTGAAAAAAAAAAAAAAAAAAAAAAATATATATATATATATATATATATATATATATATATATATATATATACATACATATATACACACACACATATATACACACACACACACACACACACACACACATATATATATATATATATATATATATATATATATATATAAAAATCCATAAATCCTCTAAATCCATCTGACGCCTTTCTCTAAAAAATGCATTTTTATCAGGCTCCGATGTATAGGTCTCTATGTAAGCACCGGTACTTCTGATTGGGCTGAGGCTGGGATTTTAGCAAGTTTGAAGTAAGAGTATTTGATGGTCGCATAATGTGTCGAGAGCATTCACTCACTATCATTATCTCAATTTTGACCAAGATGGCTTTTAAGGGGTTTTGCATCTGAACTCTTCATATATATGAAGAGTTCAGATGCAAAACCCCAGATATTTTGTTCAGATGCAATATATATAGATAGATAGAGAGAGAGAGAGAGAGAGAGAGAGAGAGAGAGAGAGAATTTACATAGAGAGACACTTTGCATGAGTGTTTATAGTGCTGTGAGTTTAACACTTCATGACTGAGAGCAGAACAGAACAGAATCTTCATCGCACAAGACACAACAACAACAACAACAACAGCAGCAGCTGCGGCAGTGAGAATTAGAGCTTAGTATGGTGACTGTCTGCTGCAAGAGGGGTAAAAGGAAATCACTGCTTTGGCAGTGATTTCAGGTCAAATGAAGTACCCCCCTACATTTTAACAGAGCTTTAAACAATAGAAATTGCCTGAAGTGGCTTGCGGGATTGATAGTAGAGTAACAGAATTAATGATGCCAATTTGTCAAGGAGACGAATTAGAGTTCTGCTGTAAATCAGCTGAAACAAAAATGACTATTCAGTTTAATTCTGACCAATTGCATGTAATGATTGTGCAGAGTTTTATCAAGTTTTCATTAGTTCAGCTATGAGCAGCTCTACTGAAGACAGTAAAAGCAAGTGCTGTCATAGTTGATGGGTTAGAAACTGCTGATGTGGGAGTAAAATTGGAAATTTCGTAGGGGGGAACTCACTGCTGCGGCAGTGAAGTAATAAGTGATTTGTTAGGGTAAATCACTGCAGTGTGACTAAGAGATAACAGAGCTGATTTGAGAATGGTGGGAAACGTCACTGCTGCGGCAGAGACGTACTGAAAATTTTCTGGAAGGTAGACCAAATGAGAGGGAAGCGAGGGTCCAAGACATACAGTTGCCTGAAATAAATCTCAAGGTGGATGGCTCACGGTGCTGTTGAAATCATTTTAAGTTTAAGTGGGACTTTAGAAAGCTCAGCTGGCCAGCAATGCAACAATGCCAAGACAGGGTTTCTTTGAGCATAACAAGCTATTTTCATGAATATATGACTAGGCCTAAAGGTCAGAAGTGGGTAATCATCCACGCTCAGTCAATTTCTCTTTCCTTCGCTGTCTGTTTGGGCTTCTTAAGAATAAATCTACGAAACCTCTGTATAAATCAGCATGGTACACATTATCATTAACTTATGTATAGGCATAGAACAAGAAGGGCATGACCTTACAGAAAAAGGAAAAAACATGCGAATATAGCGGTTGCTGTGGTTTTTGCAATCCTCTGCGGTTGGTTTGTCAATAACGTGGTATTGCGATGATTGCAACAGCCCAATGGGAATCCTGCTTTTGCTGAGAAATGGCAAATGAGAACCCAGATGACTGGGTAGAAATTTTTGGATGTATTAAAGGAGGAAGGTGTATGGGTTATTAATTAATAGCAGGGCACTGCTGACCAAAGTTTAGTTTAACTGTATTAGTTCAGCAGAACTTGATCTGCATTTGTTGGGACAATAGATTACGGTGCACTCCATTGAATTGTCCCAATGGAAGGAAATGCTTAGGAGGCCATTCTTTGGCCACAGGGTAGTGGATATGAGAAGCCCAGGGAGAAATCTCTGCTGAGGCAGACAAGTAACAAAATGTAATCATGAAGCTGCTGTAAAACGGAGTAATAAAGAAATGTAATGTGCTAATGAAATGGGTAAGACATCAAGTACTGATGATACAAGCCATTTAAAGTATCCTACTTCATAAGCCAAAGTATGTAGCATCACAGCACATGGCTGACTTTTAGTTAGCCTGAACTGAGCGGACCATTTTCAGAAACATGCAAAAGAAGATGGTTTACACACATGACAGAGAACTGTGGTAGCACTGATTCTACTTGCTGATTTACTAAGGGATGAAAGCAATTGAGACATTCACATGCAAATATTCATACAGTGGTTTAGTAAAATTGTTAAATATCTTGCTGTGGGCTTGACACGAAAATGTAAGTTCTCAATTTAGTTTTAAGAAATCTGCCAGAAAAGGCAGCCATGGGGAATAATCACTTTGAAACGGAAGCATCTGATGATCTGCTAAATTCGATTTTGCGTACATGAAGTAAGCTTGGAGCCATTTGTGTTCACAATGCAAAGGTTAAAGAACCATATTGATGGATGAAACTGAATCATACTCGGACCACCTCCAAGATGGGCTTGGTTTACAAAGTTCTGCAATATTTTTAGTGCTGACATATGGGCCAAATCCAGTGGAACATGTTAGAAAAGGTTAGAAAACACCCAAACAGGCAGAGGTTCCACAGCAGCAGTATGGGTTTGGGCTGCTATGTGAAAGGCTGTAAAGATCTCGCTAGGGCACTTCTGGAAGAAAGGTTCTAGGAAGAAAAGAGAGAGATATACCAAGAAGCAGCCAGAGCGATTTCTTGTTGCGGAGGCAGTCTAACGCTAGGGGCCACCTCAGAGACATCTGAGGAGGAAGAAAAAGGAGACGAGCGAAGATGGGTGTGTTTTGGGTGAAGCAAGGTAAAATAGCCGGAGCAAAGTTGTGGACAGCGAGTGCATTCTTAGCAATGGCTTTAAACATTGCTAACATAATGAAGAGCTTCATTTTCATGGGATCAAAATGGGAATTACCACTTTAGTTGATGGGCACGCAGTAAATCTGATTTAGTTGGAGATCAAAGAGTTTACAAAAACGCCATGTACATCAATGTAAACGGTAAACCCAGTATTCTTTGTGCAACGTTTTAGATTCTAACTTAAAACATTACATTATAAATTTAGATTATAACTTCACAAAATACAACATAGAAGGTATAATAGTTGCAATTTTAAAGCGGTTCATCTCAAATCAAACGAGCCCATTCACAATATAAAGCGATGTATAGATCTTAAGCAAGAGAGAGTGGGTGACGTGCTATTTGACTAAAGCTGAGACTTCCGGGATCCGGTTAGGCCGCGATGAAGATTCAAAATTAAAAACATAATTTGAAAAACAACAGTAATCCGACTAGAGGGAGCTCGATCTATGATGCAGTGAGTGGGGATTATATGTGGAGACCAATCGGACGCTGTTTAACAGCTGGAGCGCGATGGATTGGATCGTTTGTTCAGATTGACGTGTCTATCATTACCGTAGGCTGTAGAATAGGACACGGAGCACGACACTGAGCTATTACACGCTCACGATTTGTAAGTTATGCAATAAGATTATACGTTTGGGAATACCGCTTGAGAATGAGATCATTATAAACGCTTTCGGGATGTAAAGTGAAATCGCTCGGAGCAGTGAGTGGCCCGGAAAGCGCGACGGATAAGGTAAACAGAGCTGAATTTCTGATTGTTTTCGTGGGAAATGAATGTTTGATGCGGCGGGCGTGCCTCAAACATTCAACTGTATGCGTTCCTTTTTTAAGAGAGGTAGATTTTACGGATGAAAACGGTTTAGATGTAATTTGGATAACGTTAGGAACTGTAGCGGCTGTAGTGCACAGATGCCTAACTTACGATACCCGGGCGGGAGAAGCGCGTTTGATGGAGGCGGCTGGGCAAATCTGAGTGGGGTAAAGTTGGTTTTATGTTGGACATTCGTCGGACATTCGAGTATTAATATCTAACCTGGAATAAAAAGAATGTACTGTGCAAACGCAAATCTCTTTTTTTTTTTTTTTAACCCTTTTTTTTTATGGTATTTTTGCATCTCAGTCTTTCAAAATGGAGTTCTTAGATAAGCATGAAATTCCTGTTAATCCAAAAGAGTTCGCAATTGTTGCTGATTCAGTGCCACATTCAGTTCTCATGCTTTTTAGAGGTCTTTTTTTTCTCTTCAATTTCTGTCACTCATTGGATCTATGTAAAATATTTATAAAGGTAAACAGTGACTTTCATCATCTAAATCAAAAAGCAATGAGAAAATTAGAGTTTTGTTTCAGGAGGAGTCTGTTTCTGTGCCTTATGTAATCTTCAACTAGAATCGTTTTGAAGAAAGTTTGGTCATTACCTCACAAATACCTGATAACTAACAAAATGAGAAAAGTTACATTGATAAGTTCAAGTTACATAAGTTGATTAATAGATTTTCTGCAGATAAGTGCTCTGCTATAAGCCCTGAGAATGATATTCCAGCTGTTCTGAAACATCTTTATTTGTTTTGCGCATACAGTGACATTTTGATGATGTTCTTTATTTTAGCAAATGTTATGTGAATCCTGATTTCAAATTTACATATAGATTTTTTTTTTTTTTTTTTGGTTTTCAAAATTGTGAAAAGGAAAGTGATATTTATTTCATAAACCTCATTTTCCTGCTAGCTACATATCATATTCATTATATAAATTTTCTAAATGCTGTAGTCTTATTTTTAAGATTCAAACTCAAAATGAAAATGCACTTGCACTCAAAAAATGTTTAGTTCTAAATTTAAACTGTATAATGCAATTTTACACATATTTTCTATCTAATTAGATTACATTTAAAAGATGCATTAATAAACTTAATGTGATTCATATGCATCAGTTATATGTGAATGAAACAGGCAAAATGTATGTATTAGTTCCCAGTGTTCAATAAGCACTGCTCAGTGTTCATGTGTTTCCACACTACAGAGTGTTCAAGTAGCATTGAAGCAGTGTTGGAGTTAAGCAGATCATTATGTCATGATTGACCAATAATGATGAACACCTGCTGTTTACAACCAGAATCACTGAAGGAAAGAGAAACACAAGAACTGACTCAGCCACAGTTGAAGAAATCAACTGAACAAAAAACAAGACATTAAATCTCTCGAGATCTGATTAAACAAACAGCTTTACCAGCTTCACTCATTACTAACCAGACTGACTTTATTTCTGTCAGACTTCTAGAGAAGCTCTTATTGAGAATTAACAGGTTGTTTTGTTTCATTTGAAATCACCATCAAGGAGACCAGTGTTTCCTTTTGTTGGGCTCTTGACCCTTGATCTGTTCCCTTTAGTTTTTTGTTTTTTTTTTTTCTGGTTGTTAAGACTGTGTGTTTGTGAAATACATTTAACATGGTCTAAAGAAACACAGAAAAATTAGTGATTGTGGTGTGATGTTGATATAACTGTGTGCATAGCCATTTAACTTAAATGGTGGCTGCATAATTGTTTTTTTATTAAACTTGTACTGTTGCTGTAGCTAACATAAGAGATTTTAAAAACATTTTGTGCATAAAGTGCTTATTTATAGTTTCAAATTACAACATACACACAGACATCAAGAATCAATGTGTGATTCTCAACAACGGTGACAATCAACAAAATATTCAAATAAATCTCTGAACATCACAAAACAAGCTGCTAAAAAGTCACACAAAAAAACATAAGAACAAATAGTAAGAACAAAAAATCAGACAATTCAGCTGCATTGAATATTAATGCTGCAATGCATGCTGGGATACATGGGAGAGTCTTGTACTAAACTGGTACCCAGCATGCATTTCACCATTCAACATTATGTTGACTGTCACCACTGTTGAGATTCATATGCTGATTCTTGTTGTCTGTGGTCTTTCTGTTGCTGCAGATGAAAACTTTTTGGGCACAAAGTGACTTGTAGTTTATTCAGATTATCTGACTTATTCAATACAGTTGGATGTGAGGCTATAATTACTGCAGAAGAAATACAACATCCATACAATCCAAAATTAAACTTTACTTTATATATATATATATATATATATATATATATATGTATATATATATATATATATATATTTTTTTTTTTTTTAAACTGGTTTTGCTAACTTAACTAAATGTGTTTTCTATAATCACACAATTAAGACAACCAGCATATTATAAACACCAACATATCAAGGGTCAAGAGCCCAGCAAAAGGAAACACTGGTCTCCTTGGTGGTGATTTCAAATGAACCAAAACAACCTCTGTTAATTCTCAATAAGAGCTTTATTTCTGACAGAAATAAAGTCAATCTGGTTAGTAATGAAGCTGGTAAAGCTGTTTGTTTAATCAGATCTTGAGAGATTTAATGTCTTGTTTTATTTCAGTTGATTTCTTCTGGCTGAAGTCAGTTCTTGTGTTTCTCTTTCCTTCTGTGATTCTGCTTGTTAACAGCAGGTGTTCATCATTAATGGTCAATCGTGACATAATGATCTCCTTAACTCCAACACTGTGTCAATGCTACTTGAACACTCTGTAGTGTGGAAACACATGAATACTGAGTAGTGCTTATTTAACACTGGGATCTATTACATACATTGACCTGTTTCATTCACGTATGACTGATGCATATGAATCACATTATGTTTATTAATATGATTATATTAAATCTATGTAATTTCAATGGATGGAAAAATTGTATGTAATTGAATTACATAAAGTTTAAACTTAGAACAAAACATTTTTTGAGTGAATCTATTGTGTTCTTTACAAACTTAAAAGCAAAAAACAAAACAAAACAAAAACAACAACAACAACAACAAAAAACCCTGGATTGTTAATACTGTTGTGCAGACATATACTGGCGCTCAAACATTTGGAATCAATAAGATTTTTAATGGTTTTTAAATGCTCATCAAGGCTGCATTTATTTGATTAAAAATACAGAAACAAACACCAATATTGCAAAATGTTATTACAATATAAAATAATGTTTTTTTTTATTTATTTATTTTAATATACTTTAAAATATAATTTATTCCTGTGATGCAAAGCTAAATTTTCAGCATCATTACTCCAGTCTTCAGTGTCACATGATCCTTCAGAAATCATTCTAATATGCAGATTTATTATCAATGTTGAAAACAGTTGTGTTGCTTAATATTTTTTGTTGTTTTTAGACTATTATGTGAATTATTGAACACTTTTTTTACTGTTTGGTCATGTGACCTGATATTGTTACACAAGTCTGGTTCATATTTACAAATATTTTTTCATACAAAACTATTTACATTGCTATATTATGTGTCTATATTTATAATATAATATTTGTTTTTTAGCTAGTGGAAAAACTAGTGTTCTAATAATTTTGGCCACCACTGTATATATAGAACACACATATGTGTGTGTGTGTGTGTATATACATGTACACATATATATATCACAGACATCATCATCAGGTCACATGACCAGAAAGTTAAATAGATTTGAATATTTGAAAAATTCATCAAAAATACACAAAATTATATTTCCAAAATCTAAGTCGTGTATGATGTGTGTCATGATTGTGTGAAGATATTACAATTGGTGTGACATCATCAGGTCACATGACCAGAAAGTTAAATAGATTTGAATATTTGAAGAATTCATCAAAAATACACAAAATCATATTTCCAAAATCCAAGTCATGTATGATGTGTGTCAGGATTGTGTGAAGATATTACAACTGGTGTGACATCTTTGGGTCACATAAGCAGGAAGTTATATAGGACTTATGATTTCAAACATGTATAATAGATGCACAAAATATATATTTTTTCATCTAATGCTGCATGTATGTATAAATACATTGTAGGTGATTTGAGCCATTTAGATAAAACAACCACAACGTTAAATTTAGTTCATTAGGCATGCAGTTTTCTTAGGCTACATATTCATAACAGATACGTTAATCATTTAACATTTAAAAAAAAAATCCTTATCTGCACTCAATCAACTTGCTAACATAAACTACACATGTAAAAGGATCATGGTATTCAGTGGCGGTTTTAGGCATGGGCGAACGGGGCAGCCGCCCGGGGCGGCATTTTTTCATGACACGTGGGGGGCGGCACACGAACTTGGAGGAAAAAAAAATCATCTGTGCCGCTAAGCGGTTTTCTATTGTATATGATACCTGTGCCGCCCCTGCTGCTGAAGGAGCCGCACAGAAGCTGAGCGAGAGGAGAGGATAAGGGATGAGGGAAGGGGATTTGGGGATTGGGGATGGGGGATGGGGGGGTCGCAGAGTACAGTTCACCTCTCCCAAATGAAGCGGACAAGGAGGTGGGCTAAACTATGTCAGTGACACCTGACTTTATTACAAATAACGGCACATTTCATTCAAAATATTACTTTGAAAAAAAAAAAAGAGAAAAAAAATTATAAACACAGACCAGTAAGTTGCACTTTTTTTTATTTATTTAATTGTGTGAAATTGCTAATAAAAATAGGTAATAAAAAACGATTATGATGTGGAGGTGAATTGGTTTAGTCTTGACTTCTGGTCGTGAGTGACAGCGTTGGGGGATGGGAAATCTGTTGATTGTCGATTACAAAGTAAACACAGCGATGGAGAGAAAAAGGCCAAAGCTGTCAGGTGCCCAATTTAGGAAAAAAAGAAAAGAAGATGAGGAGAAACGGGCAAAAGATAAAGATATGCAACAATGTTCTCTCTGTATGATTAAGGTATTCATGTCATTATGTTAATTAGTGGTATAACTTAGTGGTATAACATTAACTCTTAGGTTTGTTAGCCTTCTTGCTTATGATGCTTGCTATGCTTACCTTGCTAAAAAAAACACAATAAAAGCCTAATATACAAACCATCACAGAAATTCTAATGGTTTCTATTAAATAGCATTATGAACCATTAACTTTTTCCAGTGAAACTATTACAAAATTCCTTATTGTAGTGTGTTTTGGACACTTTTCCAATAGGATTTACCATCCCACCCACCAATAGAATCCATCATATACCAGCAGACACTGTTATACTTACCATTAAAACCAATACAATTCCCATTATAACCATTAAATCCATTACATTTTCTATTATTTTTGGGCAGGGATCTATTGTTTTTTCAGCAGTGTATACAACATGAGATCTAATTAAATTTAACCACAAAATTATGCTTTGCAACAAAACTGTTGCAAGTACAGTTATTTATTTCCATTGTTTATGTTAATGTTGGCTATAGCCAATATATTTACAATATATTTACAGTATACTGTAAATAGCCAGTGTAATTTACATATGTGTAGATAGTTTAAAAGACAAACATTTTCCATTTGCTATAACTCGTGACAAAGCATATAATTTGAGGCAGTAAATTAACCAAGGAGCTAATTGCTCCTCCCTTAGATTAGATTATATTAGATTAATAAAGTGTCAATAGGGGAGCATATCTCATATGATGCCATTATTGATGACTTTGCATCTAGAAAGGCCAAAAATGTCAGATTTTAGTTTCAGTTTGTGTTTTCTGTTCTGCAGTGAAATAAATAATTTAATTTTCTTTAGTGTGATTTATTCTATATTTATTCTATATTTTATTTGTATATTATCCTTAATAATTTAAAATATTTTTTCTTAAATAATATTTGTTTGTACACAGTATATTTATTTAAGTTATGAGCAGTTTATTTTATTTTTTTTTTTGCACAAATTGGTCTGTTACGGGATGACATGTAGTATTACTACAATAAAACGTGTGGTGTGTACAAAATGTGAAGTTTTGTCTTGTTTTTTTTGTGGGGGGGGGCCGGGAGGGACTCTCGCCCGGGGAGCAATTCAGTGTAGAACCGCCACTGATGGTATTACTGTTTTTTTATGGGTAATGCACATATTTAACCAAGGTTATAAGTGGATTTTGCACTTTTGAGACGCTCCCTAACTTGATGTGCGAAAGTGGGGATCGTTGTGAGGACTTTTTCACTTCAGATGCATAAAACAGTTACTTCATCGAATAATATTATTATTAATTTTGATATTATGCTTTTAAACGTGATCTGAACGAGATACAGCATGATCCATGACTATTATGCGATTACATATAAATTAATGCTGAAGTAAAGATCGAATGTCTAACGAATGTCCAACGTAAAACCAACTTTACCGCTATGCAAATCTGCAGGACATTGTTGACGAGCTCTATTTCCCTTGTTGAAAGCTAAAAGTGGAGCCGGATTAAGCGTGACTTTGCAGTAGGGATGGGTAGATCGACACCTAGTGTCGACACACTAGTGTTCCGAAACAGTGTTTTAAAGCCTTGCTCGAAATGAGGCTGTCACGTGATCTTTGAAAACGAAGCTTCGTTACCTCACTGACACGTTACGCCAGGCTCAAATACAAAAACGCCTTGATAAAGGACAAAAGTCCTTCCTCAACCACAAACATTTTTGCTATATATATATATACAATTAACAAATAATTGCATTAGTATTTGTGCATTTTTTAACAATGTGCATGTTTGTGTTCTGTTGTAAAGAAGACACAGAAATGGTGCAATGAAAAATTACGTTAGTTTAACCTACAAAGAACATAAAGCCTTTGTCATTGTATTGTGCAAAATACAATACATTTTGGAAACTCTATCGCTGCACACACACGCCACCTTGCTAATGACATTTATGCTTATAAAATTCACAAATAAACCTTACAATGACACAATGAACAAAACATCTAAATGACACATTTTGTGTAAGAATTTTTATTGACCACCACATGGCGTAGTAGAGAACTGTATCAAAAGCTTCGAAGCATCAACACAGTTTGCTGTGAAAGCCTCACTGCTTCAAAAGCCTCGTTCGGCACATCCCTACTTTGCAGAGCGTTGTTAGTTGGAGAAGTGCGGGAGTTCGTCGGGCTGGGAGTCTGTTCACGGGACAGGGCGGGGTCGTATGCCGGAAGAACGGAGGCTGGGACGGTGCAATGAGAGCGGCTTATATAGGCTTGTAATGATGACTGACAGGACGAAAGGATTAGGCTCCTCCCAAACCTACGTTTGGAACTTCATTTAAAATGTTTCACCACAAAAAGTCCAATGAAAGCTGATGATACGTGTGAGGGAAACAGCAGCCAGAATCCTCATGTCCTTTCAATCCAGAATTACACAAAATGTTATCAGCATAAGATCTCCTTTTTTTATGTTTTGAACATTAAAATTTCATGCATCATTGTTTCCCTTTCTACAGTCATTTCTGCAAAATCTCAAATGTTGTACTGCATTAAGTATCAATCTGTGACAGTGGTGGAAATTATGTTTTTTGAGTTGCACAAGCAAATAACATTTTCACACTCGTAATTCAATAAAATTACAGCTTCACTGGAAATGACACACAATTAAAATATTCTGCTCACAAGTGATATTCACCTTGTTTTTTCACTTTGTATTGGGGCAAAACCATTGGAAAGTCAGAATAATATAAATCAGAGTGTATTGTAGTAGTTTGTTTCCCTGTTTGTTTGGATTATCATACTTTTTAAAGTAATAATTCCTATTGTTATGATACACCCTATATTGTAACATTGAAAGTATACATAGAAAGGCATTTCAAAAACAATAAATTCATGATGAAGTCAGTTTTTATTATAAATTCAATCTTGGGACATAAAAGTGTTTAAAATACCCATGTATGTCTGTATTGTGAAGACAGGTTTAGTGTTGATGTTACAGGGTTTCCGCGGGTCTTAAAAAGTCTTAAATCGCTTTTCCATGAATTAAGGCCTTGAAAAGGTCTTAAAGGCAGCAAGTCTTAAATTCATATGATCGTGGCATTAATTTTCGTGAGGGATTGTTTCCTCGTGTGTTTCATTTTAAAGTGAAGCGAAAGCGTAATTTTTGTGATACGTGGCTTAGGTCGCTCAATATTCATTAAACAATACGCAGTAGATGGCGGTATACCCTGCTTCATCTGTCAGTCACCCGAAGAAGAACTTGTCGTTTTGAGTGTTTTAATAGTAATAAATTAGAGAACAGACAATACAATTAAAACTGAACGCGGCTGCTCAATGCAGTGTGCCGAACGACAGTCGCATCACAGATCAGATTTCATTTATCATGTGAATGTTAAATTATCGAGTGAGTGGAGCTGACTGACAAGAATAGAGAGGTGAAAAAGATTATGGCAGAAGAGTTTCAAAACGAAATGCAAAAGCGCCCGTTTAAAAAATATTTTGGATTTTGAAAAGCTTGTTGACTTCTGCCATTTGTCTAAGGTATAGTGGAAATTTCATATTTATTTGGTTCCACAGTGTTTGCTGATTTTTATTTAAACTGTGTAATTTTTAAAAATATATATTACATCAAGGTGTATGCCGTGCTTCCAAGCTTTCTTGTTCGTTTTGCTAATAAACGTTCTACGTTTCTTATTTATTTGGTTACACAGTGTTTAATGATTTTCAGTTTTGTATACCTATTTAAACTTTGTGTAAGTTATTATTTTATATTAGGCATATAACGTGGTGTATTATTGTTATTCGTTTTGTTAATAAAAGTTCGATACGTTATTTTAATGCCGCTAATTTAAAAGTGAAAGTAAAATGCGCAGGACGCTTTTACAAGCAGTACCGGCGCAGAGTACGCGGTCTGCCTAGGGCACCAACTCCAAGGGTGGACACCATCCCCTAAAAAAAACTTTCGTTCTATAGTAATATTAACATACACATACAGTAGGTTAAGCACACGTAATGCGCCATTACCGCATTCGCGCCCGCGCCCGCGCCCGCCCTCACCTCGAGTAGCCTCATGTTTGCGGCTGACTTCGTCTGGCGCCGAAAAAAAGAAAACGAAAAAAAGCCATGATGACGTGTATCACTTTCAGGTAATCTTGAGAAACGTTTTTGGCTGTTAACGTTAATAACGTGTTTTAATGTCGGTAATAATTTTAGCACCACCAATGCAAGTGCCTTACTAGTTTCCATGGCTTAAAATGCATTAACTTATATAAGAACAATGAGACAATAATGATCGGTTAATTAAAATCATATGGTTTCATTAAATAACACTGTTAAAATACATAATGTGGGCTAATACGAAATAAACAATGTATGTACTTTAGATATTACAAATGGCTGCAAAGGGCATTGCAAAGGCCTGACAATCGTTGTTGTTACACTTACAGGACGATCAAATCCTTGTTTAATAGTGACCAAACATTTAATTTAAATATCCACTTAATCTCGTGATAGAAATGCTACAGCCTCTAATTTCTTCAACAAAAACATGTGGACATCACAACCCTTGCCAAAATGAACTATGGTTTTATCGTAGTGAAACTGCTTAACTTTCTTTTGTGTGTTTACTGGATGCTTGAGACAATAAAATCAATTAAACAACTATATTAGGCTTATAAAATCTTAGTCATAGGTAACTGTCTAGATAATTGTAGTTGATAAATAATACAATTTAAATGCAATTTATTCATTTACTTTTATATTTTATTAAAGTTCTGTTTTGACTCTGCATAATAGGTGTTTTTTTTGTTGTTGTTTTTTTACTTCCATAATGAGGGAGGGGTCACAACAATACAATTCTGCTTGGGGCACCCATTTTGCCAGCAGCGGCCCTATTTACAAGCTACTTAAAACCAAAGGACAGTGAAGAAAAGAGGGAAAACTCAAACAAACTAAAAACAAACAACTGCTTGATGCCGAATTGCCACTAATTTGAAAGTGAACGTAAAATGTGCACGGCACTTTTACTGAAGGAAAGCGAGGAAAAGAGGGAAAACTCAAACGAACTAAAAACAAACAATTGCTAGATGCTGCATTGCTGCTAATTTGGCAGCAATTTAGTGGAAGTAAATAAAGTAAATAAAGTGGAAGTAAAACTCTATACTTAGGGAACATACTGGTCAACACGTTCTCACTCCCAACTCGTCACATATTGACGATTGGTAAGGACCCCTTGGCGTCGCTTTTTGACGCCCAGGATACCCCTTCAGCGTCACTTTTCGACGCGCAGGGTCCTGCATTGTTTTCAGTTGTTTGTCTCAATTTAATGGCTTGCATGCATTTGTAAAAATAGAAATTATTTTATATAAACATATACGTTCATTGGAGCACCTACCCTATACCCTTCTGAACAATATGAAACACGCGACAGGCAAATATAAGTACAGTCACAGGTATTTATTGCAAAAACTGACCATAAACAAGCAGTATAAAAGCATTACAAACAAGTCCTGTTGCATTCCGAGTCTTCTGAAGCCTTACGATATCCTTATGCGAATAACAGAAGGTTTTAATCGCTGAAAATGATCCCTCTCCGTTAACGCGCTCACATCTCATTCAAGAAGATACACCTGAGCATTGGCATGACGCAATCGGTCACGAGACACATACGAGCCAATGGCATTTCACAACAGCATGACACGATCGGTCACGAGACACCCAAGAGCCAACAGCATTTCACAACCAAGGTTTGCTTCTTCTGGCAGCATTTTTTGAATTCGCGCACAGACAGACTGCAGTGCAGCACACAGAACGGCGGACGGAGACAGCGATCGCGTCTATTCTTCTCACAAATCAATCGTTTTGCTTCGGAACCATTGGAATATTAATACTTTTTGAATAAATTAGGAATATAGTTGTAATTGCCTGTTATATCTTGTGTTTTGTTGACAAATGGTTAGGTTTAGGGGCAGAGGTTGGGTTCAATGTGTAAATAGTGTAATATAAATTAAACTGTTTTCACTGTTCGCATTGAAAAAAAAAATTACACCCCAACATATATGCATAATAGCAATATTATTACCCAATATATAATTTAATCATGACCATAAAATTCCCCGTGCCTTTCGCGTCAGTACATTGACGCCAAGGGTTTCTTATGTTAAGTACTGGAGGACCCTGCACGTTGAAAAATTACGCTAAAGGGGTACCCTGAGCGTCCAGAAGTGACGCCAAAGGGGCCCTGCCCATTTGTCAATATGTGACGAGTTAGGAGTGAGAACGTGTTGTACTGGTGTATTGTTTTCTCTTTGTTTTGTTTTTGTTTTTTTTCCTTAATTTTTCTTTAGTTGGTCTTAAAAAGGTCTTAAATTTACCCTCATAAAACCTGCAGAAACCCTGTGTTAACAGCGGGGTTTGTCTCCCTCTGCTGGTTTGGTTTTGAAGAGCCTCTTGAGGAAGTAGAGCTGCAGGTATCCGGCAGTGATGATGACCAGACTCTGGAGAGCAGACCAGCTGTTCACATAAGTGGAGTTGGACTGAAGCAGGTAGAAATCAGCGCCGCGTCTCATTCGCTCGTAGTTATAATAACACCACATGTGGAAGACAAACCTCTGCAGCCTGTTGCTGCTTTCCTACACAGAGATTTGAGAAATGTGAATGAAATTCAAGGACTTACTGTGCCAAAACAACTTTTTCAAAACATAATTTTATTCTGTTGTTTGGTGAAGAAAAAAATAATTATCTGAAATGCAAAAAACAACATAAACCTTTTTTTTCTGTCAAAAATAACCAAAGCTATTAAATATTTCATTGTTTTCCATAAAGAAAATATATTATTAATTATATATGTTGTTCAAAATGTATGAAAGCCTGTTTCTGCCACTGAATACAAATATTTAAAAGGGTATTTGCAACTCACATTTGCAAGAAAAAAAAAAAATCAGAATTACGAGTTTTTATCTCACAATTCTGACTTTATTTCTCGGAATTGTGAGTTATCGTGCAAAAAAAAAGAATTCTCAGAATTGCAAGTTTATATCTCACAATTGACTTTTTTCCTCATAATGGTGAGTTTATAACATGCAGTTAAAGTCAGAATTGTGAGATAGTCTATAAACTTGCAATTCTGAGAACACATTAGTCTTTTTCCACTCTAATAAAAATAAAAAATAAACTGTAACACTGTGAAGTATCCAATCAAGCTGCACTTTAACACAACAGTATAGAATAAACACACATATAATATGTGAAGAAAATTAATAAAACACTCATTGTCTGTAGTTCAGTGTCTATAGGTCATATTCATCACAAAGTATTTAAACTTCTGTTGTTTTGTAGAATATGAACATGCTTAGAAAAATCCATGTGGTCTGAGACTGACAGCTGCCTGTTCTGTGTATGAAGATCATTTACATAGAGAGACACTTTGCATGAGAGTGTTTATAGTGCTGTGAGTTTAACACTTCATGACTGAGAGCAGAACAGAACAGAATCTTCATCATCACACAAGACAAAACAACAACAATGAACAACATCATCATCCTCATCTGGACACTCACACTGTTTGCTCAAGGTTTGTAGTACAGCTTTCATAACAACAATAACAGTAATTGTTTTAAAATGTGAAATATACGTCATTTTGATTCTTGTCTTTTTTTCCTTTTTCTTTCAGAGTGTAGAGGACAGTACACTGTTACTCAGAGTCCATCAATAACAGCAGCTCAAGGACAAGAAGTCAGAATAAACTGTAAAGTCAGCAGTGGAGTGTATAATGGTAATTGGCTGTACTGGTACTTACAGAAACCTGGAGAAGCTCCTAAACTCCTCATATATGCTGCATCAACCCGTAACACTGGAACTCCATCTAGATTCAGTGGCAGTGGATATGACAGTGATTTCACTCTGACCATCAGTGGAGTCCAGACTGAAGATACAGGAGATTATTACTGTCAGAGTTACCATGAGATCAACAGTAAAGTTGTGTTCACACAGTGATAAAGAGTCGTACAAAAACCTCCATCAGTCAGAGTCACAGTGACTGCACTGATACAGATGAGAGATACTGCAGCTGCTGATGGGTGTGAATCAACTCAATCACTCTTGTCTGTAGATCACTATATTATAATGCAGAACACTATCTAATAATAAATTCAGTCTGTACTGGTTAGGTTAATCACTATAATGAATGAACAAAAAAGGCTTGACACTCAACAAGCATTGCAGTCAAAATACATAAATTAAATTAAATTAGCTTGCATGTTACTATCATATTGGCTGTTCATTGGTACTAATAATAAACTACTTGAATGAATTAATGCCTTTTTATGCATATATGCATATGCATATATTTTAGACCCCTTTATCCTACCTCATAACAACTAATAAGCAGCAAATTAAGAGTTTATTCAGCCAAATGCTGTAGTTAATAGTTGCTTAACTGAGAATTGGGCCTTAAAATAAAGTCTTGTACAATGTGGACTTTGACTTGTGTAGCGGTTAGTTTAACCACTATAGAGGCTGAACAGCATAAATGTTTGATATTTGACATCACAAAATATCATCTGTTGTCCACAGCATTACAGTCAAAAACTGAATTAATATTTATTACATTTAAAAATTCAAATACAAAGAATCAAAACACACTGTATATGGTGCCTGTGCAGCAGCATGGAATCAGGCTATGAGACCAAAAACACATTTCATGTTTAAAAAAAAAAAGAAAAGTAAAGA
>JAMKFB010000044.1:81153-95788 GCA_036247105.1 Cirrhinus mrigala | reverse complement strand
CAAAATTACCATTATAGTAAGAATACAGCATTAAAATATTTTTATAGTCACTAATCCCACTCCTACATCTAAACCTAACGTTAATCATAACTCTCTCTGTACAAAAACATGGCAGACAGAAAAGTGCAATCACATTCATTTATTTATTGCAAAAACGTACAGCAGTACCAAAAGTAATCCAAATGACGATGCGTTGCAGCCGCTGTCCTCTCTGGACTCTACTATTATTACAGTTTCAGCAGGGTAATTACTATAAAATAATGCATTCCGCTATTTGCAGTATGGCATTGTCTTAACCACGACATAAAACATACTTGGGTAAGCTTTTACTAGTAAAGTCTTACTAGTACTTTACTTAAGGTAAAGTAGCCTAACATGTACTAGTAAAGTCTGAGGATGACACACCTCCACGTTAAGATAACATTCACGATACACACACATTCACTCTTTATGTTATGCCTGATATGCTGAAAACTAATACTTTAAAACTTTAAAAACTCATACAAATGTCTGTCCAAGTTACATCCACATTAGAGAAACATGGGACGATCACGTAAATGACCCTTTCGTAAAACAGCTAGCAAATATTGCTGTATTCAAACTCACCATGTCCATCTAATAAAATCTTTCCTCGTGTTCGGAATTCCCCTTTCTGCTTTGTGTGAACAGCCAATCGTTCCTTCTTCTGAAAGTAATTATGCAGGAAAAAAAGGTATAGGATAAGATTTCCCACCCGTGTCAACTGAGTTTTGTCGAAAAGAAAAAGAAAAGAAAAAAGCGATTTGAGCAAACGATGTGTGACTGTATGCACGTCCTCCAAGTCTCATTTGCTCGTTCAGCTGCCCATCCTTTAAATAAACCCTGACTCATTGCTTAACACATGACGTTTCGAATGGAAAAAGGGGAGCAGGCGGACCTCAGGCAGTTTTACGCCCCTGTTGTTCCTGATGCGGAGGCTGTACAGTATGAGAATCATAACAGAACAGACCAACAGACCAAAAAGTACTTTAGGACCCACACTCTCAGAAAAAAAGGTGCACATCTGTCGCTGGGGCGGTACCCTAATGTACAAAAGTGAAAAGGTACATTTTTGTACCTTCCTTCCCCCTAAACAGTACATATTAGTACTTTAAAGGTACATTTTAGTACTTTGAAAGTACATATTGGTACCTTAAAAGTATATATTGGTACCTTAAAAGTACATATTAGTACTTTAAAAGAACATATTTGTACCTTTTCACTTTGTACCTTAGGGTACCGCCCCAGCGACAGAACTGTACCTTTTTTTCTGACAGTGCAGTGATGCTTTTGATGCTAATAATTATAATCTTGGTCATTTCACCCATTGGGTTACTCATGTGCAAAAAACTGGACTCGGACCTAACGTTTGACAAACGTTGATTTTTCTCTTCTGCATGCATATTGTCTTCTATATTTGAAATCTCTTCTTGAATTTCTTCCTCCACCATCTAAAGCAGCTCATTGTTAAAGCAGCCTTCCTGTAACGCCACGCCAGCAGAGGGAGCCCTTACTCATGAACTGACTGTTGCTGCTCCCTCTGCTGCCTTGTTGGTTACTTCCTGTTTGGTGGCGATAAAAGGAGGCCATTTACAAACACATCGTGAAGTATTGTTTTGCTATTGCGGACTCTACCAAGCGTTTATCCCTGTTTTCATCATTGCCACACTTTTGTTTTATTGTCATAGTTCTGTCTAGTTTTTTGCCATCGTTCTTTGCCTTGTTTATTTGTTACTTTTTTGACGGCTCATTTGGACTTAGACCTTCTGCCTGTTTATATTGGATTACGCTATTGTTTTGCCCTTGATGTACCTGTTTGTTGGAGATTGACTTTGCCTGGCTTGACTACGATCTGTTCAATAAAGCTCGCACGTGGATCTTACATGCTTCACAGAGTCCTCACTACACTTCCTCACTTTCCTTCAGATTTTTCTTGATGTCTCAGGTCAAAACAGTTTCTTATAGCGTTTACTTTCATCACATTTCTTGTATAAGAATTTCACAACAAAAACTTTTCATTAAACAAGATATTACTTTAAAGAACAATGCAGCGGTTTCTACAGAAGTGGTATGTAGAGTAAATGATACATAATAAACACTTGTTATAATAATTCTTGATCTTATTAAAAACCACTTTATTGTCATATAAGTTCTGAACTTCCTCGCTAATGTTCTGCTTTCAGTTGTGGATACAGTTCCCAAAATATCAGTTTTCACATATCACACTCTTCCCTTTGCTCTCGCTTTTCACGTCATATTACAGCGAACAAAGACGCATTATGTCATAAATCATTTTCTCAACCAATTTAAAAGAATCGATTCATTTACAAAACAAGCCTACAATTTATGAGTGAGTCCTTCAATCATATGCTACAGATATTCATTCCAACCCAATGAGTCTTTTAGAGAAGAAACATTAATCTGTGATTTTTTTGTTTGTTTGTTTGTTTTTGTTTTTTGTACCATTGTACAGGTGGTAATAGGTCTTGCGCACTTGAAATTATGCTGTAGTTTTGTCATCTTATCCCATTTTAAGGCCTGTTCACACCAAGACCATAACTATAAAGACAACGATAAAGATATAGTTATAAAAAGCATTCTTAATATTAAAGAATAGCATAGTTAAGTGTTTCTTAACTTCCTGGGGTCGGCTAAGGCCCCGGTGGGAGCACTTGACAGCAAAAAGAACTTAAATTGCTCCCTTGTGTTAACCACAGACCTCATGGAACCGAAAGTTCAACTGCTATCTCGTAGGCTTTCCTGTAGTGTACTCTTTCCTGTAGGGTGCCCCAATGAACTGTTGATGAAGACAAGATGTGCAGATGTGAATTCCACATCCCAGCTCCTCCCACCGTACTTTTTTTGGCACCAATATATGAAAAGCTTTTGCGACATCGGAACAAAGGGTTTGTCCAAACACCCAAACTTGCGGTCTTTATACTTGAGCACTTGTCTACTTACAGCAACCGTAAAAGTAGTCTGTGGGACAGGTGGTTGGAATTCCCTGGCTTTCCCTTCTTTCATCAACTGGTATTTCATCAACTGCTGGAACCTGCAGCAATATATTGATTGTCCAACCCGTTTCTCATGCACATTGGATCTGTGTTATGGTAACGTAGAGGATGCGTATAAGGCAATATATAAGGCACCGATTGGCAGATCGGATCATAATGTGATCCATTTACTGCCAAAATACAGACAACGTGTTAGAAGTGAGAAACCAGTAAAAAAGAAAATCCAGATTTGGAGAAAAGATAAAGAGGACATGTTAAAGGATTGTTTTTGCACTACAAACTGGGATGTTTTCTTTGACTCATGCAGAGACCCTGATGAATTAACGGACTGTATCACTTCTTATATTCAATTTCGTGAGGAGACTGTTATTGATACTAAAGTGGTTAAAATCTTCTCAAATAACAAGCCATGGTTTACTAAAGATCTGAAGAAATACCTTAATGAGAAAAATGCAGCATTTCGTGAAAACAACCTTAAAGGTTTTAAGATGAAAAGAAAGGAACTTAGAGCCATGATACAAAAAGCAAAAATTGATTTTAAGTGTAAGGTAGAGGATCAGTTAGCAAATCATGATGCAAGAAGTGCTTGGCAAGGGTTAAATAAGATGATGGGCCGTGATTCAAAAGGTGTAAATAATGAGATTGTGGATGCAGATATTTTAAAATGGGTTAATGATTTAAATATGTTTACGGAAGATATGATGTGATTGGAAATAGAGATAAGGTTGAAGAAATTGATGCGAGGATTTCTGTGGGTTCACCTATTTGCTTGAGAAGTGAACACACTAGAATAGTGTTCTTAAGCAAATCAGGTCCTGTAAAGCGCCAGGTCCAGATGGCAAGTTGTCTATTGATAAATGTTAGGAAGACAGAAGAATTGAGTCTAAACCACCCAGAACCTTTAACGGAAATGCCATTATGTGGAAATTGTGAATGTTTTTAAGTACCTGGGAACTATGATTGATTGAAAAAATTTTTCTGGTAATGTGGATTTTATCTGTAAGAAAGCAAATCAGAGGTTATATTTGCTAAGGAAACTGAGAGAATTTTCTGTTAGCCAAGGCATTTTACAAAGAGTTTACATTAGTTTGATTGAAAGTGTTTTAAATGATCATAAGGACGGCAAGTAAAATAACAGAGTCAAGCAAAAATCAATCGATCAGTTGTATGACATTGCAGTTAGGAGGAAGGCTCTGGCTGTAAGTGGAGATTCAACACACCCTCTGAACTATGCCTTTGAACTGTTACCATCTGGATGCCATTATAGGACACTGAAGGCAACTAAAGCAATACATAAACAAACCTTTTTGCCATATGCAGTAGGTCTTTTAAATAAAAGGTAGGACTGGGTTTAGGAGGAGAGAATGTATTTTATGTATTATTTGATGTGTTGTATCAATTGTAGGAATATGTGGAATTTGTACTGTCATTGTTGTTAGAAAGCAAGACCCAAGACCAATTTTCAGCCAAGGCTGAACAATAAAGTATAACTAACTAATTATGTCCTGGAGGGAGGGAAGCTCACATCCTACAGTGTTGTGGGCAGTTGCTGTTTCCAAACCAGTGAAGCAGCCAGTCAGGATACTCTGTTCAGCACAGGCGTAGAATGTTCTGAGGGTGTTGGGGCTCATTCCACATTTCCTCAGACATTTCAAGAAGATGAGGTGCTGATGTGCCTTCTTCATCACTGCATCGTTGCGCGTAGACCAGGGGTATCAAACTCCGGTCCTGGAGGGCCGCAGCCCTGCAGAGTTTAGATGCAACCCTAATTAAACACACCTGATCCAACTAATCAATTCCTTCAGGCTTAATTGAAAACTGCATAGTATGTGTTTTGGAGCAAGGTTGGAACAAAACTCTGCAGGGCTGCGGCCCTTCAGGAACTGAGTTTGACACCCCTGGCGTAGATCATACGAGATCCTCAGTGATGTGAACGCAGAAGAACCTAAAACTATTTTGTCCCGCTGATGGTAATGAGGGCATGTTCTCCGCTCTCTCTCCTGAAATCCAGCACCTGCTCCTTGGTCTTGTCGATGCTGAGTGAGAAGTGGTGCTCCTGACACCATTTTCTTAGAGTGTGCACCTCCTTTCTGTCAGTGATCAGGCCTACCACTGTTGTGTCATCACTGAATTTGACGATGAAATTTGATCTGTGTGTACACAATCGTGGGTGTACAGCAGGCATGTCAAACTCAGTTCCTGGAGAGCCACAGCCCTGCAGAGTTTTGTTCCAACCCTGCTCCAACACACATACTATGCAGTTTTCAATTAAGCCTGAAGGACTTCATTAGTTGGATCAGGTGTGTTTAATTAGGGTTGCATATAAACTCTGTAGGGCTCTGGCCCTCTAGGAATAGAGTTTGATACCCCTGGTGTACAGGAAGTACAGAAGTGGGCTGAGAACACAGCCCTGAGGAGCACTATAGTGTTGATGGTCAGCGGGAATAATGTATTGTTGCCCATTTCGACCACCTCATGCCTGCATGTCAGGAAGTTTAGGATCCAGCTGCACAGTACGCCCAGAGCCTGGAGGTACTATGATACTATGGTATTAAATTCTATACTGTATAGTGCAGAAACAGCATTCTCGCATAAGTG
This sequence comes from Cirrhinus mrigala, assembly GCA_036247105.1. Classification (NCBI taxonomy): domain Eukaryota; kingdom Metazoa; phylum Chordata; class Actinopteri; order Cypriniformes; family Cyprinidae; genus Cirrhinus; species Cirrhinus mrigala. Next base: position 90,158 of record JAMKFB010000044.1, on the reverse strand, counting down.
CTCTCAAAACACTTGGTGAAGATGGCTGTCAGAGCAATGGGCATGAGGGAGCATGAGGGAACCACAGACAGAGAGAGGAAAAGGATGTTGTTAATATACGATAGACACACTCTTTTAAAAATTGGCTCCATTGTCACACACTGCAAACCAGCGCCTCTTCAAACCAGGGCCTGATTTGGGCCTAATGTGGCCTAATGGTTAGATAGTCAGGCTTGTAACATGAAGGCCATGGGTTCGCGTCTCAGGTACCAGCAGGGTTTATAGGTGGGGGGAGTAAATGACCAGGGCTTTCTTCCACCCTCAATACCATGACCAAACCCCCAACTGTGTGTGTGCACTTGGATGGATGAAATGCAGAGCACAAATTCCAAGTAAGGGACACCACACATGATTGAAGATCTATGAAAACCCCAGTTGGACTGGCAAAAGGATCAGGTTATATCCATGACACAGACGGAGAGCGTTTTAACCTCTTCTGCATCAGCCGCTCTGTGAGTCATTCTCAAAACAAGCATAAAAATTATTCAGCTCATCCGGTAGAGAGTCAGTAATAGGGGTGGGAATTGTAGGCATCCCAGAAAGGATAAGCGGTTTCCTGTCTGCTTATCTTCCCATACAGTTCCTTTAGTGCCTGGTCTGTGTTGGCAGGAGTGGGAAAGTAAACAGCTGTGATTATGACCACTGTAAATTCCCTCAGTAGCCAGTTCACAGAAATGTTGTCCAGTGGCTGAACGTTAGCCAGCAGAATGGTTGGATGAGGTCAGAGGGGATGATGTCTGATGAGAACCTCTTTCCCACTTTCCGTCTACACTTCCTTGGCCGTCCCCGTGTGCCCCAGACAAAGGGCTCTGATGCAGTGTCAGTCACGATGGCTTTCTTCCTTTTGTGAAGGGGTTTGGCATCACAGCATCTTTGATTCCAGGCGGAACGTTAAAGAATGTGACACACACATCTACCGGAAATTCTGTCGAATTTAACCAATTTGTTAATGACTTCAAAACTCCTTAAGGGAGAAGTAAATCCTGTCAGTACTATTTTAATGCAAGAAGGCAGTTTGTGCTGGCGTAAGTTGTTTGTAAATCTGGTCCTTATAGTGTTGTAAAAATGTTAACATTTACAGAGTTTTTGACTTTCAGTACTTTGCATTTTAAAAGAAACTTCTAATTGTCTGTTTAGTAGTCTCTATAACCAATGACAATTTAGTAATTGTAAACATTATAAACAAATAAACATTTTTTTCATTATTATACATATTTGCACCAATAAAATATGAAAAAAGGAAAAATATCAAGCTTTTTCAGTCTTATGTTGAAGATAGTCTCAGCCTCAGATGGACCACGGACCCTTGCCAGAAAGCCTGATGCATATGGCACGCAAAATTGGAAACTCTTCAGGAGTTTTGAAGTCGTCATCTGATTGGTTGAATTCTACAAAATTTCCGGAAGACGTTTGTGTAATGTTCTTCAACACTCAAATGTTCTTCAACAAAACAAAGATGCCATGGCACCCTCATGCAAGAACAATGGCATCGTTTTTACAACTGGGACAATGGGTCTCATGCACTAATAATTGCGTAGATTATTCAGATTGGTACGCACATTCGATCTTCTCATGAAAACTTTTCGTCTAAGTCAAAACATGTGCGTACGCACATGAATTTGTTCTTATCCTCGTTCTGATGTTAGTGAATTTGAAGTATAGAGGGTATGCATGTAACGTCATCATCAGCTGGAGTGAGTGGCAAAAAGACTGAGTGGCAGCATTGGTTTCAGCGTATCATACTGACAAATCATCAATTAAATATTTACCATCTTAAACTCCTCATAACTATATGTTTTTAAAGGGGTCATCGGATGCAAAGTTCACTTTTACATGTTGTTTGAACATTAATGTGTGTTGGCAGTGTATGTACACATCTACCCTATAATGATACAAATCCATGCAATGGTTTTTAATTCATCTGTAAAAATAATATCCCCTTTTTTCAAATCGAGCCATTCTAAGATGCCTGTCGGTGTGGCGTCACACCGACAGAGGCCGCTCCTACAATAGTTGATTGACATGAGCGTCTTACCTTAGACCTGCCTTACATCAGCTGTAACAAGTCCAACCTCCATTGTTTCGATGCTGGAGCAGGGATGTAAGTTAGGCAAGAATATCTCCGACTGGGGTGTTGTGTTGCTGGATGTAATAATGAACATAGTGGTCGTCATTTACTTCCGACATCTGAGCCACTGAAGATGCAGTTGATTATGTTTGTGAATGGAATGTGCCTCCTGATCTACATATATCCGTCTATGTTCACGCGAATCATTCGTAATCCAACTTCACTTACAGCAGAAGTGTGTATAAGGGTTTTTTTTTTTTATGAATCTTTGCAATCGCCTTTCCTAATAACGTGCTAGTTAGCACGTTTAGCGGCTAAACGCGGCTTAATGTGGCTAAAGTAAACAGGCTCGTCACTCCACAGACAGAAGAGAGGGGCGGGGCAAGCAGAGCTCATTAAACATTTAAAGCAACCTCGACCAGACCAGGATGAATTTTGCAGAGTTGATTTTGGCAAGGTAAAAAGGGTGTTGTATTATACTACCACTGAGAATTTTTAACTAAAGTATAATACAGATTTTTCATTAAGACCCTAAAGAATCATATCAACTTGTGGAAAATAGGCATCCGATGACCCCTTTGAATAAACACTGACCAAAACTATATAAGATTTTGGGCTGGACCATATGACGATATATATAACATTGATATTAGTGATCATCGGGGTTTAGACCAGCCTATTTTGTATTTACAAAATGTGTTCACAGGCAAATTTGCGCTGGGGGTTTATTTCCCCAGCGTTGAAATCAGGCACATAGAAATGTAAGGAAACACGATTCCTGGCTGCATATCAATATCCATGGACCACTGGATATTTGGTAAGCTGTAAGGAATATTATTCTGAGTCCAGCAAAATGATTATCCTTTTGTTTTACTTGCGTTTTCGCAGCTTCAGTATTAAATCCATTCACGCAGCTGCTTCTTAGGCCACTCAGTCCGGCTGAGAGGGCGTGTTCCAGCGGGAAAGTGACGTCAATGCATACCCTCTATTCTAAATGAGCGACCGCGTGCACAAGGTCAGTCATTTGCATAAAACACACCCAAACCATCTCCATACAAGGGCTTTCCACACACGCTTTCCTTACAGCCTTTCGTCACTCACGTCAAAAAACTCCAAGCAACGCAACCTCATATGACGCTGTCTACTGCAAGCCAGATCTTTAAGCAATGCCAAGTCTGCAGTCCTTAAAATCAGTTCATACCCAATAAAAACAACTAAAACAACTATTATCCTAAGATAAAACAAACATTATATATAGTCTCCAGATTATTAAGACTGGACAGAGTGTGCACTGTGCAAACATGATTTTTTTTTTTTTTTCTTATAGTTCTTATATTTTTTCTCAAATTTAGAATACATTTTGGTTATACTGTTTTAGTTAATTATGATTTGTTCGTGAAAACGTTCGTATGCAGCTTTCACGCACAAATTTGTGCGTATGCATGCTTAGTGAATGAGACCTAATCAGGATCAACTAAATGCTAAATTTTCAAAAGTTTGTGAAATATATCAATTTTGCGGCATACGTGAAAAATACGTGCAAGAGTTTTACACACCGGTCTGCTATTGTGGGGACATTTCCATGCCCCTAAACATGACGCAACACAAAACGAAACGTGATTGGTTGCTTTACCTGTCAGTCATATGCCTATTGGGCTGGCCTTGGCCATTCAAAGCTGCCAAGGTTCTCAGACCTTCTGCCGTCAATCTGAAGGTCTTGAAAATGCACATAAAACATTTCAAAGCCTGAAAACATAATGGTTAAAATCAAGCATTTGTATTTGTATTGTATTTATTTAGAGAGTAGTTTAGAGAGTAGGGGTTGGCACACAACAAACAAACCAAAGCACACATATGGCGTGTTTCACATCAAACTTGGACCATTTGTAAAAAAAAACTTCTCAGAAACGGTCTTAATGGTCTTAAATGTTGACTTAAGTGTTAAAAAATTCTTGGTAAAAAGTGGGACTTTTCTAAGAGTAGGATACTTTTATAAAGATGCTAAAATCAACTTTCAGTGAAGTCTAAGTTTGTATCATTTTATCAATTCCATATCATCCTATAACTCCAATACATCATATGTTCATTGGAAAGTGTGTGTCTCCTCCTCTCTGTTGGCATCTTGTAGGTTAGGAGACCTAGTTAAGACTAGGTTAGACCTAGACCTAGACCTTTATGAATCACTCTTCTTCTTAAGTCTAGGAATAAGAGTAAAATGATGTCATTCTTGGAATTGTGACACACTTAAGACAAAATTTTACAATTTTTTTTTTAAATTTTACTCTTGATCAGCTTTATACATATGGCCCCCGGTGCTGAAGCTTGATTTGTGCTATACGTTATTGTGACCACTAGATGGCCACACTCTACACCGTCCAGTAATAACCAAAGCGGCCAAAACTAACTAAACACAAGAAGGACGTGAAAGATTTGATGTGGTTACATTAAATTGATCTCTGACAATTAAATCCTTAAAATGACTTGATAGGTTGATCAGGATGAGAAGAGAGTCGTTTAAAACAATTATTTTGTCACATGAAATCTACAAAACATAAACAACAGAATTCAGAGCTTTTAAAAAATATCTGCCAGAACAAATTATAGTTCAATTAATACACACAGAGAGCATAATACTCTCACAATTCTTTTCAGACGAAGAAAATGTGTGGGCTGTGACTGAATCAATGTCCAAAAATAAGTGGGCTATATAAACTTGTTAGCACATCCTGCCTTGAGGTAGGTGAAACTTCTGTGGGTTTTTTTATCTGCAAGCAGTTCAAAGCCAGTGAAACATTATTTTGTAGTTTGTCTCAGCACTTTATTTAAGGCAAACTATTCCAAAGTAAATTGTTAATTATTAACTGAGCACAAAATATTCATTAAGAAAAAAAAATGCAACTAAATGCTTACATGCTTTTATAATAATGTCAAAAAGCAGCATCAAACACATGAAACTGTTATGGCAACCAGGTTCTACAGTAATTTCCTGTAAATTTCCTGTAGCTCTGAATCTATTTTTGCTGTTATAACATAGCAATAAACATGACTGGCTGAAAAGACATTACAAACATGTTTACACAATCTTTTACAAAGTATGCTATTAAGTAACATGAAATTCAGGAATTAATGGTTACTCATACACTGTTTGAAAACTACATACATATTTCAGTAAATGCAGAAAACACAGGGTCACACCTTGTGAAAGAGTGATGTCTGATCACCCTATACAGGATCTACCAATTGAAGCTGCAGTAGGTCCTTATCTTCGCTGTTGTGAGTGTTTTTTACTGCAATCAGCAAAAAACATGCCTAAGAATACTGAGAAAAAAAAAAATAGAATCTCAACATGTTTCTAATAACTCAATCAACACTGCACATTTAATAGTAATAAATCCAAATCACCTATGAACCCAAATACCAGAAAAACACTGATCAGACCAAATACAACAGAGGCAGTCTGCCACAATGTTGGCTCTGTAGGCTGCACTACTACGGTGTCATTCAGACACACTGGAGTTGGGACTGTAAAGAAAATATATTAAAATACATTCATATACCAACATTAGACATTAACATAGATATTTGTGAGGAATATAAGTGCTTTTATGAGCAGCATATTCTTAATTAGTGATGTATCACTCACCGGTGATTGGTGTGGTCAGGTCTAGTCTGGTGCCGTTGCTGAATTGTGCAGTTTTGTCCATGTTTGTACAGTAATAAACTCCTAACTCATCAATACTGACATCTTTTATGAACAGATTATGTTTAAACTGCACTGAATATTTCTGTTTGAATCCATTGTTGAAGTAAAATGTTGCTGGTGGGTTTGAAAAGGAGTGTAATATCAGAACTGGAGGATCTGGTGAATTGAGTAACAACCATGTCACCTCCTTTAAGTCTAGACCACAGTTTATAGTCACATTTTGACCCAAATCTGTTAGCTGATTTGTTAAAATCTCTTCAACCTGACAGCATGCAAGTAGATCTGTGAGAAAAATAATTAGGAGTATTTCACTTAAAATGACTCTGCTGTTAACCATCGAATATATTCTGTATATAAAAAGATTTTCGTAATAAACTCACAGAGCTGAAGCTGTAAGATCTTCAACATGATGCAGTCTTGGTTCACTCTGCTCTTGAAAAGAAACCTTGTGATGAAACCTTTAAGACAGATCTTTTGGTCACAACAAGCAGAGGAAGTCAAAGACAGCAGTTAAAAATAACTATTCCTGGCAGCATGACTCTCTAAAAAACCTTTACACCGCCCAGGAACAGGTGGTGAAATGTTCTTTAATCAGTTAAGTGTCAATATGTAACATTCAGCTTCTTAAACAGAACCAGGAAAAGTGGTTCGTAAGTAGCACCAAAACTTTGCTGGTCTAGAAAGTGCTTGTGTCAGGGGCTGGGGGTAGGGTTACCATAACCAACAAGACAAACAGAAACTTTTTTCACCTGTTGCGGCTTCCTGTCCGCCCAGGAACAGGTGATAGAAATGGTTTTTACTCGTCAGTTTAGTGTCAATATGTAACATTTAGGTTCTTATATTTACACTTTAGTTAACCAACAGAAAATTCTACCTTGTGGGACCTGCTTTAGCCCTATATGGCCCCAAATACAGGGCTCTAATACCCCTTTTCCACCAAGGCAGTTTGAGTGCTGGTTCAGGGCCTTGTGTTGGGTGTTGTCTTTCAACACACAAAGCACCAGCTCGGAAGCAGGAAAAGTGTTTTGTAAGTAGCACCAAAACTTTGCTGGTAAAAACTGCTTGCGTCAGGGGCTGGGGGTAGGGTTACCATGAGCAACAAGATGAACAGAAACTTTTGACTGACATTTTTGAACACACTGGGCTCGCCATGTTTGGATGCCGATGTAGGTTCGCAAAGCTATGAACATCAGTAGCAATGCAAATGTCCACCATTGTTGATATTAGGCTTGTTTGGGATGTGTTGTGGCAATGAAGTACCCCAAGATCAATTCAACAGCTTAAAGAGACGTCTTCTCTCTATTCGCACTTGCGGTGCTTCGTTGTTGTGTGCCGGTCGGTCTGTGCGGTGCTGATACATCTCGAGCAAGCCTGGAGTTTGTGTTTGACGCTGCCACACTAGCATTACTGAAAAAATGAGACGTATTCAGTGATGCAAGACCTGGTTCTGTGGTGGCTCTCTAGCCCAGAGATAGGCAGTGTCAGTGCCAGGGATAGGCCTGGAGTGCCACTGTCCTGAACAAGCCTAATCAAGGTCTTCAGAATTATTAGGGCTACAGGCTGATGAGGTTTTTCTGGACGACATCGGCCCTCCAGAACCGCTGTTGCCTATCCCTGTTCTAGCCCATGGAAAGTCGAACCAATTCTTAAAACACTCGCCAGCCGAACCAACTCCGAACCGGCAATAGCACTGGCTCTAAACTAGCACCTGGTTCATGCTGTTGGAAAAGGGGTATAATAGAATGTGATAATGACAAGAACGGAGTACTTCCTACTCATAAGTTTGCAAAACTGATATCTGAGGAGACCTATAAAATCACCCCACAAAAGAGAGCATATATCCCTGCTTCAAGTCCTAGCAACAGTTGTGGAGGGGGTAAATGAAACACTGGGACTCTTGTGAGTTGCCCATCACAGGGGCGCCGTAACGGGGGGAAGGTTAGATCGATTCGAAGGGCCCAGCAAGGAAGAGGAGGCCTGGAATGCGATTTTTACAGAGAGGGATGGATCAGGTCTAATTATCCTGACCTGATCCATAGGATAATTATCCTAATTATCCTGGTGCTAAAAACCTCGCCCAGGCTATAAACCCTAAGGGAGCCGCAGGGGAACTTAGGCCCTACTTAAAGACTCCAATGTAATTGGGGGAGAGCAGCTCATACCCTGCCTTGAGTAAAGACCTGTTACAGCTAGAGCAGGGGTGGTGAACTCCGGTCCTAGAGAGCCACTGCCCTGCCCAGTTCAGCTCCAACCCTAATTAAAACTCACCTGCCTGTAGCTTTCTAGTAACCCTTCAGACCATGATTAGCTTGTTCAGGTGTGTTTGATTAGGGTTGAAGCAAAAATCTGCATGGCTGCAGCTCTCCAGGACTGACGTTCGCCAGCCTTGAGCTAGAGCTTTGTCTTTTCTTTTAGACCAGGGCTGGGCTGGAGGGCCACTGTATTGCAGAGTTCAGCTCCAACACAACTGAACCAGCTAATCAATGTCTTCAAAATCACTAGAAAGCTACAGGTAGGTGTGTACGATAAGAGTTGGAGCTAAACTCTGCAGGACAGTGGCCCTCCAGGACTGAAGTTGCCCAGCCCTGCCTTAGACTGACAGATAACAAGGAGGGATGCCAGACAGGTGAACTGCCTTTACTTAATTAGCATTGTTGAACCAGGGCCATAGTAGAGCACCCATCCACAGGGGGAGTGGTTTCCATATTTCAAGACCCAGCAGCAGTTCAGGAGGTAGGTAAACAATGTAGAGCAGGGGAGGGCCAGTGTCCTGCAGAGTTTAGCTCCAACCCCAATTAGACACACCTGAACCAGCTAATCAAGCTCTTACCAGACATACTAGAAACTTCCCCGGTAGGTATGTCGAGGCAAGTTGGAGCTACACTCTGCAAGAGACCGACCCTCCAGAAAGGAGTTTGGGCACCCTTGATGCCCTATCAATGTCTGGGTACTATGCTTAGCCTGACTAGAGGGAGCAAATGACAAGGTGCAAAAATTAGAGTGGTTTAGTTTCTTGTTTTAATTCTAAAACAAAAGCTACTCAATCCACATAAAACTAGCAAGGAATTCTAGTCACCATGAGCCTGCAATAAGGTGAGGTGAACTAATCTAAACCTCCTTAACCTCCTTAAGAGCCTTCATCTCAAAACTCCATGTTTGACAATGCAAAGTCTGGGCTTTTTACTGCTGGACCTG
>JAMKFB010000044.1:0-81053 GCA_036247105.1 Cirrhinus mrigala | reverse complement strand
TAACACCCATTCAATCGAGTGATAACTTGAAATCAACCAACACTCGATTTTACTTAAAAAAACAGTCCACAACACTTTGACAAAGCTTTTTCTCAATTCTGTTTTTCCTACTGATATAAATTGCAAATTTGGCTTCACCCAACATAAAATTCAGTAATTGAGAGGTAAACCTCATGTCACGTCTGTACTTAAAACCCAAAATAACTATCTCTGCAGAAAAACACTCATCAAAACAATTAAAAAACTCAAAAGAGCACAAATAAAGGCTCCAACCTAAAACACTGTACAAAAACATGAAACACTGTTTCCCTTTCTGAACAAAAAGGACAGGTAAAGCAAACTTCTGTGTTTAAAATAAAAATAAAAGTGTTCACTGCAATAATACCATGAAGTACTCACCACTGTAAGTCCCCTATCCTTTTAGATAAAGGAGGCTTATACAGGGATCTCCACTCAGGTTTTACAGTTTCGTCTAAACCAAAAAAAGTTCACCACGGTGCATCAACTTTGTTTTCAAGACTTTTTGTAAAAAGCCATAACACAAGCACTGTACAAAGTTTTACCTTTGGCTGACAAAAAAAAAAAAAAAAAAAAAAATCAAACCATAAAGATTTCTGAGGTTTTAAGAAAAAGAACTGTACACTGTTGTGTCTTAATACGTGTTTGTTCTGTAATAAAAGAGTGTTATTAAATTCTGTAAATGTAGTGACTTCTGACCCCTCTCCCCCATTGGTTGGTGGGCGGGGCACCTAGTCGAAGAGTGGCGATGAAGAATTGTACATGATTGTACTCGATTGTACGCAGCCTGTTTTGTTTTGTAAGGATTTTCATTTAGCTAATCAGTAAAATAAAAAGGTGCATCAATTCAGAAGAACATTGTGAATGTATGGTCTTTTTGGCAAATACATGACAAAGTTTGGCGACGAAGATGGGACTGATGTGTCAATTTTGCAGTGGGCCGCTCCCGCCGTGATTAGTTAAAAAAAAGAAAAGAGAAGAAGGCCGCAGACAGCATGGGCGCTTTACAGTACCGAAACGGGATTGATGTTTGACGAAACGTCGGAAACGTCAGAAACGTCGGAAGACTTATGCAGTTTCTGGTGGCCAACAAGATTGAATCGGAAAGGAGACGAGCAGTATTTTTGTCGGTGATCGGGCCGAAAGCGTTTGCTCTGTTAAGAGATCTGATTGCTCCAAGAAAGGTGAGCGAGACAGAATTTTCCGACTTGTTAAAGGCATTAAGAGACTTCTACACACCAAAAAAGAATGTGCTGGCTGAGAGATTCACGTTCAGAAGTCGTCGACAGAAGCCGGGAGAATCTTTTGGTGACTACATAGCTAGCTTGAAGGGGCTGGCCTGCACCTGTGATTTTGCCGGTAGCTTAGAGGAGCAGCTGAGAGATCAGTTCGTGTGTGGCATAAATAACCAAGAACTGCGTCGAAAACTGTTGAAAGCCGCCAGTGACGACGGTTTGACATGGGCGAGAATGCTCGAGATAAGGAACAGTTTTGAGTGTACTACAAGTGGTATGCAATCTATGCAGAAGGGACCGCCCTCGTCGTACCTGCGAACGGATCATGTGGGACTGCGAGGAGTGAAATTGCCGGAGACCAGGACTTCGAGGGGAATCGAGGAACCACAGCGGCCGCGACTGCTACAGATGTCTGGGAAAGGGGCATGGACCGAATGACTGCAAGTTCAAAGAGTTCCAGTGTCACGGATGTGGAAAAGCTGGGCACCTGGAACGGGCTTGTAAGAACAAGCGGGCTGATTTAAAGTCAAGTGAACAGCACCGATCTACAGGGAAAACACCTGCTCGTTATCTGCCATCGCGGAGCAGAGCAGAGGTAAACTTCGTGGACAAACGAGAGGATTTGGTTCTTGGAATTGCAGACTCGCCAGCGGTTGATGCCGGGGAACGAACCGATTTGAGACTGCAAACATTAACCACGGACTTTCAGGGTATGTAAAACCGTGCAAGGTCATGGTGAGATGTAATGGGGTAAAATTGTGGATGGAAGTATACACTGGGGCCGCTCTGTCTATCTTATCTGAGAGTGTGTACTTGTTTATATCTGTATCATATCTGAGAGTGTGTAATTCAAAAAGGTAAAATGGCACAGCGAATGGGCCGTGCCTCTTGTTTGTATTCCGAAACAGGACGGCTCGATTCGTATATGCGGTGATTACGAAGTGACGATCAATCCGTGGCTTGATATTGATCAGTACCCCATACCAAAAACACAGGATTTGTTTTCTACTCTAGCTGGGGGAAAACATTTCACAAAATTGGATTTGACGCAAGCGTATACACAAATCAAAATGGATGAGGAAAGTAAGTCTTTTCTCACCGTGAATCCGCAGCGCGGATTGTATGTGTACAATCGGTTACCATATGGGGTCGCTAGTGCGCCGTCAATTTTTCAGCGTACCATGGACATGGTATCGCAAGGGTTAGAGGGTTGCGTGTGCTATCTTGGTGATATTTTGATAACTGGAAAAGACACAGAGGAGCATTTGAAAAATTTGGGGAATGTGTTAAAATGCCTAGAAGCACACGGGCTTAGGCTGAATAAAGAGAAATGCTCATTCTTTCAGAATAGCGTCACGTACCTTGAACATGTTATCGATGCAGACGGGTTGCATCCGATCCCGGAAAAAAAACGAAGCAACTGACAAAGCCCCTGTACCTAAAAATGTATCTGAGTTGAGATCATTCCTGGCAATGCTTAATTATTATGGCAAATTTCTACCCAATCTGTCGAGTGAGATAAAACCACTCACTATGTTGCTTCACACTGACACAGAGTGGAGGTGGACAGAAAAATGTCAAAGGGGGTTTGAGCGCACAAAAATCGCGATTGTCGTCAGCGCCGGTGTTAGCTCATTATGATCCAAAATGGCCTGTGATTTTAGTTTGCGACACATCTCCTTATGGAGTCGGAGCAGCAAATTCGCCCCAATTGCCAGACGGTACAGAAAAGCCCATTTCGTATGTCTCCCGCACGTTGACAAAAACGGAAAATTAACTATTCGCAGATCGAAAAAGAAGCGTTAAGTATCATTTTTGGGGTAACCAAATTTAATGACTACTTGTATGGGCGAAAATTTGTGCTGTACGCTGATCACAAGCCGTTGGTCAAAATATTTGGGCCAAAAAGAGGCATTCCAACCTTGGCTGCAGCGCGATTACAGCGATGGTCACTGATCTTAGCTGCGTATCAGTATGAAATCCTGTATAAACCAGAATTGCAACAAGCAGAAACAAATGAGGAACTGTTGCAGAATGATGTAACTGATGTGAGTGTGTTGAAAACGAGGGCTCATGGCATTGTGTCAGAAAATGCAAGTGGTGATGATTCTAACCATGTTGTTCCAGAGAAACCGGTTGAATCAAGGGTTTCGGAAGCCACTGGCATTCAGGAAGGTACAGTTAGACCTAAAAGGCAGGTGAAGCCTCCGGTCCGGTTGGATTTGTAAAACAGATAAAAGGAGGTTCTGAGAAATGCCCTCACCCCCTAAATGATAATAAGAGAAAAAAAAAAAAATTGTTGTTGTTGTTGTTGTTGTTGTTGTTTTCTCTCTTTTTCCTTCGTTGTATAAAAGTGGTAAAATAAACTAATAATAAGAATACTTGAGTTTCTGATTTCAGGGGAGGAGTGTTGTGTCTTAATACGTGTTTGTTCTGTAATAAAAGAGTGTTATTGAATTCTGTAAATGTAGTGACTTTTGACCCCTCTCCCCCATTGGTTGGTGGGCGGGGCACCTAGTCGAAGAGTGGCGATGAAGAATTGTACATGATTGTACTCGATTGTACGCAGCCTGTTTTGTTTTGTAAGGATTTTCATTTAGCTAATCAGTAAAATAAAAAGGTGCATCAATTCAGAAGAACATTGTGAATGTATGGTCTTTTTGGCAAATACATGACAAAGTTTGGCGACGAAGATGGGACTGATGTGTCAATTTTGCAGTGGGCCGCTCCCGCCGTGATTAGTTAAAAAAAAGAAAAGAGAAGAAGGCCGCAGACAGCATGGGCGCTTTACAGTACCGAAACGGGATTGATGTTTGACGAAACGTCGGAAACGTCAGAAACGTCGGAAGACTTATGCAGTTTCTGGTGGCCAACAAGATTGAATCGGAAAGGAGACGAGCAGTATTTTTGTCGGTGATCGGGCCGAAAGCGTTTGCTCTGTTAAGAGATCTGATTGCTCCAAGAAAGGTGAGCGAGACAGAATTTTCCGACTTGTTAAAGGCATTAAGAGACTTCTACACACCAAAAAAGAATGTGCTGGCTGAGAGATTCACGTTCAGAAGTCGTCGACAGAAGCCGGGAGAATCTTTTGGTGACTACATAGCTAGCTTGAAGGGGCTGGCCTGCACCTGTGATTTTGGGGCTAGCTTAGAGGAGCAGCTGAGAGATCAGTTCGTGTGTGGCATAAATAACCAAGAACTGCGTCGAAAACTGTTGAAAGCCGCCAGTGACGACGGTTTGACATGGGCGAGAATGCTCGAGATAAGGAACAGTTTTGAGTGTACTACAAGTGGTATGCAATCTATGCAGAAGGGACCGCCCTCGTCGTACCTGCGAACGGATCATGTGGGACTGCGAGGAGTGAAATTGCCGGAGACCAGGACTTCGAGGGGAATCGAGGAACCACAGCGGCCGCGACTGCTACAGATGTCTGGGAAAGGGGCATGGACCGAATGACTGCAAGTTCAAAGAGTTCCAGTGTCACGGATGTGGAAAAGCTGGGCACCTGCCATCGCGGAGCGGAGCAGAGGTAAACTTCGTGGACAAACGAGAGGATTTGGTTCTTGGAATTGCAGACTCACCAGCAGTTGATGCCGGGGAACGAATCGATTTGAGACTGCAAACATTAACCATGGACTTGTCAGGGTATGTAAAACCGTACAAGGTCATGGTGAGATGTAATGGGGTAAAATTGTGGATGAAAGTATACACTGGGGCCGCTCTGTCTATCTTATCTGAGAGTGTGTACTTGTTCATATCTGTATCATATCTGAGAGTGTGTAATTCAAAAAGGTAAAATTGCAGCCATGTGATTTGAATCTGAGAACATACACTGACCAACCGCTAAAATTGTTGGGAAAAATGAATGTCAGAGTTCAGAGCAGAGAGCAAGACGTAAAACTAACTTTTCTAGTGTCATGTGGAAAAGGGCTTGCTCTTATGGGCCGTGATTGGATCTGAGCGCTAAATTTGGATTGGTCTCGAGTGAATCACATAGCCGATCCGGTTGAGAAAATTTGTGAGGAGCACAAGGCTGTTTTCAGTTCGGAATTAGGGTTCGCAAAAGGGATAACCGCGAAATTGCGAGTGTCGCCTGAGGCAAAACCGAAATTTTGCAAAGCGAGGCCGGTGCCGTATGCACTACGGGAGGCTGTCGATAAGAAATTGACTGAACCTGAGCAAAAAGGAGTTATTTCTCCGGTGTTACACAGCAAATGGGCCGTGCCTCTTGTTTGTATTCCGAAACAGGACGGCTCGATTCGTATATGCGGTGATTACAAAGTGACGATCAATCCGTGGCTTGATATTGATCAGTACCCCATACCAAAAACACAGGATTTGTTTTCTACACTAGCTGGGGGAAAACATTTCACAAAATTGGATTTGACGCAAGCGTATACACAAATCAAAATGGATGAGGAAAGTAAGTCTTTTCTCACCGTGAATACGCAGCGCGGATTGTATGTGTACAATTGGTTACCATATGGGGTCGTCGGAAATTGGCCAGAAATTGCACTAATGTCTAACACAACTGCAGGAAAGACCATTGAGGTTATAAGGGGTTACTTTGCAACCTGGGGCCTTCCCAATGATTTGGTTTCAGATAACGGTCCGCAGTTTGTGTCCAGTGAGTTTCAGACGTTTCTGCAAAACAATGGTGTAAAACACATCAAGAGTCCTCCGTCTACTACGGGGAAAACCCCAGCAGAGTTGTTTATAAAGAGGGAATTCAAAACCAGAATGTCACTCTTGAAACCGAGCTTTACTGTGAGCATGCAGCAGAAACAAGGAGCTCAGGAAGAGAAACAATCCCACAGTAAAACTGTAAGACAAATATGTGGAAAATTGCATGTTAACCAGCTCATTGGTTCAGAATTGCAACAAGCAGAAACAAATGAGGAACTGTTGCAGAATGATGTAACTGACGTGAGTGTGTTAAAAACGAGGGCTCATGGCATTGTGTCAGAAAATGCAAGTGGTGATGATTCTAACCATGTTGTTCCAGAGAAACCGGTTGAATCAAGGGTTTCAGAAGCCACTGGCATTCAGGAAGGTACAGTTAGACCTAAAAGGCAGGTGAAGCCTCCGGTCCGGTTGGATTTGTAAAACAGATAAAAGGAGGTTCTGAGAAATGCGCTCACCCCCTAAATGATAATAAGAGAAAAAAAAAATTGTTGTTGTTGTTGTTTTTTTTTTCTCTCTTTTTCCTTTGTTGTATAAAAGTGGTAAAAGAAACTAATAATAAGAATACTTGAGTTTCTGATTTCAGGGGAGGAGTGTTGTGTATTTATACGTATTTGTTCTGTAATAAAAGAGTGTTATTGAATTTTGTAAATGTAGTGACTTTTGACCCCTCTCCCCCATTGGTTGGTGGGCGGGGCACCTAGTCGAAGAGTGGCGATGGAGAATTGTACGTGATTGTACGCAACCTGTTTTGTTTTGTAAGGATTTTCATTTAGCTAATCAGTAAAATAAAAAGGTGCATCAATTCAGAAGAACATCGTGAATGTATGGTCTTTTTGGCAAATACACAACATACACCTATCAAAATTAGGTAGCAGCTTTAAACAAGGAAAAGAATCTTATGCATTGGGGGTACTTTCTCCAGAATGATAGTCTTTCAACATTTGTACCCCATCAGCTGTAAATTCTGCCTTTAGTTTACACAAAAAGATGGAAACAACACGAGCAGATTTAAAGCCCAAATGTTGAGATGTCAACTCAGTATTCTCTAAATTTGGGCCAACCAAAGTCAACATCTGTCCCAAGGTTGTAATGCCAGATTTCTGGAGCGTGGAACTGAGGCCATTTAGATTGAAACTATCAGATACATCCAGACAGGCTCCAAGTATCAAAGGCTCGTCTAGCAGCCAATAAAGAGAACATAAGCTTTCAACCTTTTGAATATGAAACAAACTCCACAGCTCCACAGTCTATTTCTGAAGGGTCCAGCAAAAAAAGATGTTTGTCCAACCCAAAATCCCTATTGTTTTGCAGTATAGTGCAGGCGACAGCTCTCCAACTCAAGTCTGATGCACCATCAAAGAGTCTTTGTAAAAACTGTAGCCGAAAAGCAGCAGTTCTACTTTGTAAGTGTATTAGTCCTTGTCCTCCTTCGTCCTTAGGCAAATATAAAATGCTCTGTTGTAACCAGTGCAGATTGTCCCAGAAGAAATCCACAAGAATAGCTTGAATTTGAGCTAATAGATGAGCTGGAGGGTCCACACAGGCCAGCCTGTGCCATAGAGAGAATGCCACCAAATTATAACCCCAAATCAGAAAAAGTTGGGACAGTATGGAAAACCCAAATAAAAAAAGAAAGTAGTGATTTCTAAATTTACTTTGACTTGTATTTCATTGCAGACAATATGAACACAAAATATGTCATGTTTTGTGTGGTCAACTTCATTTCATTTGTAAATATATGTTCTTTCCTGTCATTCTGACCTGCAACACATTCCAAAAAAGGTTGGGACAGGAGCAATTTAGGGCTAGTAATCTGGTAAATTGGTTAAATAATGATGTGATTTCAAACAGGTCATGTCAACAGGTGAATTTAATTATGATTTGGTACAAAAGCAGCATCCTAGAAAGGTCTAGCCCTTTAGGAGCAAAGATGGGCCGAGGATCACCAGTTTGCCAACAAATATGTGAGAAAATTATTGAAATGTTTAAAAATAATGTTCATCAAAGAAAGATAGGAAGACATTTGGATATTTCACCTTCAACAGTGCATAACATAATCAAAAGATTCAAGGAATCTGGAGGAATTTCAGTGCGTAAAGGACAAGGGCGCAAGCCTAAGCTGAACAACCGTGATCTCCGATCCCTCAGGCGGCACTGCATCAAGAATCGTCATTCATCTATAAGCGATATCACCACATGGGCTCAGGACTACTTTGGCAAACCTTTGTCAAGTATCACAATACGTAGTTACATCCACAAATGCCAGTTCAAACTGTACTGTGCCAAAAGGAAGCCCTATGTTAACAGTGTCCAGAAGTGCCATCGACTTCTCTGGGCTCGGAGGCATCTGGGATGGACCATCACACAGTGGAAACGTGTACTGTGGTCAGATGAATCAGTATTTCAGGTATTTTTTGGGAGAAATGGACACCGTGTGCTCCGGACCAAAGAAGAAAAGGATCATCCAGACTGTTACCAGCAACAAGTCCAAAAGCCAGGGTCTGTCATGGTATGGGGTTGTGTCAGTGCCCTTGGCAAAGGTAACTTGCACTTCTGTGATGGCACCATTAATGCTGAAAAGTACATAGAGATCTTGGAGCACAATATGCTGCCTTCAAGAAGACATCTTTTCCAGGGACGTCCATGCATATTTCAACAAGACAATGCAAAGCCACATTCTGCACACATTACAAAGTCCTGGCTGTGGAGGAAGAGGATACAGGTACTTGACTGGCCTGCCTGCAGCCCCGACCTGTCTCCAATAGAGAATGTGTGGCACATTTTGAAGCGCAAAATGCGACAACGAAGACCCCGTACTGTTGCCCACCTTAAGACTTGTTTGCAGGAAGAATGGGACAAAATTACACCTGAAACACTTCATCACTTGGTGTCTTCAGTCCCTAAACGTCTTTTAAGTGTTGTGAAAAGGAATGGCAGCATTACAAAGTGGTAAATGCTTTACTGTTCCAACATTTTTTGAAATGTGTTGCAAGAACCAAAATTGGCATACGTGTTTATTTTGAAAAAAAAAAAATATATATATATTCATGAGGAACACATTAAATAATGTGCTGTTGTATTGTCTGCAATGAAATACAAGTCAAAGTAAATTTAGAAATCACTACTTTCTTTTTTTTATTTGCGTTTTCCATACAGTCCTAACTTTTTCTGATTTGGGGTTGTATTAACAACAAGAGTGTGTCCCCTGTAAGACATGTTTGGAATCAGCCATTTCCATTTTCCAAGGCGACCCTTGATTTTTTTTTTTTCAAGAACCCCTTACCAGTTTTTCTGCTGGGTCAGAGCATCACCTGAGAAAACTCGTAAATATTTAATGCACCTCCAGGTGCAGGGTAATCAATCAAAAACCATAGTAACAGATGAGGAACAGAAACAGGAAGCAGGAGAACAGGGAAAACTGAACCAAAACACAAAAAAACACGTGACAATAGCATAATCTGTAAAACTCAGAGGAGCAATTGAGCAACTAATAAAAATGTTGAGATGATCTCCAAAGGCATACAGTCTATCTAATATGGCAAATTGTTTAAAAGTTTGACTAAGTACCTTACAATTTTCTTCAAACGGTACACTTATTTGTTAGTGAAGGAACCCTCAGCCATTAAGCTTCTTGTCTTTTCAACATACTGTTTGACATCAGGGAAATACTCCTGAACATTAACACCTCTCTTATTTTTTGTCACTCTAAGGAACATTTTTATGTCATCAACGTCATAATGATAAGCAGAAAAGTCGCTCTGGGAAAGTGACACACTAGAGTCAGAATCACTGTCACTTTCTGTCTCATGATCCTCACTGAGTTTTGGTTTAGTTTTTAGGGGAGATTTTATTTCACTATGCTTGTCTTTCTTTTTTCTTTTTTGAGGCACTTTAAACAAGCTCTCTCCTGCTTCCTCATCAACACCAACTATTTCGCAAACACTCCGCGCTTTGTTTCTGAAAACGCCCTTCATTAACTGAAGTCCCGCTACCACCGTTAAACATGGAGTGTCCTGTATCTAACTGGTCTTGAACCACCACAGGTGAACTAACCTCAACCAGGCCGGCAGCAAACAATCTACTATCTGGAGATTCATTCTCCGCGACCGGCTCTGTCTCAGCCAGGTGTTGCAGTCGATTCTGTTCCCCTTTGGAATTCCTGTTCCCCCTCGACCAAGCGTATCTGATGAGCGGGTTGTCAGGTCTGTGTAATTACCCCAACCGTTAATCAAACTTTGCCTAATTACCCGGAAATAAAGCAGTAACACTTTACAATACGTGTGCACAAATATGCATTAATTCATACTTAATTAATGCACAGATAATCAGAAGTTAATGTATAATTCATGAAGAACTAAACCATTTATTTATGATTACTACATCAGCAACTAATGAACATTCTATATGATTCATAGATTAAGTAATCAATAGATTGTTATTAGTTAAATGTGTCATAATGTATTAATTCCCTAATAATTTATTTTATTAACTAATGATGTAAATTCATATGTTAATTACCACAGTGGTCAAAGCTATGTACTTCAACTTCCAGTTGTCTGCTTTAAATACTCATTAGCTAATGATTGCAAATGTATCATTATGTTGTGACTTTACTTGTTGAGGCACATAACTAATTCTTAACACATGAATTTACACTATTAGTTAATAAAATAAGTTATTAGGGAATTAATACATTATGACACATTTACCTAATAACAATTTATTGATTACTTAATCTATGAATCATATAGAATGTTCATTTGTTGCTGATGAAGTAATTATTAATAAATTATGTAGTTCTTCATGAGTTATATATTAACTCATGATTATCTTTGCATTAGTTAAGCATGGATTAATGCATATTTGTGCACCCGTATTGTAAAGTATTAACAATAAAACTGTGGTTTTGGCAACACTGGTGCTGAAAACGCGTCCAAATACACCCAAAACACAACTGGATGTACGGAAAGCGAAAAGGGACAAAAGTGTTGGCACTACTTTCAAATGTCTTGCTACACTCCAGTGTAATAAAATTATTCTCACCCTCCCGTTAATGTTCTGTGGTTTTAATTATTCTTGCAATTGTTCCTTTGTTTTTGTCTAACGTCAAAAAAACGTTAGTTTTATGCAGCTACATTTTGCGTATACATTTTAGTGTAATCTGTCGGTGCAGACAGATAAAACTCAATAACTCATATAATAGACTATATAATACATCATAATATTTCATCTATCAGTCCTCTAACTGATAACTTCTTGGCATATATTGAATTTGAATACTTAACAAAACGTTATTGTTTTCACAAGAAGGTCTCAATACAAGATGCAAGGGAAAATATACAGCTGTTATAGTAAGTGACACGTAGCCTAATTTCAGAGGGGACTAATAAAATTAATTAATCAAGTTAATCAATAGAGCTATTAATTGGGGACATGACCATGCCACATTGTCAACTGAACTTCTATTCTTGCTGGCATTTTCATACAATCCGAACAATGGATCCAAAAATCTTCAATTATAAAACTCTTCTTTTTTTTTTACCCGTTTGGCATTTTAAAAAAAAAAAAAAGAAAAGAAAAGAAAAGAAAAAAAAAAAAGAGCATAAATATGTCATTCGCCAACGTTCTTCCAACTTCCAAGATGATGGTAAGCGAACTACTCTAAGTGATATCTACTGACACTGAGATATAGATATATACCAAGACCTGATACAAAGTTAATACTTATCCATAAACTAAAGCAATTACAATGGTAAAAATGACCTGTTCTTTAATGTAATTTTAAATGGGCCTATTTCTTGCATTGGGCCCTCAGAACATCTTTGCTTTATTTAATTATTTATTTATTTATTTATTTGATGTGGAATATTAATGAATAGACTAGAACAATTGCTGACAATGGTGCTAACATATTTTTACAGATTTCCTGTAATGACTGTAGGCGATGGTTCTACATGGGCTATGCAGTGTTGGGGGTAACGCATTACAAGTAACGCAAGTTACGTAATATTATTACTTTTTCCAAGTAATTAGTAAAGTAACGCATTACTTTTTAATTGACAAGAAAATATCTAAGTTATTTTTTAAAATAAGTAACGCCGGTTACTTTCCCCCCATTTATTGATTAAATGCTCTCCTGTCCCCTTGTTGAGAGAAATCGGGAGTAAGATGTTAGTTCTAGAATAAATGTGAATAAATGTGAACAATGCATGTTCACATTTATTCTAGAACTAACATCTTACTCCGGATTTCTCTCAACATCTCACTCACAAAAAACAGACTCAGTATTCCTTAAAATGAATACTGTGAATACAGTGAAATTTAACTCAGAATATGACGCAAACCTGCAATTATTAAATATGTTAAATAATACAAATATCCTTTATGCATTTAATCCCATTTTATTAACTGATGTCTTTGCTGCTGGCCTTTGACGATCCAATTCGACCATACTAATAAGCAAAAACTACTCAAGATAATAACATTTGTTTTCCTTTTTTATTGCTGAAGAGTTGACATTTTTTCTTCTACAGTCTACTGTACAGATGTGAATTTACTTTTCTCAAAGCCTGAGGCTTTTGGTGTGAAAGGGCTTTTACATTTGCCAAAAATAAAACTTTTTATATTAAAAACAAACAAGCAAGCCCTGGGTGGATTTAAAAAGTAACGCAAAAGTAAAGTAACACATTACTTTCCATAAAAAAGTAACTAAGTAACATAATTAGTTACTTTTTTTAGGGAGTAACACAATATTGTAATGCATTACTTTTAAAAGTAACTTTCCCCAACGCTGGGTTAATAATCCATTCACGGAAAAAGAATACAAATCGTTTTTTTACAAATGCTTTTCTTTAATCAAATTGAATTTTGAAGGCATTGTTTTTGTAGTCTTATTTTTTTTCTTTTTTGTAAATTGTTATACCTATAAATTTGTCTCTTTGTTGTTTATTTCACTCATAAAATCAAGTGACATTTGAAAACACCCGTGACAGACATTGTGCTTCAAATAGGCCTGCGCTAGAGACTTCTTCGTAATAACCAGAGCCTTAAACATTACGCTTAAAACGGTTGTAAGTTGGGGAAAACCTTGCTTCTCAAATTCTTTTTCAAGTTTCGGAAAAAAGATGGTACTTGTTGAACTATTTTGCTTCCCGTACATCCAGGTGCGCTTCATGAATACGTTAGTTCTGATAATACATATGGTAACTCTGCAATTAAGCAAGACATGTAGTATGATTGTGTAAAAGGGGAAGAGACTTGGCTGCTACACCGGCGCTCACCTGATGGCCTCAACGGCTGGTCCGATTCGGCTGCACCAATAGTGATATTGCCATCCCTCACCCCAGTATCTTCTACTTCTTTCAATTTATCAGGACAATTTTTAGTTAAATGTCCAATTTTCCAAGAACCGAAAGACTCTGTCCTTGCAGTTGTGACAAAAATAACATACTCAAAGCCATCAACGCGAAACTTAAGTGACAGGTCTAACTCAGCATTATCTTGAACTTCCATGAATACAAAACACCTAAAGGAGACGATATGTTTCAAAAAAGGGGAATAGGTACTGATCGGGATTTTTTTTAATCCATTCGATAAAGTAACTCTCTTATGAGAGGGGAAGGACAGGAATAAACTCGCCGCTAATAGTGATTCCATGCTCAACAACAACATTTGCTGTATCGGTGCTATCAAGAAAGATTACAGCTGCATTATTCATTCTAGAGGCAGATAAAATACACTCAGGCCCCACAACATCTCCAGTAGCCAAGCTACATTGTTCAGCACTTTAACATCATGACGCCGCATAAGCAAATTCAAATTCACACTTGGGGCTGACATACCTCCCTGATAAGCAGGTTGTACGTGGCCCAATAGTAAAGTGCAAACAAAAACTCCAAGCACCCACCACTAAAAGAAAACACAAGCAAAAAAACAGAAAGAAAGATCACTCGCAGCAAGCCACCCCCACTCACACCACTCCTTTCATCCGCCCTCAACAATCACACTGGAAGTGAGAGAGAGAGAGAGAGAGAGAGGGGTGAGGTGTGTATTTTCATAAGCTTCTTGAAAAGTTACATTATTTGTTTACTGGCACAAAAGTAGTCCCATAGTAATGCTCTATGTAGTTGTGAACCATCAATAAAAGAAGGAAGAGGAGGAAGAAAAAAACAAGCATAACCTGGCAGAAACGAAAGTAAAATAAGAAACACAGAGATGCAGTTCTGAGGCTTAAAGTTTGTCAACGCTGGGTATATTCTAACAACTGCATTTTGTGGTAAGTTCATAACTTATTCTTTATGTAACCAAGCAATCATATAAAAATGACATGCTATCCGAGTTTTGGTCTATACTTTTACACGAATCATTATAATTTAACAATTTGACCAAACTAACTGACCAAAATGGCTAAAACCCTGATGATTAAAGCATTTAAGTAAATTACTTTTGAAATTCTCTTTGTTTTAGCTTATATAATAGATATTAAAAACACAGACTGAAAGACGTAGTAAATAGTTGTTTCATATACGAATCAATTCTTTATATTCTTTATACATGATTCTAAATTCTGCAAATGATTAGACATTATTTGTGTACCAAGACACTGTTGATGCCCAGATGTAGTGTTATTGTACATAGACAATCAAATAGTGACGTCACTTGCAGTCAATTTTATTTTTACTTTATTTTATTGATTTATTTATTTATTTTAATTGAATCTCTCAACATTTTACAACAGTAGACAGGTGGTGAAGACAAGAAAAAATAAACTAAATTACAATGCCACTCGCAATCGCCACCTGCACTCTCAGCTACCTGCGACCACACAATCCACACAAATGGTGCGTGTTGCCAATGGAGACAAGGCGCTGTGGTCGTTAAACGATTAAAATTAATTTAATAGCATAACGTACAGGGTCCTGCAAGTCATCTGTAGGAGATAAAAACAAGACCCGCAAATCCGTGGCCACAGAACAGCAGAATATGAACGCAATGCGCAAAGTCTCTCGTTAAGCTTTTTCCTCGAGTAGAAAACCATTAACACTTGATATGGCTTAATGTATTAAGATACATCAAGTGCCATTAAACTATCAAATTTGTAATATAGTTTATTCATTTTATGTACTTCAAGGCAAGCATACGTCTTTGTCGGACACTGAAATAACGTCCCCTGAAGAGCCAGAATGAAAGTTTTTACAACGTCTTTTTATGACGTCTTTTGGACGTCCAATATTGACGTTCACAGGACGTCTATAGAAGCTTAAAATTTAATTTAAATCTGGTCATTGTGGACGTATTTTCAGTGGATAACAACTGTAACAAATAACATACAAAACATACATTCTGTTCACCTGTTGGAGCTGAACTGGGGGAAAAAAACGTCTAATAAATTTTTATTTCAACTGCAATTAACAAAATTCTTAAAGATGGTATATTCTTTATTCATGCAATAGTCAAGTGTTCATGTACCCAAATAATATCTGCATGCACAATAAAAAAGAACACAATATGCTAGTGGAGGGGTTTTCAAACTGGGGTCCGTGACCGACCCAAAGCAAAGGGGCCCGCAAAATAAATTGCTATACTGTATACATGTTTACATTATTTATAATGTTTGTTAAGTTTATTGTTTTATTTATGAGTGTTTACATTATTTCTGAAAGTAACAGTAAAATGTGTTATACACTAATGCAACGTATGTGTGTTTTTTTCCTGACCTGGTGTAACTGTCTGGAAAATATGGTAAATTAGGCCTGTATTGTGCTGTATTATTAAACAGTTAATATAAAATGGGGACCATTTGCACCAATAAAAAATCATATTATGTTCATTATACTCCTATCCACATTAACTTTAGCCTTAAACACTGTTATATTTATGAGGGGGTCCTTGGAAAATCTTTTTCCCTGCAAGAGGTTCCTGGCTTCAAAAACCCATGTGCTAGTGGACAGGCCATATACAGCAGAGAGTCTGGTGTGGCAGGTGGAACTTCTGTCCAGGTTGACAAAACCTCTCTCATCTATCTCTGTCTTCATGAACTGCCCTGAAAACAAAATTGAAATATAAACGATTATTATAACTACAAATATAGCTTAACAATGCTCATTATGACCTCTTTGGTAAACATATGATCAGAAAATACTGCCAGACTGATATTTCGTCTTTAGTGAATTTAGTGAAAGTCTATTTTACTACAAGAACACACACTTAACACAAGATAAAGTTTTGAAAATCTTACATTGTTGTGAAGTTACGTGTTTTGGTGACTAATTTAGAAAATTAAAAGGGATCAACGTAAATTTACCTCAGACTGTAACTTGGACCACTTCACGTGCAAATTAACCAACAGGGAGGTATAAAAATTACAAAAAGTGGATCTTGAAAACGTCAAAAGACAGAACAAAATACTTCTAAAGTGAAATTAGATTGGCAAAACGATGAATAAAGGTACATGTATAATCCTTACCTTCGGCTTAGCACCCGCCCGTCTCTCAGATGACTGTTAGAGAGCGTTACTGTTTAAATTTCCAAATTGCTGCATTGCGAAGGTTGTTCGTTGGTCAGGTTGGGTCCCATCCTCTGTAGGGTTTATAAAGTGTCCTCAACGTAGCATTAAATAAATAACATTAAGGATCTATCGCGGTGCTTATATCCTGAGTCTTTGGTAATACACAGAATTAAAGTGCTCCTATTATGCCATTTTAAAGGTTGCGAATATTGTTTTATGAGACTCCTAAAACAGGTTTACATGTATGCAAATTCAAAAAACACTTTAGTTTTCTCCAAAAATAGATTTAATTTTAACTCATTTCTAAATGATTCGTAAACGACTCGTACGAAACAGTTTGAAGAATCAGTCTCTCTAAACCCCTCCTTTCCGTGAGCCCTCGCTGCTGTGATTGGTCAGATGGCGCAGTCCTTTATGATTGGTCTACCGCGTATATTGTGTGTCGGAAAACTAAACGCCCATCGCCATAACTGAATGACAGCCCTGGAGCTTTCACACCGAACACAGAAAGCGCTGCGCTGGCCGCTGGGTTCAGTGCAGCTCTTCAGAGCACAAAAGTTAGACTAATTTGAACTTTGAGCGTGGCATGCACACCTTGTGCGCCAGCAGTGCGCTCCACTGCGCATGCGCTTTGGTCGACACAGAAACAAGCCGTCCTCGCGTGGCGCAAGCAATTGAAATGAATGGGTTTCATAGCGCAGCGCTTGCCGCATTCATTACTGCGGCGGTTAGAGGGAGCCACAGAGGCCGCGTTCGTGACAGAGCCCCCCCCCTGCGAGCGCCTCCTGGCGCGAGGAGGCGACCGACGCCGGGGCCTACCTCTCCTTCGGGGAGCTGGTCGATCTGGGTGGGCAGCGTGGAAGTCGGTAATGAGAGCGGGGTCCAGAATCTCCTCAGCTGGCACCCAAGACCTCTCCTCGGGGCCGAAGCCCTCCCAGTCAACCAAGTATTGGAGGTGTCCTCTCCGGCGTCGGGAGTCCATAATGGTGTTGACTCGATAGGCCTCCTCGCCATCGATGATCAGGGGGGAAGGTCCCTGCGGAGCGGCCTCTTCTAGGTTCTCCACTCCTCCCGGGTCCCCAGCGGGCCTTAACAGAGACACATGAAAGGTGGGTGAGATACGGTATTGTGCGGGGAGTTCTAATCGAAAAGATACTGGGGTGACCTGTCTGATTATTTTGAAAGGACCCACGTACCTGGGGCTAAGCTTCTTGCAGGGGAGCCGCAGACGAAGGTCCCGGGTCAAGAGTCACACCCACTGTCCGGGCTCATAGGGAGGGTTAGGTCGGCGTCGGCGGTCGGCCTGGAGCCGGGTGCGATGAATTGCCCTTTGTAGGTGGACGTGGGCCCGGTTCCATGTCTCCTCGCTGAGCTGGAACCAGGAGTTGACCGCTGGTAGTTCCGAGGGCTCCCCGGACCAGGGGAACAAGGGAGGCTGGTAGCCCAGGATACACTGAAATGGGGTGAGGTTAGTGGAGGGTTTGCGTAGAGAGTTCTTTGCGTACTCCACCCAGAGTAGGAAGCGGCTCCGCTCCTCCTGGTGGTCCTGGCAGTAGGAGCGCAGAAAGCGGGTCAACTCCTGGTTTAATCTCTCGGCCTGACCATTAGCCTGGGGGTGGTATCCCGAAGTAAGACTAATGTTGACCCCCAGGAGGCGGAAGAAGCTTGTCCATAGACGTGAAGTGAACTGGGGCCCACGATCAGACACGATGTCCTCGGGCAAACCGTAGAATCTGAAGACCGTGTCACACAGGGCCTCCGCCGTCTCCAGCGCGGTGGGAAGTTTGGGAAGAGGAATGAGGCGGCAGCCCTTGGAGAATCGATCGACGACGGTAAGGATGGTGGTGTGACCGTGGGAAGAGGGGAGATCGGTGATGAAATCCACAGCTATGTGGGACCAGGGGCGTTTAGGTGCGGGCAGTGGCTGTAGAAGACCGGCGGGAAGTTGGCGAGGAACCTTGGTTGTGTTGCAGACGGGACAGCTCTTGATGAAAGTGATGGTGTCGGAGCGTTGAGATGGCCACCAGAAACGGTTGCTGAGTAGGTGAAGTGTGGCCTCGATGCCTGGGTGGCCGGAACTCGGTGTAGAGTGCACCTCCGACAAGACCCGTGTACGTAGGTTGGGGGGAACATACGATGACAGAAGTGGGTAGGATGGTCTCTGTGGCCGTGGGAGTCTGGTCTAGTTCGTGGACCCGCGAGAGGGCGTCGGCCTTGGTATTCTGGGAGCCGGGACGGTAGGACACTTGGAACTGGAATCGGGTGAAGAAAAGCGCCCACCGGGCCTGACGGTGGTTGAGGACCCTGGCTGATCGGAGGTATTCGAGGTTCTTGTGGTCCGTCAGTACCGTGAATGGATGTTGAGCACCCTCAAGAAGTTGTTCCAGAGACGGGGGAACGAGTGGGAGCGGGTAACGATACTTGACGGTGATGTCATTGAGAGCGCGGTAGTCGATGCAGGGACTTAGGCCTCCGTCTTTCTTCTTGACAAAGAAGAATCCTGCCGAGGCGGGCGAGGTGGAGGGACCAATAAAACCCTTGGCGAGTTCCTCCTGGATGTAGGTGTTCATGGCCTCGGACTCGGGTTGGGAAAGTGGGTAGACGCGACCCCTGGGAGGAGATCGATGGCGCAATCACCAGGACGGTGTGGTGGCAATTGAGTGGCCCTGGCCTGGCTGAAGGCCTCGAGCAGATCCTGGTACTCCGGGGGTATGGTGTTACCGGGTGCCGAAGGTATAGTGGGACCGGAGGGCCTGGTGGGTGGTTGGGTGCGATGCTGCCAGCAGTGGGATGACCAGTGGGTGATGGTGCCCCGTGCCCAGGAGATCGTCGGTTCGTGTTGGTTGAGCCAGGGGTAACCCAGGATGAGAGGTGACTGGGGTGAAGAGATGATGAAGAAGCGGATGGTTTCCTGATGAGCGGGTTCGATGAGGAGCGTGAGGTCGCCGGTGGTGTGGTCGATGCGTCCGGAGCCTAACGGTCGCCCATCGAGGGCGGCCACTGCCACAGGAGGGGCGCAAGAGAGGACAGGCAGGTGGTTAACGACAGCAAAGTCAGAGTCAATGAAATTCCCGGCCGCGCCGGAGTCAATCAAGGCCGTGGTAGTAAGCGAGACGCCCTCAGAAAGCAGTGTTACAGGTATTTCGCAGCGGTTGAGATGAGAAACAGGCTTACTCTGGGCGGACGAGGTGGTCGAGTGGGGCAGTTGGCTCTGATGTGTCCAGCGAGGCCGCAGTACAGGCACAGGTTGCCTCGCAGCCGTCTCTCCCTCTCCTCCACGGTCAGCTTGGTGGCCCCCAGTTGCATAGGTTCGGGGGCTGCCTCGGCGGCAGGTGTGGTTGAGGGCAAGGGGGTGAAGGGACGACTGGACTTACGGGCTCGCAGAACGTTGTCGACTCGGATGGAGAGATCAATGTATTGGTCCAGGGAGAGACCCTCATCTCTGCAAGCCAGCTCTACCTGCAGGTCTGGATTCAAGCCCTTACGGTAGTGTAGCTTGAGAGGTCCGTCGTTCCATCCACTCTGTGCCGCGAGCGTGCGGAAGTCGAGGGCGTAATCGGCAGCGGTGCGTCAGCCCTGCCGCAGCTTCATGATCTGCTCCCCCGCCTCTCCGCTCTCGGAGCTGGGTTGGAAAACCTCCTTGAAGCGTTGGAGGAATGCAGCGAAAGACGGAAAGGCGGGCCGATCCAGCCTCCAGACGGCGGTGGCCCAGTCTAGCGCTCTGCCGGAGAGGAGAGAACAAACAAACGAAATCTTGCATTCATCAGTGGGGTACAAATGTGGCTGCTGATTTACAAAAAGCGTGCACTGAAGCAGGAAGCCCTTACATTTCGTTGGCGTACCATCAAACTTCTCGGGGAAAGTGACCCCGGCCGACCCGGAACCGGAAGTGAGCGTCCCAGGTACGGGGTGATGGGAAATGTAGTCCGCTAAAAGTCCGGTGACGGTTCCCGCTGGCGGCGGTTAGAGGGAGCCACAGAGGCCGCGTTCGTGACACACACAGATGTAAGCGGCTGTTTCTGTCAATGTCCCAGTGAAAAATACTACACATAAAAAAAATAAATTAAAAATAATAATAATAATAATGATAATAATAATAATAACAATAATAAATATAGCCGCAAGCGACAATTATCGGGGTTCAAGCATATAAAGACTTTTAAGATTTTATGGTTTTAGTGTGTAGTCCAAACCAAAATGTATGACTAACACCAAAACACATCCACAATGGAGAACACACTCACAAACACACACATACACAGAAATTAAATGGTTAAACTTATATTAAAGCTCATTAAAGATGATTAGAGACAGACACATTTTGTTGCACATTTAGATTTCTGAAACAACAACAAAACTCTTATTGCAAGTCTTCTCTTTTAGATTTTAAATGGAGTTTAAATGAAATTTTCAGTTTTATAACATCAAACCATAATTGGCATAATTGTAAAAAACTGATATGTCTGTATGAATACAGTGGTAAACATTTAAAATATGATCATACATGCAATGATAATGAATTTATCATGTCTAAATGCCAATCTTGAAGAAGAAAGGACTGAAAAATACTATATCAGTGATTTTAATAAGCCCATTAGTTGTCTTCTAGTGCCATCTAGTGGTTATAATTAATCACTGCAGAGACCTTACCATGTGCATAATAGTTGTTAAAGTTTCTAACTATTATAGTGCCATTTTTTCCCCAATCTCTATAAAATGTTGTATGATTGTTTAGAATTAAATCATGTATCAGTTTACACAGTTTTGGGTTTTCTTTTAAGATTTATAGGCTTTTGGGTATACTATATAAAGACCACATCTTTAAATGACCCTGTCATAGCTGTCCAAATGCAAATATTTAGCGTTTTATTTGAGAATTATCAACATGGAGAGTCTAGAGGATTGTACTGCACTGATTGTTTTATTTCATTTTGAGTTTAAAAGCTAGGGCTAGTTGGAGAATAGAGAATGTTTCATGGCTCTGTGCTGCCTTACTTATTGATCACACCTGATTCTGATCACCAGCTCGTTAAATGAGAGCTCCATGAACTGACTGGAGTGCACTACATAAGAAAGACATACCTTATTGGCCACACCTGTTCATCAGCTCGTTAGAAGAGAGCTCCATGAACTGAATGGATTGTGTCAGATAAGAGCCAATGAGTGGTCCTCTGCTGCCATGTACTGGTTGTAATGGCAATTACAGGGACTTTATCATTGAAATGTACTGGTTTTAACCTTTATAACTGTTATAGCACCAATTTTTGCCCGATCTGCACAAAATTTTGCAAGCTTGTTTGGAATCATATGACGCATGACCTTGCATAATTTCATGACGTTTTAAGTTGTCATTTAGGATTTACAGACTTTTGGGTACACTAGGTAAACAACAACATTTTCAATGACTGTGTTAAAGCTGTCCAAATCCAAAAGGTTCAACAGTTTTTTGATAATTATTGATCTAGAGAGTCCAGAGAATATTACTGCCGTGGTTTGATCGAGATTGAGCAAAAAACCTAGGACTAGTTCGCAAAAGTAGGTTTTTAACATAATTGTGAATAATTAATGAACGATTTGATTGACAGCAATGGTTCTTGAGGCAAAGTTGTTCATCATGAGGAGATCTATCAAATGATATGCTTATTGTGTAGATATGTGAAACGCCACGTGATTACAGAGCCATAAAACTCGTTAGCGCCAACTAGTGGCCGATTTCCTTCAAAATTCTTACAGACCTCTAGGACCATGAGTCGAACATGCCCAATGAGTTTCGTTCCGATCGGCCTCCGTTAACCTCGTCTAATGGGTGCTCAAAGTTGATTGGTCGATGGCGGTCATGTTTTTTAAGCTACGCGAATGACGTCATAGATCGACTTGGCACATTGGACAAAGACGCTGCATACCAATTTTCAAGTCAATCGGACAAACGGTATTGTAGTTATAGCCGTTTTTATGTTTTTTCGTTATTATAGCGCCACCAAGCGGCCGAACGCTGCAATTTTTTTTATTTACCCCAAAATCGAGCTTTTACAGATGCGTACCGAGTTTGGCGAAAATATCTCATTCCGTTCAAGAGTTATAGCCTCAATTAGCATTTGGCTAACGTTAGCATAACACGTTTTTTCGCGCTATTTTGCGCGAAAATCGAAGTTTCAACTTTTTTTTGATAATTATTGATATTCAATGTCTAGAGAATATTTCAGTACTGGTTTGGTTCCAATCGGGCAAAAAACCTAGGACTAGTTCGCAAGAGTAGGTTTGAGATATAACGCCATTTTGCGGAAAAACGGTACGTCGTACGAAAAATCTGCGCCAGTGCACTTTTGTGCGTCTTGACCCAAGGATCGCAACGATGTTAAAATTTTGAGTCTACGACAAAGATTGTACGAGCTACGGCCAAAAATGTCAAAAAAATTAGTTTTTTGCGCTGTAGCGCCACCTATGGGCCGATTGGGCTGATACTTTGATAGGTTCTCCCCAAATTGAGCTCTACCATCTGGCCAAATTTGAAGTCTCTACGACTTACGGTTTTTTCTGCACGATCAGTTTTACGGCAGAAAAATAATAATAATAATAATAATAATAATAATAAAAATCCTAACAATTACAATAGGGTTTCAGCACTACGTGCTTGAACCCCTAATAATAATAATAAAAATCCTAACAATTACAATAGGGTTTCAGCACTACGTGCTTGAACCCCTAATAATAATAATAATAAAATAATTAAATGGCCGCATTATGGTACTGATGTTTTTATACATTTAAATATTACACTATTTTAACGCCTAAATGTTTCATAAAAATACACGTGACATTTACATTTTTTAAATCAGAACTTTGTCATGTTTATTTGTATACAAAATTCTTAAGTCGATTTCCTGAACCTGTTCTGCACGTTCTACAGACGTCCAGGGAAACCCCTTCATAGACGTTCAAATTTTGAACTGCATATCTACGTCCAAGGAGCGTCGTAGTCCGACGTCCAGATATCGTACTGGATTTGCACATCGCGTAGGCAGACAAATATGGTCCTGGACCGACCGACGCAATATAGACATGATCTGCACGTCGGGCGGACGTCTCATGTTTGTTGGGTTAATGTGGCAAAACGGAGTAAGATGATAAAGACCAAATTCAGCATAAACCGTCAAACAATACCAGCAGATATGAACGCGCCATAAGAAAGGCATAGGACCAACTATAGGCAAGCAGACGAGCCCAGAACGCAATGCGTTAAATAGACGTTTTCCTCCCATAGAAAATCAATATAAACAAAAGACAATGATATAAAACAGCTGTAGAGATTATTCTTTATGGGAAAATACGAGCGTACGCGGCGTTGCGTTTATTCTGGGCTCACCTGCTTGTGTGTAGTTGTTTTAATAATGAATAGGAGCATATTGAGTTTAGTCAACGTTCTGGGAACCTACAGGGAACGTTCCCGGAATGTTCTGGGAGCTGGGGTTGTTTTTAGGTTATAAAATTAAACCAAAAAATAACCTACAGGGAACATTCTAGGAACGTTCTCTGTAGGTTATAAAAATTAATCCTAAAAACAACCTGCAGGGAACGTTCTGGGAAGGTTCTTTTTAGGTTATAAAATTAAACAAAAAAATAATCTGCAGGGAACGTTCTGGGAATGTTCCCTGTAGGTTATTAAAAAGAGAACCTACAGGGAACGTTCCTAGAACGTTCTCATTTGGTTCCCAAAAAAATAACCAAACAGGAACCATAGGGGAACGTTAGGGGAACGTTCTGTGTTTGCTGGGTTGTTGACTTGCAGGACCCTGTATATTATGCTAAATTAGTTTTAATAGTTTAACCAACACAGCTTATTGTCTCCACCGGCAACACGCACAATTTGTGTGGATTGCAAGTGATGTCGCAGGTAGCTGAGAGTGCAGGTGGTGATTGCGAGTGACATTGTAATTTAGTTTCTTTTTTCTTGTCTTCACCACCTGGCTACTGTTGTAAAATGTTGAGAGATTCTATTAAAAAAATAATAAATATATAAAATAAAGTAAAAAATAAAATAGACTGCAAATTACGTCACTTGCGGAAGTGCAGGCGTCTGAGAGTGCAGGTGCATGTCTGCAGCCAGACCCTATTGTGTGATCCAGTAACTGGTGTATTTTATTTTGTATTTAAGGAACCGTCTTAAAATTCCAACCACTTCATTTTCACTTTCTAAAGGTTGTAAATGGGGCATAATGACTGTGAATGTGATCCTTGACTTACAGATGAGATTTTGCCAATTTTTTTATTTATTTATTTTTTTCGCACGTACAGTATCATTTACAATAAATAATATAAAATATAGCTGCAAGCAGCAATTGCGGGGCCAAGCAAAGCAGTGCAGCAAAAAAAAAAAAAAAAAAGCAACAGACCAACTACAACAATGAGTTATTAAAGCCATTTTAGGATGATATCAGTTGAAATGGCTAAAAAGTCATAAATACACTAATAATATAATTTATTGGCTTATCACGTTTGACCAATGGGTGGCGCTGTTATCAAATCGATGTGGTGTGTTCAGTGTGAGGTGACAATGGCACGTACAAAGTTTGGTGTCATTATGTCAAAGCTTTCCAGGGATACAGCCTCAGAGTCATTTTGGCATCATGTATCAAATGTGTAGTGGTGCTGTACGAAAACGGTTTTGTCTATCGACACGAAATCCATAACTTTTTGTCAGCACATGATTTGAGTTAAATTTGGTGAAAATTGGACCAACGGTCTAAAAGGAGTTCAAACAAGTAGGTTCTGTACAATAATCAAAATGGCGGAAAGGAAGTTTGGCCAACTATGGTATAATTGGTATGTATGTTGTCGGCATGACCCAAGGAATGTTTTGAGATCAGTTTCATTACAATAGGCTAATGCAATCAGAAGTTGTTAGCATTTTTGGAAATTTCATTATTAATGTTTAATTGATGGTGTATTACTTCTGACCAATAGGTGGTGCTGTTACCAAATTGATGTGGTGTGGTCAGTGTGAGGTGACAATGGCACATATGAAATTTGGTGTCAATATGTCACAGCTTTGCAGAGATACAGCCTCAGATGTAGTTTGGCATCTTTCCAGGAAATTCATTGATGCACTAAACGAAAACCGTTTCGTATATCGACACCAATCCATTCATTTTTACCAGCATGGTCTGAAGATGATCTGAGTCAAATTTGGTGATGATTGGACTAACGGTCTAGGAGGAGTTTGAAAAAGTAGGTTTTGGACATTAATCAAAATGTCGGACAGGATGTTTGGCCAATATTGGCATAATGGGTATCAATGTTCTCGGCTTGACCCAAAGAATCTATTGAGATCACTTTCATTACAATATGCTAATGTAAGCAGAAGTTAATAGCATTTTTGTACATTTTTTTATAACTTTTGGCCACAAGGTGGCGCTGCCACCTGTCACAGACACACACACACATTCACGGAGGAGACAGGAGGTGAGTAGCAATCCAATCCAGAGATTTATTGACAAGCTTGTAAGTACAGCAAATGGAATCAAACAGTATGAATGAGTTCTTAACTGACTGTCCTTGAAACGTTGAGTAGCTGTGAGTTCCAGAGAGTGAGCCACGCCAAGACCAGAGAGCAACGGGGAGATCCACGTGGAGAGAAGCATGGAGTCAGGAATAGGGTTAGCATGTGAATGGTAGACCAGACAAAGGGGGAATGGTGAGAGTGTCTCTTATATAGGGCGTGGCTCAATGAGGATCAGGTGCGGGTGATTAGAACTCGGGTGATGATGAACGAGTGGGCGGTGCAACTGGGGGTGTGGCAGATGGAGGTGGCTGTGGTGAATGCCTGACACTACCCCCTCCTCCAGGGGCGGCTCCCGATGCCCTTACACGACACCGAGTGCGACCACGACTGCGAGGGGCAGGCCGATCCGGGTGGTTCCGATGGAAGTCCTGTAGTAAGGTGGGATCGAGTACGTCATCTCTGGGCACCCAGGATCTCTCCTCAGGCCCGTACCCCTCAGAAGTCGACGAGGTATTCCAAGTGGTCCCCCCGACGCCGTGAGTCCAAGATCTCATGGACCGTAAAGATGGAGGGTTGGTCTAGGACTTCCGGAGGAGGGGGTTCCACTTTAGCTCCCGTATGATCTGTGGCAGAGGGAAAAAAGGGTTTTAGGAGGGAAACATGGAAGGTGGGGTGAATGCGGTACCTGGGTGGGAGCTGAAGCTGGAATGTGACGTCGTTGATCTGCCTCAGGATCTTGAACGGACCTATGTAGCGGGGACTCAGCTTGCGGCAGGGCAGATGCAGATGAAGATCGTGGGTGGACAGCCAGATCTGATCCCCTGGCTGGTAAGTGGGAGCAGTCCTTCTTCTGGCGTCCGCGAACCTCTTGTGTTGACGAACTGCCCACTGGAGATGGTGATGAGCTGAGTCCCACACTCTCTCGCTCTCTCGAAACCAGTGGTCTACAGCTGGAACATTAGAGGGTTCCTCCGTCCAGGGAAACAGTGGAGGCTGATAACCGAGTACGCACTGGAAAGGTGCTAAGCCGGTGGTATCTTGGCGGAGGGAGTTCTGTGCGTACTCGGCCCACGGGAGGAACCTGCTCCAGCTGTGTTGGTCCTCGTGACAGTATACCCGGAAATAACGTCCCAGCTCCTGGATCTTTCTCTCTGTCTGGCCATTGGTCTGTGGATGATAACCGGATGAGAGGTTAACAGAAACACCAAGAAGCTTAAAGAAAGCTTTCCAGACATGTGAGATGAATTGAGGTCCCCGGTCCGACACAATCTCCTCTGGTAGGCCAAAGTGGCGAAACACCTCTGCAGTCTCTAGTGCAGTGGGCATTCCCTTTAGAGGGAAAAACTTGCACATTTTGGAGAATCGATCGACAATGACTAGTATACAGGTGTTACCTTCCGAGTTAGGGAGATCCGTCACAAAGTCAACTCCTATGTGGGACCAGGGCCTCTGTGGGATGGGTAATGGTACCAGCTTTCCTGTGGGTAATTGACAGGGAGAGGTAGACATAGCACAGACAGAGCAGCTCTGGACGTACCTGATGGTATCACGGCGCATACTGGGCCACCAGTAACAAGTTTGAAGGAGCGAGAGGGTCTGTTTGCTGCCTG
This sequence comes from Cirrhinus mrigala, assembly GCA_036247105.1. Taxonomy (NCBI): domain Eukaryota; kingdom Metazoa; phylum Chordata; class Actinopteri; order Cypriniformes; family Cyprinidae; genus Cirrhinus; species Cirrhinus mrigala. The sequence continues at coordinate 53,498 of JAMKFB010000044.1, read as the reverse complement.
GATGTCCAGAGCCCGGAGACTGGTGAGCTGCGCCCAGAAAGGATTGACGTTGGGAGCGCGGCACGTAGATCTTCCCTTCTGGGCATTCCGGCGGAGCGGGCTCCTGGAGGGTGGCTTGTTGAATATTAACTTCTTGATCCCAGAGGATGGGGCTGACAGTCAGGTTAGGTGGAATGATGGGTTCAGGTTCAGAGGGGCAGTCGGAGGAGAACTGACGAGAGAGGGCATCGGCAGAAATATTCTTGGAATCTTGAAGTTGAAGCGTGTGAAGAATAATGCCAAACGTGCCTGTCTGGGGTTTAAACGTCTTGCTTCTCGGAGATATTGGAGGTTTTTGTGATCCGTGATGATGGTGAATTCATGAGCTGCTCCCTCTAACCAGTGACGCCACTCCTCCAGGGCCAATTTGATGGCTAGCAGTTCTCTGTTTCCCACGTCGTAGTTTTGCTGCACCGGAGACAGCTTACGTGAGTAGAATGCACAGGAATGGAGGAGAGGAGGTTCACCGACCACTTGGGATAGCACCGCACCCACTCCAGAGGTGGAAGCATCGACCTCAACCATGAAGGGGAGTTCAGGATCTGGGTGGTGTAATAAGGTTGCGGTGCTAAAGATGTTCTTGAGCCGTTGGAATGCTTCGTGAGCAGCGGGGTTCCAGGTGAGATTCTTTGGTTTAACCCTCAGGAGGGAGGTTAACGGAGCTGTGATGGAGCTGTAGTTCTTGATGAAGCGTCGATAGAAATTGGAGAAACCAAGGAAACGTTGAAGTTCTTTCACAGTGTGAGGTTGAGGCCATTCTTGTATTGCGGAGACTTTCCCCTGATCCATCTGCACACCCTCGGCATTGATGACATATCCGAGAAACTGTACAGATGGTTGGTGGAACTCACACTTTTCTAGCTTAAGGTATAGACTGTGTTCACAGAGCTTATGGAGGACCTGCTGGACGTGCTGGCGATGTTCGGCCAAGTTCCGGGAGTAGATCAGAATATCGTCAGGGTAGACCACAACGAAAAGATGGAGGAACTCCCGGAACACCTCGTTCATAAACGTTTGGAAGATGGATGGGCTGATGGATAAGCCATACGGCATGACCCGGAACTCAGTGCCCCATAGGTGTTACAAAGGCGGTCTTCCATTCGTCCCCCACACGGATACGAACAAGGTTATACGCACTCCGCAGGTCCAGCTTCGTGAAGACCCGGGCTCCACGAAGCTCTTCGAGGGCAGCAGGGACCAGAGGGAGCGGGTAGGGCTGTTGGATGATCTGGGAATTAAGTTGTCTGTAGTCAATGCAGGGACATAAACTTTCAGCCTTCTTGCACACGAAGAAGAAGCTTGAAGCGGCCGGCGAGGTAGATGGTTGGATGAATCCTTGACTCAGAGCCTCCGCTATATACTCCTCCATCGCCTGGCACTCCAGGATGGACAATGGATATATACGTCCCTTGGGGAGTTGGGCTCCAGGCAGCAACTCGATGGCACAATCCCATGGCCGATGAGGTGGTAGATGGGTGGCTGCTTGCTTACTGAATACATCCTGGAACACAGTGTACTCAGCTGGGATCTCGGGAGTGAAGGATGGTTCCGGGCTTTCTACAGGTAGAAGACAGCAGAACTGGAACTGGTTGAGGGTGTGGTAAGTCGACGAGGCATTGAGTGTGACATTGTTTACGCCAGCAGATGACGTCACAAGGTTCCCAGCTGAGTTCTGGACGATGTCGGCGAAGCCACGGGCGTCCCAGGATGATGCTTACGGTGGAATCCTCCAGTACCAGAAACCGAATCTCCTCTTTGTGGAAGAGTCTGACTTGCAGGGTGATGAATGGTGATGAATAACGTATCGCCCCATGCCAAAGTGGTTTTCCTTGTATATTCTTTACTGAGAAAACTTGAAAATGGTGACGACGGGAAAGTTGGAGTTGGTTTAAGCTGTCCTGGGAGATGAAGTTGCAGGAGGAGCCTGAGTCAACCAGAACGGAAACAGATATAGAGTAATCAGAAGTATGCAAGGTTACTGGTAACAGATCTGTAGTTTCTACCTCAGTAGAAATAGTACTCACCACCGGGCATGGGGGTCGGACGGGGCAGGTACATATGAGATGTCCAGATTGTCCACAGTACAGACACAATCCCATCAAGATGCGGCGATTACGTTCGGTACGTGAAAGGCGAGTTGTGTCTATTTGCATCGGTTCTGGTACTGGGAAGCTCGCAGCCACCGAGGCAGACTGAGGAGCGGTAATTGGTGGCTGGCAGGTGGCTAGCTGCTGGGAAACTCTGGTGGTTCTCTGAAGAAAGGACTCCAATCCAATGCTGTCATCATACAGGGCCATTGCGGCTCGGATTTCGGGATTAAGTCCCTGCCTGTAGGCTCCCAACAGCGCGATCTCGTTCCAGCCACTAACCGCTGCCAGCGTGCAGAAGTGGAGGGTGTAATCATTCACTGAAGAAGTCCCCTGTTGTAAACGGAACAGCTGATCGGAAGCGGTGAGTGTACCGGTAGCCGTGTTAGTGACGGAGAAGTGACTAGTAAATTGTTCATAGGAGTGAATGATGGGATTATCGGAGTTCCAAATAGCTTTTGCCCACTGCAGGGCCTTACCGGTGAGAAGAGAGATGAGAAAAGCATCTATAGCGTTCTCCGAGGGAAACTGTTGTGGATGAACAGATTGACTACACTCAGCCGCCTCACCCGTAAATGTAGCGGGCATGGCCATGGGAGATCCTGAGGCAGATGGCGGCGAAGGTGTGGGTTGAAACGCCGCCTTGAAGGCATTCACCAACTCGGTGAGGGGATCCGTTGCAGCTGGTGTTTCGGTGCTCATTTTTGTATCGGTCTGGTCAATGTGTCACAGACACACACACACACATACACGGAGGAGACAGGAGGTGAGTAGCAAACCAATCCAGAGATTTATTGACAAGCTTGTAAGTACAGCAAATGGAATCAAACAGTATGAATGAGTTCTTAACTGACTGTCCTTGAAACGTTGAGTAGCTGTGAGTTCCAGAGAGAGAACCACGCCAAAATCAGAGAGCAACGGGGAGATCCGCGTGGAGAGAAGCATGGAGTCATGAATAGCGTTAACATGTGAACGGTAGACCAGATAAAGGGGGAATGGTGAGAGTGTCTCTTATATCCACCTTATTTTTCAATGCGGAAGTAAGCTGTTTTCTGGTAATGTGTTAGACGTCCGGTTCATAACGAGAAGAATATCGAAGTGCAGTAAACGGTAAAACAGTTTGCACTACAAACAAGTGTGTTCATAATTAAGATAATACATTAAAATAATATGGTAAGACACACTAGTTTGCAATATCAAGCAGCAGAACAAGCTTTTTGTGCAGCTAAAAACAGCTGGAAGTGGATGAGACCGGAAGCCAGACACAAAAAATTTACAAATGGCTGCACCCACTCTTATGGTAAAAATAAGGTGGATAGGGCGTGGCTCAATAAGGATCAGGTGCGGGTGATTAGAACTCGGGTGATGATGAACGAGTGGGCAGTGCAACTGGGGGTGTGGCAGATGGAGGTGGCTGTGGTGAATGCCTGACACCACCAAACTTTTTGAGTACTGTCAGGGCATGGTGCCGAAGACACATACCGAGTTTCGTAATGATACATCAATGCTTTCGTAAAATGTAGCATTTTTTGACAAAATTCAATATGGCCGACACCCAAAATGGCTGACATGGGAAAATTGGGTATGGTTCGACTCGGCATGATAAACCGAATCTAAAGAGACTTTTGGCCGAACCATTCAGAAGTTATGAGCAAAAATAGCCATTTTTCATATCTCCTGACCACTAGGGGGCACTGCACCGAAACACTGTGTGTAGCCTCAGGTCATGCTTGTTATAACACACACCAAGTTTGGTCACAATACGCCATACCTTTGCAGAGATATAGCCTCACATACATTTTATGCGTGCTTTTCGCAGAATTTGTTTGCGCGTTATTCGAGAATGGTTTGACTAATTAACTTGAATTCCATAACTTTTTGCCAGCATGGTCTGAAGATGCTCTGAGCCAATTTTGGTGAAAATTTTTTTTTTTTTTTTTTTTTTTTTGAAATATATGTTTATTTTTATATATATATATATAAACCTTACGATTTTTGAATTGGACTTCATTCAACTCTGCATGAGCCAACGATTCAGAGGAAAAAAGAGTTTTCCTTCTGTGCCTTACGGTTCAAAAGTTATTACCATAAAATGAGTGTAATTTTGGACAAGTGGTGGTGCTAGAGACTTCGAGTTAGAGACTTCAGATTTGCTCTGGTTAATGATGAGACTGTCCTCTATCAGTGTGCCAAATTTCACAACTTTCCCGCAAGCGGTTCTATGGGCTGCCTTAGACTCAAGAGCGGAAGAAACGGAAGAAGAATAATAAGAACGCCAACGGATACAATAGGGTGCTTGGCCCCTAATAAAAAAAATTCTAGGGCTATCCTAGACTAAAGATTTTTCTGGTTAACTAGTAGTCGTTCATTTTAAGCAATTTGTAAAGTATTCGCATGTTTATATTAATAATCTATATAATTCTTAATAATGAGCCTTTATTTGCCTATATCAGCACTCAAGCCCACACATAAGGCTTACCATAGCGCACTGGCAGAAGTAATGATTATGAATGTGTCAGGATAAAAACAACAAGAAAACTGCCTTAACATTATAATTAATTAATTGTTAAGTGTTTTCTGTTCTTTTTTTTTTCGACTGCAGTAATGAAATCAACACTGCTTACTCATTATCTCCACAGTGGATGTGCACGTTTCATATGGATTACATAATCTGAAAATTTTTGTTTCCATTTAAATTAGTTCATTCAAAAGTGGACATTTTCGATAGATATATTTTTCATGTCTGTGAGGCAAAAACGAAGTTTGTCTTTTTTTTGTGTTTTTTTTTTTTTGACACGCTCAAGTTCACAGAGACCTAGATGGCAGAAAGAAAGAAAGAAACCTCTTTGCTGTCATTATTTTACAGAAGCATAATGTTTTGTTGGTAGTGTAAGCGCACACAAATAAAAGTTGACTTTTCACATTTTTGAAAGATATATTACTCTTATCTGTATGAGCAAAAATGATGGAGTATTTTAAGTTAAATGCAAATGATTGCACCAGCACCTCAAACTGCAAACTGCGCACTACTGTTCAGCTTCCACACTCCGCAAAAACACATTTTTCTAGATTAATGTTGAGCACAGTTTCATGAAATGTGTATCAATAGCACGATTTTCTGTTTCTATTTGGCGTGCATATGATACACAGTTTTGGTGTACATATAATACGCACCCAGCCCACTTAGCAAGCCAAAGTCAATTTCTTCATATAGATAGGACACATCCAGTATCTTCACCTCCAAGATTGTCGAGACCAGCCACCCAGACAGCTGCTGCAATAATCAGTTTGCATAACCAAAGAATTTATGCACAAACTGTCAGAAACCATCTCAGGGAAGCTCATCTGCATGCTCGTCATCCTCATCAGGGTCTTGACCTGACTGCAGTTCAATTCAATTCAATTCAAATTTATTTGTATAGCACTTTTCACGATACATATCGTTGCAAAGCAGCTTTACACCTAAATAAAGTTTTTACAATATATTTAGTAGCAGCTTACTAGTGGTGACTATGTCAAGTTGATGTACATGTGGCAGAGATGTATGGAAAAGATCAATTAATGACATAATCAAACAGACAAAAAAAAAAAAAAACACCATAAATTAGAAGCAAAATTCGGTAGTGCTGTATGTTGTTTCAGGGTTGACATCATCTGAAGTCCTCTGAGGGGTTGGCATTATCTCTTCTTAAGTGTTCTGGATCCAGACTGGAGCTTGTGAGTTCCTAGTTACCATGGGATGTCAGTCCCATGGCATAAACAGAGAACACATAGGAACATAATTAGCGTAGCTGCTGTTCAAAGCAAGCAAAGAAAGATTTGTTCAACCAGAGCTAAAAGATTAATAATGAGCATTTGATAAGATATAACTGCAGGAAAAGTTTATGAGATGCATTATTTGAATGCTTGGCTAAAAAGATGTGTCTTTATTCTAGATTTAAACAGAGAGAGTGTGTCTGAACCCCGAACGTTATCCGGAAGGCTGTTCCAGAGTTTGGGAGCCAAATGCCAAAAATCTCTACCTCCTTTAGTGGACTTTGCTATCCTAGGTACTACCAACAGTCCAGAGTTTTGCGACCTTAGGGAGCGTGATGGATTGTAGCGTGGTAGAAAACTAGTTAGTTACGCAGGAGCTAAACCGTTAAGTGCCTTATAGGCAAGAAGTACTATTTTGTAGCTGATGTGGAACCTAATAGGTAGCCAGTGCAGAGACTTTAAAACTGGGGTAATATGATTATATTTTCTTGACCTGGTAAGGACTCTAGCAGCTGCATTTTGGACTATCTGTAGCTTGTTTATTGAAGATGCAGGACAACGACCTAGTAATGCATTACAATAGTCCAGTCTAGAGCTCATGAATGCGTGAACTAGCTTTTCTGCGTCAGAAGCAGGTAACATTTCGTAGCTTGGCGATGTTTGTAAGATGGAAGAATGCTGTTTTTGTAACATGGGAAATATGATTTTCAAAAGACAAGTTGCTGTCTAATATAACACCCAGGCTTTTGACTGTAGTGGAAGTAACAGTACATCCGTCTAGTTGTATATTGTAAGCCAAGAGATTCTGTGTATTGTTTTTTGTTCCAATAAGTAATATCTCTGTCTTATCTAAATTGAATAGGAGGAAATTATTGGTCATCCAATCTTTTACATTTTTAACACACTCTGATGAATTCAATAATTTAGAAGTTTCATCTGGTCTTGTTGAGATATATAGTTGAGTATCATCAGCATAACCATGGAAACTAATCCCGTGTTTTCTAATAATATTACCAAGGGGCAGCATGTATATTGAAAATAGTAGAGGACCTAGGACAGATCCTTGTGGCACTCCATACTTTACTGGTGATAACTGAGATGACTCCCCATTTAAATAAATAAAGTGGTAGTGATCGGACAGGTAGGATCTAAACCATCTTAAAGCCTGCAATTGGATACCTGCATAGTTTTGTAGTCGATCTATTAGTATGTCATGATCTATAGTGTTGAACGCAGCACTAAGATCAAGTTACACTAGCAATGAGATGCAGCCTTGGTCTGACGCAAGAAGCAAGTCATTGGTGATTTTAATAAGTGCGGTTTCTGTGCTATAATCGGGCCTGAAACCTGACTGAGTTCGTTGAGTGGGCAAATGCTCACATTCAGTGGCGTCTGGCACTTTGGAGAGGTGTTCTCTTCACGGATGAATCCTGGTTTTCACTGTACAGGGCAGATGGCTGACCGTGTGTATGGCGTCGTGTGGGTGAACGGTTTGCTGATGTCAGCGTTGTGGATCGAGTGGCCCATGGTGGCGGTGTGGTTATAGAATGGGCAGGCGAATTTTATGGACAACGAACACAGGTGCATTTTATTGATGCCATTTTGAATGCACAGAGATACCGTGACGAGATCCTGAGGCCCATTGTTGTGCCATTCATCCACAACCATCACCTCATGTTGCAGCATGATAATGCACGGCCCCATGTTGCAAGGATCTGTACACATTTCCTGGAAGCTGAAAACATCCCAGTTCTTGCATGGCCAGCATACTCACCGGACATGTCACCCATTGAGCATGTTTGGGATGCTCTGGATCGGCGTATACGACAGCGTGTTCCAGCTCCTGCCAATATCCAGCAACTTCGCACAGTCATTGAAGACGAGTGGACCAACATTCCACAGGCCACAATCAACAATCTGATCAACTCTATGTGAAGGAGATGTGTTGCACTGCGTGAGGCAAATGGTGGTCACACCAGATACTGACTAGGTTTCGGACCCCCCCCCCCCCCAGGTGGTGGCTGGTATTCACAGATGGTGGCTCATGGTATTCATAGATGCCGTGTTTTGCTAACGCAAATAATACACAGCAGAATTATGTATCTTTAAATAGCACACAGTTTCTGAAAGAATACTGAATGAATTAGGTGAACCAGTGATTCAGTGGCCCATTGATAAAGAGCCATTACTTTATTCCTGACTTAATTAGCAGTTTAACACATTATAACTATGAGAAATATAATCCATTGTAACTTAAGTGAATGCAACATATTCATTGTGTTATAAATCATCATACTCTTAAGCTATAACTACAAATAAGTAAATATTATAATACATTAAAACTGTTCTTATGTATATTCATAAGGTGATATAACATATTATAAGGTTTTTATAATGCATTATTCATTAAGAATACCTTTATAATGTATTATAAATGTGGGCTTCATAGAAAGTGTTACCAAAATTTTAATCGACTGACAGCCCTAATAAAAACATAGATTAGTCTAAATTGAATAAAAAATAAGACTGATTACCACATGCTAGTTGGTCAGACTTGTTCATAAGTCTTTTTTAGTCTTTTTTGTTTTTTAAGTTATGTTTATGTGATTTTTAATGCCTTTAATGTGATAGGACAGCAGAGAGGTGACAGGAAAGCATTGGGTGGGATCGTCATAGGACCATGAGACGGGACTCGAACTCGAGTTTGCTATATGTCGGTGCACTAACCACGAGGCTATTGGCGCCAACAAGACACAGGGCCCTATTTTAACGATCTAAGTCAGTGGCCCCCCACTACTGCATGGTTTCCAGCTCATTAGTAGAGATTCCAAGACCTGAAATGGGTCTGTCAGACAAAGGAGAGATGCAAAATGTGCAGTTCTGGGGGGCCTCCAGGAACGTGGTTGGGAACCACTGATCTAAGTGCATGGTCTGAAGTGCTTGACGCAGGTGCACTTAGGGCGTGTCCGAATCCACTTTTGCTATTTAACGATGGAAAAAGCAGCCGGCGTGCCAGAAGCATGGTCCAAAAGGGTTGTACCTATTCTCTTAATGAGTCATGGGTGTGTTTTGGGCGTAACTTGCAATAAACCAATCAGAGTCTCATCTCAAGAGCAAAGACTGAGCGCTTCTCCAGAGAGTAAATGGATCTGTTTGTGCAGAAGGTTAAGGATTTTGTGTAAACTGTGTAAATCTTTATGTATGCAATAATAATCTTTAACATTGTAATCCTTTAATTTTTAGGGTTTTTTGTGTGTGTTTACAGACTGTGTGCTTAAAAATAATAATGACAAATAAGTGTTTGGATTATTTACAGCTTTCAGAGAAATATTCAATGTCTAGCAAAAGGAAAATGAGTGACACAGGTAAGTACATATATAAGTATATAGCATGGCATATAATATTGTAATATTCAGTATTTTGTTAAAATAATAAATATGTCACATTTGTATCTTCATAGAACCTCTAATTTCATCAGATGATAGCAGTGACTCATCTGGTAAGATCTGATTTCTGTGTCATTTTTGTTTGTGTAAATATAAATGTAAATAGTAACAAGAGTCTTTTTACTGTTTTACTTTTTCTTAATATCTTTTTTATTTATGTTTTTCTAAACATACCATTTACTTTACTTGACCGTAGTGTGTGAATGAGTGAGTGAGTGTGTCCCAGCACTGCGGTTGCACAAGTTGCTCTCAGGGCTGGGTTGCGGCAGAAAGGGCATCCGGCGTAAAACAGGTGCCAAATCGTCTGTGCGGGAGAGAGAGAGAGAGAGAGAGAGAGAGAGAATTATCTTTATTTAATACAAAATTCTAAGAAAACTCACATCACATACAAAAACACCTCATTCGATTAAACAATACTCTCAGCAAAAAACAATACATCATTTTCAACCCAACACAACAGATTTTCTACACTCCAAATGTCTTCAAACTTGCCCACCTCCTTCATAGACTGATAAAAAATAAAATCATGAATTATCCTTGCTTTTATAAGCCCTTTAAAAACCAGTTCAACTTGACAATTGGTATCATGAAGGATTTTATGCCTCCTACTTATATATATCGCCATTTTTGCTTGTCCTAAAACGAAATTTAACAAGCGTCCTTTCCTCTTTTTTTTTTTTTTACCATACTTGAATCCAAAGATAAACACAGTCATTGAAAACATTTCATCAACAGCGAAAAATAAAACTTCTAATAGAACAAAAAGAGATCTCAGCCTCTCACAATGCATGAAACAGTGAAAAACTGTCTCTCTGTCAGCACAAAAAGAACATTTATCTTGCACAGTTGGATTCAGAACAGCAATGAAAGCATTAACTGCTATGATACCATGTAACACACGCCATCGAAGGTCACCAACTTTTTTAGTCAATGGTGGCTTGTAAAAAGAACCCCAAAAAGGCTGAATACTATCCTCAACCCTTAAATGGTTTCTCCAGGGTGTATCCATATGTTGTAACTTTTCCATGTTAATCACTTTTACACACATTTTATACAAACTCATACCCCCCATTGAATCGAAAACAATGTCTCTCGGAACCTTTGAGGTGACAGAAGAAATCTCCATGGTTGAAAGAGTCTGTGGTATCATCATGCTCGGAAAGCGATCCATCGAATTTGAAACAGTTTGTAACGATAAAAAAGTCCAGTCCTCTTGACTCAATGTCTCTCGAAGCTTCTTAAGCAGAAGATGAACAGTCCTTGTTGACCTTATGCCCAGTTTCCGAGCAACTCCATTATAATTGTCCAAAGTGTTACCTGCCACTTCTATTAAACTCTTCTTTTTTACCATCTTTGCATTTATAGAAACTTGTTGTAACCAAGGTGTTGTATTATCACAAAGATCTAAACACGCACCATAAATTAAAGGCTCTTCTAGAAACCAATGCAAAGACTTGTAGGACAAATCTCTTCTGGTCTGCACCAAACTCCAAACTTTTCTAATACTCTCATAAAAAGGAGAAATAAACTTCAAATCAAATTTAGTTAAATCTAACCAAAAGAGGTTTCTACCAAAACCCCACCCACCAACCTTATTTATAAGACAACCAGCTAAACCAGTCCAAGATAAATTTGGTTTATATAAAAATTTCTGAACAAACTGTAGCCTAAAGGCTGCTTTTCTACTTATAAGATCTACAATGCCTTGTCCACCTTCCTCCTTCGGAAGATACAGCACAGCTCTAGGTATCCAGTGTAATTTATCCCAGAAGAAATTGATCATTTTACCTTGTATTTTTTCCAGAGTCCCAACAGGGGGCCACAAAGATGAGGCTGCCAAATTATTAATGATCAATGCCCTTCCCCTAAAAGACATTTTAGGCAACAACCAGTGTTGGGAAAGTTCATTTTCTACATGAACTAGTTCAAAGTTCAGTTCACACATTTTAAAATGAACTAGTTCAGTTCATAGTTCATAATTCAAATTTTTTGAACTAAGTTCGCGGGTTCCAAAATGAACTAGTTCATAGTTCTTTTATTTTTTCCAGTATGTTGCTGCAAGCTGTTACCCTAAGAATACTGGCATTTTCCAGTTGTTGCCCCCCATTCAGTCCACACTCGTATCCAGCTGCAGCTTTCACCCTACAGTATATTCTCAGAAACATGAGGAAGAACGTGCTGCTTGAACGGTTTTTTTAATGAGGAATTAAGAAACAATCTGAGGTAGGAACCAGGCTGAGGTAGGAAACAAGGATGTACCTCAAAGAGCAAAACATTTAAACATTGATTTTCTTCTCAGTAAGTCACTTTTCAATTTTTTGTGAATGTATTTTTTTCTGAGTTGTTTGCCCAAAGAAAAAGAACAGATCTAGAACTTGGGTAATAAAAGTGAAATATTTAGTCCAAATGAATGAGAAAAAACTAAACAAAAAAAACCCTCAATAACTTAAAAAGAGTCACATACCTTAAAAGGTTAGACGGGTGCTTTATTTCAATATGCCGTTTCAAGTTTGCTGTTGACGTTGTTGATGTGCGGAGTTGCTTCTTGAGACCCGGCGGGCACAGTTTACACAAAAAGGTACGATTTTTCCCACCTGGATCTTCACTGACCTTTTCAAAAAATTCTTTTAGGTGGACATATGAAGTTTCATTCATCATTGAGACAGAAGTAGTGCCGCTGCCTTCATCGGATTTTGCCTCCATTCATTCTTCGCAATTTGATGACGCATGCGCGGTGCGACTCTGTGGTGGCTGGTGTTGCCAGATCTGGTCTTTCCCCCTATATAATAAGGCCCGTTTTAGATTGTGTTGTAGCAGTTGTAGCCTAGATATTGTACAGTCAGTGGTTATAGCCGGGATTTTGCCTGGCTCCATGGAAATCTGGCACTCTCTAGAACAAAATTGAACTACGAGAGAACGACGTTCATAAACGGCAGAATGAGCGCGTTCACGTTCACATTCATCAGGCAGATATACAGCACGTTCAGTTCACGTTCACCCAGAATATGAACTCGTTCAGGCACAACACTGGTCATAAGCGCAATGAATGATGTGAAATGTAGTCCGGGGTGTGGAGCAACAGTCTGTGCAATGTGAAACGGCAAGGCGACCTCTGGAGGCAGAACCGGAAGAGCATGGAACCAGGGTGGAGCCGGCAGGACAGACAATGCTGAGGACCACCAGAACAGGACAGAAGGACCAGATGTCCACCAGGGCGGAGCAGACCAGTCTTTTGTTTTTCATACCTGCAGTAAAACTCATTCAGGTCATCAGCCAGTTGTTGATTGGCATCAGTGTTGGGGGATGGGCTCTTGTAGCTGGTGATGGCTTTCAGGCCATTCCACACTGATGCCAAGTCATTGCTTGAAAGCTGTTTTTTAAGCTTTTCAGAGTAGTTTAACTTCGCCACTCGTATCTCCCTATTCAGTGTGTATTTGACCTGTTTATACAAAGTTTTGTCCCCACTCCTGTAGGCATTCTCTTTGGCCTGGCAAAGCTGTTTGAGTTTGCACTGAACCAAGGTCTGCTCTGAACAGCTGAAAGCCCATTAGATGAAGCACGCTGTCCGGAATGGCTCAGTTCAACCAGGTTTCCGTGAAGCAAAGCGCAGCAGAGTTTAAAAAGTCCTTGTTTGTGTGGGTGAGGAGTTGTAGTTCATCTGATTTATTTGCAAGGGAGTGGAGATTCACCAGATGAATACTCGGCAACGGAGTCCTAAAACCGCCCTGTTGGAATTTCACTCACTTGCGCCGCTTGGAGCGCTTGTATAGGAATGCAGCCCCTCCGACTAAAATGTGCAGTAAAACATCTAAATGTTCAAACATTGGCAAAAAGTTATCTAGTGTGCTTTTTCTTATGTCCAAGAGTTTGTTTCTAACGAAGCTGATCGGAAAAACGTTTCTTAAGACAGGACAAAAACAAAAACAAAAAAAAAAAAAAACAGTAAAAGTACTGAGGCGGAACAAACCGACCAATCAATCGGCAGAGAGGAATAAGCTTTATACTGACGAATAAGTTTTATACAATAAGAGAGGAATAAGCTTTATACTGTATTTATCTCAGAAGCCGACACACTGAGAGGAATAAGCAAGAAATTACCTCAGAAGACAAGACGCTGAGAGGAATAAGCCAGAATTTACCTCAGAAGACAATGCGCTGAGAGAAATAAGCTTTATACTGTATTTACCTCAGAAAACGACGCGCTGAGAGGAACAAGCATTAACCTGTATTTACCTCAAAAGACGACGCGCTGAGAGGAATAAGCCCAGACAGCACACATATGTCTGCAAGATGTCTGCTAAAGATCTCTTGATCTGGAAAGCATCTGCTGTGTACAAACGTCTGGCAGACGTCTGTAAGATGTCAGTTTTACATACATTCTAAAACATAAACATCTTAAAGACATCTAATAGACGTCTATTTGACATCTGATAGGAAACATCCAATAGACGTGTTGCAGATGAGCAAACTATGTCTTTCAGATGTAACTGCAGACGTCAAATAGATGTCTCCAAGATGTATGTCTGCTATCAAGGAGATTTATACTGTATTTACCTCAGAAGACACACTGAGAGGACTTAGCCAGAATTTACCTCAGAAGACGACACACTGAGAGGAATAAGCCAGAATTTACCTTTTGTGGCTGTCTCTGTTTTGGATCAGTGTGCTTAATAATGTGTCTTTGACCTTCACTGTGTATATTTTGATTATACTATGTTGTAAATAAAATATAAATACAAATCCTCATTATTTTACTCTCCTCAGATTCTTTGTTACCTGCCTCAGTCACATTGCTCACTGATGGCTCATTATGGAAGACCCTTTGTCTCTCAGGTGTGAATCACTAAATATTCATGGCCATTGTCATTCCCTCACATACGGCCCTTCTATTGCAAACCATGTCTTACAAAAGTTTAATCAATATATTGTTTTCTGTGAATGAGTAAGTAGGATAATTTTCACATCATTTTCTAGCAAAAAAATAAATAAATAAAACCTAGTCTACCACATCCATTTCTCAACAGTCTTGTGAATAATTATCCTACGTGTTTTGGCATACAGAATGCAAACCATGTCTTAAAAAAGTTAAATCAATATATTGTTTTCTGTGAATGAGTAAGTGTCACAAATCTGGTCCTGTACGCCAGTCCGCTCGCCACCAGAGGTCGTCTTTACATATCTGTTTGCCGCTCACATTACACAGACTGTTGCACCACACTCCGGACTACGTTCCCCATCGGCCATTGCGCTGATCATCTGCACCCAATCAGAGACCCTATATAAGCCTTGGACTTCCTCCCACTATTCAAGTATTGTATAGTGTTTAGCACACGTCTTGTGTTAGCTACTGTACAGAGCCATCCGAGTATCTTTAGTCGTGTTTCTGTTTAGTCTAGACATCCGTCTCCTGATCTTCGCCTAACTTGGATTACCCTTTGTTTTGTTGTTTTTGGACTCTGTTTTGCCCCTTGTATGAACTTTTTCCTGTCTAGTGGAACACCCTTTTGCCTAGCCCCTTGGATTACATTCGCTGTTGATCGACCCTCGCCTGTGTAACGGAATACTCTTTTGTCTTTCTGTCTGTACACCTGTTCGCCAACGTCTGACCCTGCCTGCTATATGACCATGTCTTTGTCGATGTCCTCTAATAAAACCTCGCATTTGGATCCGCCCATTTCACGCATTCATCACTCCGTAACAGTAGGATAATTTTCACATCATTTTCTAGCAAAAAAAAAATAAAAAATTATAAATAAAATCTAGTCTACCACATCCATTTCTCTGTAATGATTAATCCACTGAACGGCGAGTAGATGAACCCAAGTGCAACTTTAGTATAATCCACAGTGAAATCCAAACAAATGATGTTTTGACAACTTGACTTGACACAGACTTGACTTGACTAGAAATAGACTTGAAACACAGACTCACCAAACAACAGGATTACAACATCAATACACAACAAGAGACAAGGGCTACATGAGGGCTACTTATACCAAACAATGATGGTCACATGACACAAACCAACCAATGACAAACAGACACATGACTAAAACAACCAATGAGAACATGACACATTGAACTAAGGAACCAATGGCAGGAATACAAGAGGGCAAGGAAAGCAAGACACGAACAGCATGAATCAAATACAAAATGAAAGACATGAAAATATGAACATGAAACAAAACCCAAACAACCCCACGTTACATTCTCAAAAGTCTTGTGAACAATTATTCTGTATCTGTTCTGGATTTATATCAGTGACTTAAAAATTTCAGTTCAGTGAAAACCATAATAACACTCTGGTTACTGACATAACTTCTGTTCCCTGAGATAAGGGAAGAAGCGTTGTGTATAGGGTGTATCTCCTTTTTACCCTAATCTGAAGCCTAATTTGTTCACGTTTGTGTAGCTGCACAAACCAATGGCACTTTAGCCCGCCAGAAAGGGCGGAGTCGACCTCTGCATCAACTCGGGGAACCAGGCCTGCTTCCTCCAGAGTGGGGCCACCAAAGGGACTGAGCACTTCAATTCCCTGACCTGCATGATGACCTGAGGAAGCAAGGCTATCGGGGGGATGGCATACAGGTGAGCACTGGGTCAATCATGGGCCGGAGCATCTCGCCGGATTGAGAAATAAGTTGGGCAGTGAGTGTTGTCTTCTGAGGCGAAGAGGTTGACCTCTGCCCTCCTGAAGACAGACCAGATTTTCTGAACCGTATAAGGGATGTAGCCTACCTGACCCTAGGTTCAAACTGCCCACCACATGAACTGCTCTTAGAGAGAGGAGTTCATTCTGTGCCCAAAATCGAAGGCGTTGAGCTATCCTGTAAAGAGGACTTGACCTGAGCCCATCTTGGTGATTGATGTAGGCTACCATCATTGTGTTGTCTGACTGGACCAGGACATGGTGCCCCCTTAGGGCTGGCAGGAAGGTTTTCAGGGCTAGAAAGATCGGCAACAGCTCGAGGCAGTTGGGGGGACATAATCTCATGATCCTCCAGCCCATCTATCTCATACAAGGGGTCCTTGCATGAGCCACACTTGCGGTGCGACATTTGCAGCAACACGCACTGTGGAAATTTTCTCAGACTGCAGCACCGAGCAGCTGAGCTACTAGCTTCAGCTACTTGCTTTGGCTTCTTGTTTCCTAGGTCAGGGAAGAGATGATCCTCATTGCCAAAGAAGATTCTGATGAAATGGCGCTACGAGCCGACTTATATAGAGGTCAGCTCCACCCTTTCTGGCGGGCTAAAGCGCCATTGGTTTGTGCAGCTACACAAATGTGAACTAATCAGGCTTCAGATCAGGGTAAAAAGGAGACACACCCTATACACAACGTGAAGTGAATGTTTGAAAGGGAACAACATATAGTAAGTACATAACTAACTGAAATACAACAACTGAACACTTCCTCATTTCTGGTAACTATGAAGCTAGTGATGTGTGCAGAGTGCTATGTATTGCTATGACTACAATTAATCGGAAAATCACACTTGTTACTGCTCTGTTGTCATAAAAGCACTTATCATTTTGACAATAATTTTAGGTTTCAACATGAATCTTTACAGCAGATTTGTTAATTAATTTTCAGATTTTTTATTTCCTCTATTCAGTGCTAATCGTAACATTATTATTATTATTATTATTATTATTATTATTATGTTGTTATTTGTTTGTTTGTTTGTTTTAGTTTATAGTGAAGGTTGTACTAACTACATTTTTAATATTAGTAACTTCAATTTCTATTTATTTCTGAAAATGCTCCACATTTGAGATTTGTGATGCTATTGGAACTAGAATAGCAATATATAACCAGAATAGTTTCTATTAACACACATCTGTCATAACTGTAATTTTAGAAACAATTTCAACTGCTGTGGAGAGACATACAAGTAAAGGATCACTGAATCAGGCTTACCTTCATGACAACTCTGAAGCTCATGAGAAGACACACCAATGGACACAAGACCACAGAATAAGTGCCTACTTTAGCTCATATTTTATTACAAAGTTAATGCTTTAAAATGCAATATCACAATCTTAATGACAATTACGTTAATTGATACATTTGATTCACAGCATCAGCTTCATCTGAACTCAGGATTGTTCTTCTGGGTAAAACTGGATCAGGAAAGAGCTCACTAGGAAACACTATCATGGGTCAGGAGATTTTTGAGACAAATGTTTCACCAATGTCAGTTACTAAAATCTGTCAGAGTGCAGAAGTGGAGATAGAAAAGAAGATGATCTCAGTGATCGATACTCCAGGACTGTTTGATACAACAATGTCAGAAGAAGACTTGAAGAATGAAATAGTGGGATGTACTGTTCCTGGTCCACATGCGTTTCTGCTGGTCATCAAAGTCGGGAGATTCACAGAAGAAGAGAAAAATGCAGTCAAATGGATTCAGAAGAACTTTGGAGAAGAAGCAGCACATTACACAATTGTTGTGTTCACTCATGCTGATCAGCTGAAGGGAAGACCATTACCTGAGTATATCAGTGATAGTAATGATCTTCAGGCTCTTGTTAATGATTGCGGTGTCAGATTTCACCCATTTAACAATGAAGACATTCGGAATCACTCTCAGGTCGATGAACTGCTGGAGAAGATTGAGAGGATGGTGGAGGAGAATGGAAGACAGCATTACACCAATGAAATGTACAAGGAAGCTCAGAGAAAGTTACGTAGAGACAACTTCTGTAAGTGTTTGTATTATATCATTAAAATTATATAAAGAGCAGTACAAGAAAAATCAGTCAGTTTCATTCTGTCATTTCATTTTAAAATTATTTTAAAATAATTAATTTCATCTACTTGTTTTGTGGTTAGTCAGTTAATGTTGATTTTTTAACTGCGCTGTTTTGTTTGATATTCTGATTGGCAGGGTTGGATATACCTAAGATTGTTCTGCTGGGTAAAACTGGATCAGAAAGCACCAGAACAAGAGAAACCATTGTGGGGCAAGAGAGGATAGACACACCAAATATTGAAACCTGTGAGCTACAGGAAGTATGTGTGAATAGAAAGAGCATGAAAATAATCGACACTCCAGGACTGATTGATGCACCAGAAGAGAAAATAAAGGCTGAAATAGAGAAGCTGGTCTACATGTCTGCTCCTGGTCCTCTTGTGTTTCTGCTCATCATCAAACTGGATTCAAGATTAACAGAGAAAGTGAAAAAGACAGAGAAATGGTGTCAGGAGAACTTTGGATCAGAAGCTTTACGTCACACCATCATTCTGTTCACTGACACTAATCATCTAAAGGGAAGATCATTAGATGAGTATATTAGAGATACTCCAGATCTACTGGCATTTACTGAGCGTTTTGATGGCAGATTTCACTCACTCGACAACAGAGATATAGAGAATCGCTCTCAAGTCACTGAACTGTTGGAGAAAATTGAAATGATGGAGGAGAGGAATGAATATAGGTACTACATGAGTGAGATGTTGCAGGTAGATCATATGAAGAAAAAGTTCTGTAAGTATTGTGTTTTTTTTTGTTTCTTTGAAACATTTATTATAATAATATGCTTTGCAATATTAAAATCAGTGTATTCATTTTCTACATATTGCCTCCAGATCAGTTTTGCATCAGTTTGATTAGTCTTTCATATTGTATTGATATTATTAAACAACATTTATTTGACATCCTGATTGACAGGGTCTGGAAAACCTCGGATTGTGCTTCTGGGTAAAACTGGATCAGGAAAGAGCTCAACAGGAAACACCATCATGGACAGCAATAGTTTTGGGAGGAATAATTCATCTTTTCTTTTTACTAAAACCTGTGAAGTACATGAAGCACATGTGAACGGAAAGAGCATGGAAATAATTGACACTCCAGGACTGATTGATGCATCAAAGAATAAGATAAAAGCTGTAAGAAAAACATTTGTCAGAAAGTCTGCTCCTGGTCCTCACGTGTTTCTGCTCTGCATCAAACCGGACACAAGAACTACAGACGAGGAAAAAAACATGGAGAAATGGCTTCTAGAGAACATTGGTGAAGATGCTTTATGTCACACCATCATTCTGTTCACTCACGCTGATCATCTGGTGGGAAAATCATTAGATAAGTATCAATCACTGGTTAACCACTGCGATAACAGATTTCACTCATTCAACAATCTGGATAGAGACAATCACAATCAGGTCTCAAAGCTGCTGGAGAAGATTGAAAACATGGCAGAGAGAAATGGATGGCGGTACTACACAAATGAGAGATTTAAAAAAATTATACGAAGAATGATATTTTGGCAAAATCTGAAAAAAAAAGGATGTGATTTTGCACAAAAAGTTGGACCAGTAGGAACAGCAGGCATAATAGCAGGAGGCATCGTGCTGGGAGTAACAGAAGTAGTCCTAGCACCAGCACTATTAGTTGCAGGAGGTATACTTGTAATTGGTGCAGCTGTAATGGCAACTATAATAAGAGATTAGTGTACTTTTGTATATTATTGTTATGCAACTGTATCACAGTAGTTATTAATAATTACACATTACAGCAAGATTTTAATCATTTTAATAAGCGTTCTTCTTTTTTGTCAAAAGTGTATGTTAAATAAATAAATGTTTTTGATCTGCATTGTGATCCTGATAACTGTATTTAAAATATATTTCACAATTCAATGCTTATAGTCTAAATGTTGCTGTAACATTTTTAAAGTAGCTTTCTGTACTCAAATGTGTTTATGCTCATATGCAAATCAACCTGAAACTTGTTTTGTGCAAATGCATCAGTGTAATTACTCAGATGTTCCTCTTTTCTATTCCTGGACAGTTCTTTCATGTATGTCATCATTTATATGATTTGTGTGATTATGTGTTTTAAAGACAAGTGTTGTTTAAATGATTTAGTAAGAATTTAATAAACTCACACTGATTCAGTTTACAACTACACACCAGTTATTCATATTCTGAAGCTGCTCTGCTGCAACACAATCATATTCTTTATAATACACAATGATTATATTCTTTCTGAACATTTGTTGGCTTTGTAAATTTGTGTTGTTCAGATGGTGTTATTCATTTTAAATTATTAAATTATTGTCACTGAAGCTGTGGACAATCACATAGGTCTCAGATTAAAATGCAGGCAAGCAATATATCTTTGCATCACTATATAATGAAACATTTACAGATGTTTGTATAGATTGATGAAGGTTTTTAATATGTCTATTCCTCATAGATCTGATGAAATCTTTGTCTGGGCTGAACAAAACAGCTGCACATCTCCAATAACTTCCAAAACATCAGTCTTATTCAGATTAGTGTAGCAATGGCTGTAAGTGTGAATTCATCACAGAAAAACACCTCATATAACTGTAGAAAATGGAGACCTGAAACGGATTAAAATCTTTCAATACTGCAAACTTTAAATACAGATTTTCCCATAATTGTACTGTACAGTTATTGTCCAATACATTTACAGTTATATTCACACTGTCCACTTGAATATCAAGGGTAGGCCGACGTTTAGGACCATACTTAGGGAAAAAAAAAAAAACTTTCCTTCAGGGGCCTCATTTCTAAAAAGTTGGATATAAACCATCCTAAATTTGTTCTGACATCATTTCTCAAAAGTGCATAAGTACGATTCAGAGAAAACTAACGTGCGCACGAAAACGTGCGTACGTCTCGCTTCCAGATGTGTCATTTATAAATCGCAAATTGAAATTGTGCACAACCGACTGGTGTCAGATCTCCGCCACTCTGGGCACGCTGCGTGCGCGTACAACCATCGTGAACAGTTTATTGAAAGACGTGTGTGACGAGTGGGGCGGGGCCGAGAGACGTGGGAACGGAACGAGGCCGGTGGAGTATAATGATAATGAGCGACACCTGCGCCACTCACCGGTCTCGAGTCCCACGGAGGAGCTCCGGAAGGATAAAAGGAGGAGCGACGACAGTGTAAGACGAGAGAGGACCAGGCCTGGACTTTATTTTGCGTTTAGTGTGCGGCAGTCGTCCGTGAGGGGCTGCCGCTTTACTTTTGTGTTTCTTTATTTGATTATTAAAATGTTTAAATGTTCGCCGGTTCCCGCCTCCTTCTTCCCGTTCTACGAACTGTGTTACAACGTGTTTTTGCCATTATTTTTTACTTAAACTGTTGTTGCTGCTGCTGAAAAGTAGCATATGAAACACTGCTTACATTTATATTTTATTCTGTGATAATTCTGGGGTGGCAGAGCTTTTTCTTAGGGTGGCAGTTGCCACCCCATGCCACCCCGGTAGATCCGCCCCTGCTCCATAGGAACCCATTCAGATAGTGTCCATCTGTTTTTGATGTAGCTATAATGTCAGCAGTTTCGTGTTATCTACACACTCATTAAACTTTGAGGAGCAAAACACTGATAAGTGATGGTCATTGCGACATTGCAAAGTGATGGCGCTATGGAGCCCTGTACTTTTTAAAAACATTTTAATAAGCTTAACATTAAATTATCAGCTCAGAATATACGCTAATTTGACTAGAAATACTGGAGACCGGAAATGCAAAGCAACCTTATGGTCAGGTGACTTCCGGGTTCAGGAAAAACGTCTATGTAGCATTGAATGATGAGATTTTGCCAAAACTATTTGCTCTGGAACAAATAATAGTTTACGGACGTCTCTGTTTGTCAAAGGATGTGTTCAGAGGTTTTATGGATGTAGAGTCATTGTCAGTTGATTCTTTATGAGAGGTAGATGAGTAAATGAATGCTGATTGGCTGTTATGGAACAGTAAGTAGTGTTTGTCATGAAACATTTATTTTCTTTATTAAGCCAAATAAAACGGTTCTGATATCTAGTCCTTGTGTTAAATGGGGTCATCGGATGAAAAGTCTCTAATATACTTTGATTAAAAATTCTCAATGGTTTTGTAAAACAACACCCTTTTTACCTTGTCAAAATCAGCTCTGCAAAAATCATCTCATTCTAAGGGGCTGTTCCTTTAAATGCAAATGAGCTCTGCTCGCCCCTCCCCTCTCTTCTCTCTGTGGAAAGACGATCTTGTTTACATTAGCCGCATTTAGCCGCTAAACTTCCTAACTACCACGTTATAAGGAAAGGCGATCGCAAAGATTCATAAAAAAACGCTTATACTCACTTCTGCTGTAAGTGAAGCTGGATCATGAATGATTCGCGCGAACATAGATGGATATATGTAGATCGGGAGGCGCATTCCCTTCACAAACAAGCATAATCTACTGCATCTTCAGCGGCTCGTAAATGTCGGGAGTAAATGACGACCACTATGTTCATTATTACATACAGCAACGCAACACCTCAATCGCTCAATCGGAGATATTCTTGTGTGACGCCACACCGACAGGCATCTGAGAACGGCTCGATTTGAAAAAGGGGATATTATTTTTACAGATTAATTAAAAACCACTGCATGGATTTGTATCATTATAGGGTAGATTTGTACATACACTGCCAACACACATTAATGTTCAAACAACATGAAAAAGTGAACTTAGCATCCGATGACCCCTTTAAGTTTAATTGTCATTCATACTTCAGTCGCATAAAGCAGCTTCCCATCTTAAAAAGTTTTATGTTTTGGCAGTGCTCACATTTTCCTAACAAAGCTAACAAACAAACAAACATAACCACTCTCATTTAAATTTAAGCAAAATCACTTTGCCCAACAGTATCTACTAAATATTAGGCGTTTCTGCTGATGGAAGTAAGAAACATCTACAACGACCTAAAGATACAGGCCTACAGCAGCTTCTTATGGGCCTCAAACAACCTAAAGACTCAACACAAACACTAAAATATTATGTGCAAGTGTGATTAATATGAATAGGTTATTCATTTCTAAATAATATTTTGGGATTTTGAGGCTCCTTTGTCTGTCTCTTACAGTAACATGCTTCATGAAGCTGGTATATTTCAGTACAATGACATTGGATATTTAATGGACAATAAATACTGGGTAAAACATATACAGCCAGAGCCATAAGCCTAGTCATTGTGTAAGATACAGTAAATCATTTACTATTATCACAGTTATGTTAGTTCTTTCTGTTTGCACCATTCTTAAATGTCAACGTGTACAGAATGTGCTTCACCAGCACTTACCTGTTTGGATTAACCTTTGTGTGGATTTAATAAAGACTGTTAACCTTCATCTCAGTCTTCATATGTGTTCATCGACACAGTCCGTGACAACTATATCATAGGAAATGACTGGAGTTCATAGTTTTATATATATTTTTAGATTTAACATACTTAATATATTGAATTGTGTCATATTTTGCTTAACTATTTCCAAAAACCTCTCTTGGCTGCAGATGTTTTATGTATATAGCTGGCAAACAGCAGCTCTCTCTTCCCATTTTATTAGGGCCACGTTCACACTGTCAGTTTTTGGGATTGACAACCGCATTTACCTACAGGTATGAGTCTCAAAATGTTCCGTTCACAGGGCAGCTTACAGTTGCTTTTCGAATGCTGTCTGTATGAATGTACAACAGGAGTCAAGCCTGTATTCCTTATGAGTAACCATAGCAACACAGACCAAAGCAATATCTAAGATGGCGACATCAGTAAAACTGAAAGTATTACCACCTTCTGACACGAAGGACTAAATCCAATCGTGCCGCGAGTTCATTCATCAAATCATCATTAACCGACAGCAGCTTTTAAATTTGAGTGGAGAGTGGAGCATTTGAGCCGTGCACAGAACACACAACTGACGGGAGGGAGCGGCTCCGGTGGAGTCTGGATATAAAACTTTCAGATGACAAACACTCATTTCTCCACCACTGTGAGTTACCGAAAACACACATTAAAGCACGCAGCACACGATAGACAACTAGTTGTCCAGTCCTGTTCTGTTCACACAGCGTGTGTGTTCCAAGAATGCGGTTGTGAGTCCTGAAAATTTACAGGTGTGAGTTTGGTTATAGAATACGGTTGTCACACCTGTAAATAACCGTACTGTGTGTGAACGTATAACCATATTAAGGACTCAAATACAGTACTGACAACCATATTTTATTGCTGTGTGAACGTGGCCTAGAAAACCTTGAACAATCACTTGCTGTAAATATATTGTATAATTCTACAATAATAATGCCAAGTTCATTTATTTTTATAATGTCAGTTCATTTGGCTTTATACAATTATGCTGATACAAACAAGAAGTTGAATAACAATGTATGCATACAGTGCATTGTATACATTTATATTTGTACAGACTTTTATACTAATAAGTAAAAAGTAAAGGTGCAAAACCAAAAAGGACCACTTGGAGATACTTAAGCCTCATTTCCCCTTAGCCTTATGGTACAGTACAGTACGATTCGAGATGGAACACCCTGATCCGGCTTGCGTTTCCACTGCCAACATTTCCCGGTAGGGCTGGGAGTCGATTCCAAAAAGAATCGATTCTGAGACGTTGGGAATCCCATTCATAGCCATTTTCAGTTAAACAAAGCTTATCTATGGGCGCCTCTCAAACGAAAGGCTGCATCAAATGAAGGCTGCATATCTCGGCTGCTGTCATCAAACGTCGCTGAACATCGATTCATTCAAATAAATTGAATGAAAAGAGTCGGTACTGAGCTCGTTTGAGGATGCAGCTTTGCTCACTTGTTCACTAATCACCTAGTGATTAGTGATGATCTGATTCATTTCCACGAAAAGGTTCTTTCGATAGATTGTTTTAATGAACCAGTTCAAAAATGATTCAGAAGTTATCTTACAGTGGAACGGCCTAATATTGTCCACAGTTTTGAGCGCTGCACGACAGAATAGATCATGACGTGATCAAGGGTCTTGATCCTTTTTCCATCTTAAATAAAATGCTATTTTTTTTAACCTTTCTATCAGCAAATGATAATTCTGAAATAAAATGCCAGGAGCACAGATCAGTGGCTGAGAGCGCATCTGATTGACAGATAAGTTAAACCACAAGCTCTTATATCAGTATTGTTGTTCAGGTTATTTTGTTTCAGTGTACAGTTTGTTAATTTTGTGCAAAGCATACCGTTGAAGTACACATCATTCAGCTGAACTTTGCCTTGTTCCATTAAACACATGTCCACTGCTGCGCTGTGGGCTATGGCTAATTTCATGTGCAATGCAAACAAAATTACAGTTTAAATACAGAAATGTATCATAATTAAAAAAATAAATAAAGGCTACATTCTAAGATCTTTATATCCTTCATGGCGAAATTAGGTTCCTCCACTCTAAAAAAAAAAAAAAAAAAAAACATGAATCGAAAACAACAGGGGGATTCGATTCTTGGAATCGAATCTCATCGATTCCAGAACCAGGAATCGGAATCTGACTTGATTCCAAAAATTTTCAGAATCGAACAGTCCTAGTTCCCGGCATGATGTATGCCAGAAAGTAGCTATCAACATCATTCTCCCACGAAGAAGAAAGCACAACATTGCCTGTGTGTATTGGTGTGGAAGATTACAATTCTAAAATACATTGTTATATTTTTTGTGTTTGCGTACTCTGATGGAAACAAGGCCAAAACCATAGGCAGAGTCCGGAATTCAGTCAGCAAGCACGCACACTCAAAAAAACTGATGAGTTTCAGTGATGACTCATCTGAATGCCTCTGATTGGCCACTGCATTCCTAAGCTCCACAGAATTGTGTGTGATTGGTTATAATGCGCAAAACTGTAAAAACTGCTCAAAATAAATATGTATTGCAAGATGCATTTTGTATTTGCCTTTGTAATGGCATTTTTCTTTATTAAAAGTATGTCATCGTTTATGTCAAATTAAAAAAAAAAAAAAAAAGTTTATAAGCTTTTTAAAATGTCCAATTAAAGCAATAGAATAATAACAAGTAGAATAAGAAGAATATGTTACCAATCAAATGAAATCAGCATTAACAAAATTAATGTGTACTACAGAGGTGGCACAGAACTCAAAAGTGATATTTTCAGATGTTTAGTGAGGCTCCGAAGTACCATGAGTGCAATTAAATTCATAAATTCATGTTGAGATTAATGTTTTAAATATAAAAATTTGAATATAGAAATATTAAATGATTTAACTACAAAGATACTTTAAAAATGAAACTAAATTCACAGATTTTATTACCTAATCATTCATTCATTTCATTCAATCGAACGGCTGATTCATTCAGGAATAAAGTGAAGAATAAAGAATGAAGTCTTTATGAATGGGTCAATAGATTTGTTTAAAAACACACATTCATAAATGAAACTATGCTATTTTTGAATGGAAATGTGCAACGGCTCAGCTGTGACTTAGTTTCAACCTATTTTCGTTGACGAAATGGAGCAAAATCAGGCAATACTGTTTTATTCAGACAATGTAAGTCACTTAATATTAACTTATTGTTTATTGAACAATTGTATTAAATCAATATCACATTCACTAACTCCCTCAACAATCTTTAGATGCTGTCAATCATCTTAGTTCCTCGCAATCTCACAAAGTTCCATTATAATACAAATACATGTTGAAGGATACGCATGAAGATGATGATGAATTCAAAAGTCTTTAATTCAATCCACAATGGGGTAAAACACAACAGGAGGGTAGAGAAAACATTCACATAGACGAGACCAAACGACAAACACTGAGCTGAATGCAACTTATAAAGACAGGTGAGAATGATAAACTAATTAAGACACAGGTGAACTGGGTTTAACTAATAATGACATACGAGGACAGGTACAGGAATAACCAAATATGGGCACATGAGGGAGAAACCAACACGAAGAGTCCAGGGGTGTGACAGTTCGCCCCCCTCCCGTAAGCCGCGACCTCACGCTGCAGAGACAAAAAAAAAAAAAAAAAGGAGGGGCAGGGGGGACTTAGGAGGAGGACAAAGGAGTGGATTGGGATGGAAACAGGAAGTCAGTGCAGGAGGATGCTCTGGCAGAGGACAGATAGCAGAGGAGGACAATAAACAAGGTTGAAGGAGGTGATGATGGAGGGAGGAGCCAAGGAGGAGACAGAAGGGTCCAGGGTGGATCAGATGGAGGGAGGAGCCATACAGGAGACAGAAGGGACACGGAGCAGGAGGAACAAGGACAGGAACAACCAAATATTGGCACATGAGGGAGAAACCAACACAAACAGTCCAGGGGTGTGACAAAGCACTTTTGTAGATGTCTGACAGAAATAAAGTCAGTTTTTAATAATGAGAGAAGTTTTATTTCAGTTGATTTCATCTAAGGCTGTGGCTGGAAGTCAGTTGTAAGTTTGGAGACCATTCTTATAACAAAAATCTGTTAGCTGAGCATGTACTCATACTGTGAGCTCACCATGTGAGACCAATGTTATAGTGTTGAGAAAGAAGATATGGAATGCCCCCTGGTGTCTGATATTTGAACTGCCTCCTCTCAACCTGCTCAACATTTTGAATTCACAATGAGCTCACATATTACTCACACTATGAGAACGATGTGATGTCACTGTGATCATCGCATGATCTCACATGTTGACTGGGTTAGTCCAGCAGACAGCATTAGGTGCACTCTACTTAATTAGGTGTAGTCAAACACACCTATTGTTTGGGGTGTTCTGTAAGTTCCGTCAAGAAATATACGTCATTCAGCCTGACCAATCAGTTTGTGAACATATCACTATGCCATTAGGTTCGGTATCTTTAGGTTCGCTGTCAAAAATGTCAGTACGAACCAAGAGAACCGAACTACAAGTGTGCACACACCCTAAATCACTTCCTGTGTTTGGACTTTTGCTGTTTACCCGTTTATGCCTCTGGCTGCTGTTTTTGCACTGTTATTATTATTATTTTATTTATTTATTGTAGTCATAAATATGAAGGCGTTCTAAAAAACTTAGTTTGTGAGTCAAATATATATTTTATAGTCAAATAAAGTCAATAAAATCAATTTGCCCAACCATATTCCCTAAATATTAAGTGTTTAAAATGTTAAGATGTTTGCATAAAATATAAAAGTAAGAGGGTTCAAAAAAAAAAAAAAAAAAAAAAAAAAAAAAAAAAGTGCAGTCCTGTATAGGAACCTCAAGCAATGTCTGTAGTGATTGTATCGAAAATTTCTGACACGTCTCACTGCTGAAGAATATGACTCTCATTTTAATTTTGCTGCATTTATGGTTCTGGCCTTTGGGTGGTAAGTTTTTAAGATTTTTAAGATATTCACTTCTTGCAGTACGAGTACAATAATTATTACGGTTATGTAAGTTTGCAGAGATAACATATAAAAGTGCAGATAAATGTATAATTTCTCAGGCGAAACGTGGTCACTTTAATTTTTTGTTAGTAAAAGTTTATTTCAGATTTTTCACATCCTTCTTCATTTTCCCCAACAGTCCTAAAATCAATCTGAAATGATGTTCTTGCACTTAGTTTAAAAAGGGGGTTCAGAATTAAGAATTTATATATGAATGTGTTTCAGGAGTGTTTGGTGTTGTGTCAGGTGAAATGAAGACTTGTCAGTGATGGAGGGAGATTCTGTCACTCTACACACTGACACTGACATACAGGGAAATTATGCAGTGATAGAGTGGACGTTTGGACATGAAAACCCAGATATTGTCATTGCTGAAATCAATAGAGCAGCAAATATCAATAATGTTACTCATGAGAGATTCAGAGACAGAGTGAAGATGGACAGTAAGACTGGATCTCTCACCATCACAAACATCAGAACCACAGACTCTGGACTTTATAACGTACACATCACCACCAAATATACCGTAGTAGACAAAACATTCAGTGTTACTGTCTATGGTGAGCACAGAATTCAAATTCAGTCTAGTCTCTCCAGATTTACCATTTGACATGATAAATGTTTGTACATTTTTATTTTATTTATTTATTAAAAAAAAAAAAAGTTCTATTTGTAAGTACTGTTTTCTGTGCTTTGACTCAAAGCATTGCTTTCAATAATTTTGACTGAGAATATTAATCTGGAAATGTGTGCTTGCTTTTAATTTTGTTTACTTTAATTTCTCTTCATCCTCTGATATTTTCCAGTTCTTCTTCCCATTCCTGTCATTATCAGAAACACTTCACAATGTTCTTCATCATCTGAAAGTTCATCAGTGTCTAAATGTTCACTGCTGTGTTCAGTGGTGAATGTGAGTGATGTGACTCTCTCCTGGTACAAAGGAAACAGTTTAATCTCCAGCATCAGTGTGTTTAATCTCAGCATCAGACTCTCTTTACCTCTGGAGGTTGAATATCAGGATAAAAACACCTACAGCTGTGTGATCAACAACAACATCAGCAACCAGACCAAACATCTGGACATCAGTCAACTCTGTCAGCCATGTGCAGGTACATCAGTAATGATTTTAGTTTAAGCCGCCTACTTTCCACTTTCCGCCTGAGCTTTCCATTTTAGAGGAAAATTGAAATCAATGGTAAAGCAAGACATTGTGCTGAATAGTAAGAGGAAGATGAGGGCGAGAAACAACAGGGACAGAATATTATTTCATTACACTGACAATATTCAAGTATAAATTGTATGTTTATCATCACAGTGTGGGTTTATAGCAACAGAGTACAACAGAGTACAAATACTTGACTTCTGTCCAGCACTGGAAAGATGTAGTCATTAAATGCATGTTCTGCGAATGCAATAATAAATGGTCCACAGTTTAACCCACATAGACACAAGGTGAGAAGCTAATGCAACTAGGTGCCTGTATATTATAAGATTATTATAAGAGTTTTAAATGTCTGCTTTTTCTAGTGCATAGTTGAGTAGTGAAATAGCAGTAATCAGTGTTAGGGGTAACACATTACGAGTAACATGAGTAACTTAATCAGATTACTCTTTTCAAGTAACTATAGGGTGACCATATTTTAGTTCGCAAAAAAGAGGACAGTGGGGGTCGCATGTATGAGGGTGGGGGTGGGGGGTCTTTATGGGGTTGGGCTGAAGGGGTTAAAAAGCCCCCAAAGTAGCGCAATGACCATATCTCATATCAAAACTCAAAATATTTCATTTCCATACATAAAATGTTGTGCAGATTGGTCATAAACACAACTAAAAGACTTCCTACCAGTGTCCATCCTTCACAAAACTTAACATATCTTTATACAGAGTGCATGTGATTGCGAAATTTAAAGTGAAAGTGAATAGCTGCTCATTTAAAAGAGATTTAAATACTCTGCATAGGAAAGCGGCTCCCTGATGTGCGAAAATTCTATTCAATATTAGAATAATTGCGTGAGCAGGCGGTGCTGGCCTGAAATTCAGCGAGAGCGGGATCAAGAAAACGCACACAGTGAATGGCGACTGTAGAAAGCAAAAGCTGAATCCCGGACATTTTGGGCTATTTAGAAATCCCGGCCCCTGATAGCACAGGTACATCTCGGAGACGTCTATTTGATGTCTGCATTTATATCTGCAAGATGTATTTTTTAGAGTGTTTGCTCATCTGCAAAAGTCTATAGGATGTTTCCTATCAGATGTCAAATAGACATCTATTAGATGGAAACCATAATGGCAGCAGAGCTGAAAGCTTTGTTTGAGCTGCGCCCTCTACTGTACAGATGTGAATTTACATTTCCTTAAGCCTGAGGCTTTTTCCTTTCACTTTTGTGTGAAAGCACTTTCGCATTTGCCAAAAATAGAACTAAAAGCCCAGCCCAGATTTACAAAGAAATACAAAAGTAACGTAACACATTAATATTTTCCGTAAAAAGTAACACAATTAGCTTTTTAGGGAGTCACAGAATATTGTAGTGGATTGTAAAAGTAACTTTCCCAAACACTGTAAGTAAATAAATACATGTGTTATAGTTTGGTTTAGATATGAAAATTGTAATAACCATTAAGGCACTATCATAACATACCCCAAAGGCATCATATTATTAATGCATGCATTTATACAGTGCTTAAAAAACAAAAAGTACAACCCACATATACAGATGTCATTTTGTACCTTTATTTATTCTTTTTTTATTAATAGATGTAATTCAACAACAGTATTTACATTTTATATGTAAATATTTAATATTTATACATATTATAATGTCTATTAAAGCGCACAGCTGTCACTCTTTATCAAAGAGCTACACATAACACAAGTGTTTACACTTCACAGTGATTGAGACGCTTACCTATAGAAGTGCCATGGTCTATATACCCCCCTACCTCCACTCACTCTTAAAGGGGTCATCGGATGCCCATTTTCCACAAGTTGATATGATTCTTTAGGGTCTTAATAAAAAGTCTCTAATATACTTTGATTAAAAATTCTCAATGGTTTTGTAAAACACCCTTTTTACCTTGCCAAAATCATCTCATTCTAAGGGGTTGTTCCTTTAAATGCAAATGAGCTCTGCTCGCCCCGCCCCTCTCTTCTCTCTGTGGAATGACGAGCTTTAATTTAGCCGCGTTTAGCCGCTAAACTTCCTAACTACCACGTTATAAGGAAAGGCGATCACAAAGATTCATAAAAAAAAAAAACGTTTATACACACTTCTGCTGTAAGTGAAGCTGGATCATGAATGATTCGCGTGAACATAGACGGATATATGTAGATCGGGAGGCGCATTCCATTCACAAACAAACGTAATCCACTGCATCTTCAGCGGCTCAGATGTCGGGAGTAAATGACAACCACTATGTTTATTACATCCAGCAACAGCTCAATTGCTTAATCTGAGATATTCTTGTCTAACTTACACCCCTGCTTCGGCATCGAAACAAGGAAAGTTACTGGACTGTGACAGCTGGTCTGGGGTAAGAGGATCATGTCAATCACGACAATCATCGTGGAAGCGGCCTCTGTCTGTGTGACGGCACACCGACAGGCATCTGAGAATGGCTCGATTTGAAAAAGGCAAGGCAAGGCAAGGCAAGGCAAGTTTATTTATATAGCACATTTCATACACAAAGGTAATTCAAAGTGCTTTACATAAAAGGAAGTAGAATAATCATAAAAGCAATAATAAAAACAATAATCACAAAAAAGGAAATAGAACAATCATAAAAACATTGATCACAACAATAAAACAAAAAATGTAAAATGTAAAAAACTGATTGATTTAATAATTAAAAAATGATTTAAAAATTGATTTAAAATAAATTTAAGACAGTTAAAAACACAAAATGATTATACATAATGCAATCAGTTCGGACGAAGCACAGTGCTCATTCAGTAAATGCACAGCTAAACAGCTGAGTTTGGAGTCTAGATTTAAATGTTGCTAATGTTTTAGCACATTTTATCTGTTCTGGAAGCTGATTCCAACTGCGGGCAGCATAATGGCTAAAAGCGGATTCCCCTTGTTTTGTGTGAACCCTTGGTATTTCTAACTGACTCGATCCTAATGATCTGAGTGGTCTGTTAGGTTTATATTCAGTGAGCATATATGCAATGTATTTAGGTCCTAGGCCATTGAGTGATTTATAAAAAAATCACTCAATGGCCTAGGGGATATTATTTTTACAGATTAATTAAAAACCACTGCATGGATTTTTATCATTATAGGGTAGATGTGTACATACACTGCCAACACACATTAATGTTCAAACAACATGAAAAAGTGAACTTAGCATCCGATGACCCCTTTAAGAGCCCACATCCCCTCCTGAAACCTGAGGTAGGTAAGTAAGCAATGCCTCATGGCACCATCACAGAGAGGTACAAAATCACTTTTCAGAACATTTACATTAACTCTTCCATGCTGGTGGAATAATCTTCCCAAACCTCTATCTGGAATGTCACATTTTTCAAAACTCTTGACACAGTGAGCACATCTTCTATGTGGGTTAAACTGCGCATTACTTAACAGTGCTTTTGCGCAAAAAGCATTCAGTGTCTACATCTCTCAAATCCCAAACACAACAACCTACACGCCAAGTTCAAAACCTAACATAAATCAAAACTGAATAAAATAGTTATTTGACAGCAAGACATTTTGCAAAAGAAAATGTTGCATAATGCTACCAGTTTTTATTGTTTTTAGATCATTTTTTTATGAGGTGACAATCTTTGCTAGTGTTATGGACGAATGACTTGATCTAAGACACGAAGAATGAAGAGTTTTGATAGTTTCAGAGCATTTTAAATGTGAAATTAGCTTCTGTGCCAAGCTGAAATTGATGATTAGGAGAACTGTGTGAACAAGTTTTTTTTAAAAAAAAGTGATGCAAGTAATAAGAAATAGGTCCTAGCAACTGTAACAAAATATACAAGTTGTGCTTTGTTACAGTGAATCACATTAGGCCTGGGGTTGGTTCACATTACAACAATTTCACAGCCTTGGTATACTTAAATTACAATTTTCTAATTGTAATTTCACAGCCTTTGTATGCTTAAATTACAGTT
This sequence comes from Cirrhinus mrigala, assembly GCA_036247105.1. Lineage (NCBI taxonomy): Eukaryota > Metazoa > Chordata > Actinopteri > Cypriniformes > Cyprinidae > Cirrhinus > Cirrhinus mrigala. The sequence continues at coordinate 19,883 of JAMKFB010000044.1, read as the reverse complement.
TTCTAATTGTAAAACTGTAAAATAGTTCTCTGTAACACAAGCACCAGAACTCATCATTGATGTCTCCCTCCACAACAATAGGTCCTCTGTAGAAAGAGCTTTCACATTTTCAGTGCATGTTGGTTTTCGCACAACTACACAGAAGGTTTAAATGGGCTGTGTAGATTAATGAGGGTGTGGACAACAACAAAGTAATACCTACAGATGCCATACAGACATTCCTTGGAACCAGTCCAGCTGATCGAGGAAGTAGGTGAGCAATGAAAAAAATACTCAAAGACCCTTTGGCATGTAAAACGATGTACTAATGGCTCATTTCCACCGTGCGGTGCGGGTCAGTACAGTACAGTACGGTACGATTCGGGACCGAACATCCTGATCCAATTTGCATTTCCAACCCTTACTTGATGGGCGTGGTGTATGAAAGTAGCGATCGATGATAAAGTGCGACAATAAGCACAACTCGGCCTCTTTTTGTTAAATGTCAGTTTTAATGAACAATAATAGTCATTATAAAAGTATAAGAGGCTTATATATGAGGAAATAAAGGCAAAAGCAAACAATTCAGTCAAACGTATGCTACAAAGTCAGCGCTGTACTACGGTAAAGTTCAAAATAAATATATTAAGTTGAACATAACTTTGTGTGTGCTCAGCCAAAACAATATGACCAGGAACAAGTAATAGATTCATGAGACCAGCGACTGCGGCGTAGCAAATTTTCAAATAGACGCTATCTTTACAAATAAACCGCAGATTTGAGTTTTAAACAACTACATTCTCTATTGAAAACTCTTAAAACTTCATTTCATGACACAATTACAGTCATATTTTGAAAATTAGGTGGGTTTTGGGCAATGACGTTTCACAAGTCCACAAGAACCGACAAGAACGCACATTGAAAAACTGCTATTGTCTGTGTGAAAATATAAAATTCTAATATACGCTGTTATTTTTTGTGTGTGTGTTTGCGCACTCTGATGTAAATGAGCCCAGCACGCATGGACAGAGCAATGGAACGAGTGAAAGACGCTTTGAGCATGCACAAGTGATGAATCAACGTTCTGCAGTGATTATAGCCCTACCCTTTTGGTACCCTTTGCTGTGCTAGGTCCCCCAACGGAAGGGTACCAAAAAGTGCTACGGTAGGGTTCGCTATTTTGGTACCATTCACAATTTTTGACAATGGAACCAGACATAACTGCGTACCGAACTGTACTGTACTGGACTGTACAGCACGGTGGAAATGAGCCATAAGAAAGCCTAAGAAAATATAATGCCAAAACACAGAATGGAAATGATCATTACAAGCATCTCTGGTCTTGGTTTTGTTCCTTCGTTGTGTAGTTTTCCGTCTGGACTCTCTGAAAGACAAAAGAATTCTAAAAGTTAATTCTAAGTGAATATATAATTTTAAGTGATCCACATCATCCACTACATCGGTATTTCATTCTTCTTCCATCTGGCTGGAGATATAGACTACCAATGTGTAGGAGGACTAACTTTATTAACATTACTAACATTTTGTGAAGTTGATTTTGTGAAGTTTGTATATAATGTGTAGTTGTTTTTGTGTTATATACACACCCTCTGGGAAGATAAATTTCCTCTCTGAGGACAAATAAATAAATGAGAATTAGAAAGTTGGAGAAAAAACAAAAGAAAGGATGAGTGCATCCTTTTATATGCATAAGAATAGGTTGAAACATAAACTTTTTGTCAATCATGTGGTTTTACACACCTTCAATCAGAAGTTCAACAATCTGGTCTTCTGACTCCATGAAGATGTAGCACTTGTATTTTCCTGCATCAGTGTGTTGAAGGTTGTTGAGTTTGAGGGAAAAGTTTCCAGTCTTATGCTCCTCAGGGAAGGTTTCAGCTCTGTTACTGTACTCTTGATGCTGTTCTTCCACAGAGCATTTACCGTTAATAATGTCATACACATTCAGGTCATAGTTGTATCTCCAGAGCACTGTGATGTCTTGATTTGTAGGTGGAGGATTTTTAGAAAAACAAGGTAAAACAACAGACCCTCCAATAAAACCCACAACAGTCTCCTGCAGAGACACTGAAAACAGAGAGAAGATATGATGTAAGAAACAAACTTAGTTTAGGTTTAGCAGGCAAGACATTGCTTTACAAATAATTGTTTCATTTAGAACTTACCTTGATTTGCCATTAGAAACACAGGCAGCAGAGTAAAAAAACACCACCTGTGTAAACAGAAACAAATGATTAATTCGACTGAGCGAAATTATGCACTGGATTACATGCATGATATTTCACCCTCTGAGATTAACGATTTAGAGAAATACAGCTGTTAGGATATCATGAGATTAAAAATGATTGTCATAACACATAATTCTCTTTAAAAAAGTCCCTATATTCCCCTAAAGAACACAAATAACCATAAATTACTGTAATAAATTCATGCACTAATTGAAAGGTCATGTTTTTTTTTTTTTGTTTTTTTAGTTTAAAAGTTCAATTATACAAGTTGCTCAAAAAAATAAGGGGAACACTTAAAAAACACAATGTAACTCCAAGTCAGTCACACTTCTGTGAAATCAAACTGCCCACTTAGGAAGCAACACTGATTGACAATCAATTTCACATGCTGTTGTGCAAATGGGATAGACAACAGGTGGAAATTATAGGCAATTAGCAAGACACCCCCAGTAAAGGAGTGGTTCTGCAGGTGGTGACCACAGACCACTTCTCAGTTCCTATGCTTTCTGGCTGATGTTTTGCTCACTTTTGAATGCTGGCGGTGCTTTCACTCTAGTGGTAGCATGAGACGGAGTCTACAACCCACACAAGTGGCTCAGGTAGTGCAGCTCATCCAGGATGGCACATCAATGCGAGCTGTGGCAAGAAGGTTTGCTGTGTCTGTCAGCGTAGTGTCCAGAGCATGGAGGCGCTACCAGGAGACAGGCCAGTACGTAAGGAGACATGGAGGAGGCCGTAGGAGGGAACAACCCAGCAGCAGGACCGCTACCTCCGCCTTTGTGCAAGGAGGAACAGGAGGAGCACTGCCAGAGCCCTGCAAAATGACCTCCAGCAGGCCACAAATGTGCATGTGTCTGCTCAAACGGTCAGAAACAGACTCCATGAGGGTGGTATGAGGGCCCGACGTCCACAGGTGGGGGTTGTGCTTACAGCCCAACACCGTGCAGGACGTTTGGCATTTGCCAGAGAACACCAAGACTGGCAAATTCACCACTGGCGCCCTGTGCTCTTCACAGGTGAAAGCAGGTTCACACTGAGCACATGTGACAGACGTGACCAACGTGACGGAGTCTGGAGACGCCGTGGAGAACGTTCTGCTGCCTGCAACATCCTCCAGCATGACCGGTTTGGCAGTGGGTCAGTAATGGTGTGGGGTGGCATTTCTTTGGAGGGCCGCACAGCCCTCCATGTCCTCGCCAGAGGTAGCCTGACTGCCGTTAGGTACCGAGATGAAATCCTCAGACCCCTTGTGAGACCATATGCCGGTGCGGTTGGCCCTGGGTTCCTCCTAATGCAAGACAATGCTAGACCTCATGTGGCTGGAGTGTATCAGCAGTTCCTGCAAGACGAAGGCATTGATGCTATGGACTGGCCCGCCCGTTCCCCAGACCTGAATCCAACTGAGCACATCTCGGACATCATGTCTCGCTCCATCCACCAATGCCACGTTGCACCACAGACTGTCCAGGAGTTGGCGGATGCTTTAGTCCAGGTCTGGGAGGAGATCCCTCAGGAGACCATCCGCCACCTCATCAGGAGCATGCCCAGGCGTTGTAGGGAGGTCATACAGGCACGTGGAGGCCACACACACTACTGAGCCTCATTTTGACTTGTTTTAAGGACATTACAGGCTGATCCAACTTTGATGTAGTGTTTTTCGCCTTCAATTTTGAGTGTGACTCCAAATCCAGACCTCGATGGGTTAATAAATTTGATTTTCTTTTTTTTTTTTTTTTTTTTTTTTTTTTTTGTTGTCCGCACATTCAACTATGTAAAGAACAAAGTATTTAATAAGAATATTTCATTCATTCAGATCTAGGATGTGTTATTTTAGTGTTCCCTTTTTTTTTGAACCGTGTATATGGTCCACTCTACAGAATTGGTGCAAACTGTTGTCCCACAATCAAACACACATTTCAAAAGCATTTATGAATAAAAATCTTAGATGTTTACTAAGATCTTTCTATTATCTATCCAACAATAATATTTAAAATATAAGTAAGCTTTATATATATATATATATATATATATATATATATATATATATATATATATATATATATATATATATGGGTACTTCTCAGTTTAGGAGGTGGCTGTCCCAAACCTTTACCCCTAAATTGTAACTTATTAACTTTTTTTTTTTTAATCCATTGCCGTTTTAAAAAATATCTTTTAAAAAAAAAGTTTATTTTAGATTTTCTTTGTAAATTATGAAACTTTGTGTCAAAAAAAAAAAAAAAAAAAAAAAAGTGCCACACATTTTCATGTCACTAACAAAACAATGTATGGTTTAGTCCATTGGCCAAGACTGATTTTAACTACACCTCCACATTTATGATCAGAAAATATTCCTGTCTCCCTCTCTCTCATAGCTATATGGTGTGAGTAGACGGGTCCCATCATTTTCAGGTAAACTGTTTACAAAAGTCTGAAAATCTGTGTGTAACTTTAAGGAATGTCACTACCAAACACCATTTTTCTATAATTACTGTACACTTGTTTGGGAGTTTTTCCATAACATTTAGTTTTTATATGTATATCACTGTTCACAACTGTGCTAGCTAATCATGTGCTGATTAGCATCTTTGCGGTAGGCTCAAAAGTATCTAAAATTGAACTACCGAAACAGTCATGACTGAAACATTTGGTGACGTTTTGTTAGTGGCGTCCTTGTTTTTTGGGGTGTTAGTTATTCTGTAAAATTGTCACTAACGAAACAGTCACAACCAAAACATGTCAACATTGTTTCAGTAGTGAGAAAAAGGAACACATAATCCTTTATTTGTCTGTCACTACTGTGAAAAAAAAAAAAGTGCTGTCATGACCAAAACATGGGATGTTTTTCAAAAATACAGTATACTGAATTATCAACTAAGATGTTATGATAGTGTTTGGTCCAGTGAATATTCAAACTAATTAATACTTAAGTTTAAAAACAGTATGATCAACTTTTTGCTTTTTACAAAGAAAAAATCGGATTCAAAATACAACAAATCTCATAAATCACACTTGAAATATTGTTAAAATTGTAACATTTATTGATTTACCTCTGAAAACGTTTTAATAAAATAGAAACATTTATATATTTACAAGGAAGATGTAAGGAAAATCTTAATAGATCAGTGTAACCCTTCATATTGCTGTGCATCGGTACTGAAAAATTTGGAGAGAGGAAAAATATTCAAAAACTTTCTGAAAATACAATATGAGAATCAACTACAATTAAAAATGTGTATCTTGAATATTATACAATTTGCATACATTCAAAATTTGTGGGAAAAGACGTTTCCAACTCTAACTTTGAACCAATTCTGTAGAATGGCCCATATATACAGACGATATTTAATATGGTGACACGATCCTCAAATGCACTGTGTGAGAAGTGTGAGATTTGATGTTAGTTGATGTTCCAGGTTTGTGTCGCCATATTTTAATTTAGTCTGTGTATGCATGCATTGATGAATGTTTTGGTTTGATTCAAGAGTGAAAATAGACAAACTTCAATCTGTTTATCTTACATGTAAACTAAATATGTATTGTATATAGTCACTTTCAACACGATCATCATATTTAGGAGACCTGGGCATCATTTTTTTTTTTTTTTTCTTTCTATTCTTTTACTAAAATATAAAGGGTCATCCTCTGAAAATATATGTAAAAGATGTGAAAGTGCACATGAGTTAGCCTATATAAAAACTAAAAAATATTACCTCCAGAGATTTCCAAATGAGATTATTTTGTAGATGGCCATGCTGCTCCTCTTCAGTTCTATGAAAGTAAAAGTTTGCACATCATGAAAACATATCTTATTTATTGCTCACTCTTACAAAACAATTAAACTATTCACAAATACAAAGCTGGCAAAGCTTGCAGTTCCCAGTAAGATGATGCTGTCATGGCTTCAGACACGGACATTAGATATAAACTCATCCCCTGCACTTTTTTATTGGACAAGTGTGTTCATGTAAAGTTTTTCATGGGAAAAAGTGCATATATAAATCTAGATTTAAAAGAGAAGAGAAAAGATAATCTGTCTATACAGTATGTGGTCATATCCGCGCTTTATCTAACATTTAAAAATGCATTTTCTTAGGAATAGAATAAAATAGAATAGAATAAAAACTGGTATTACATTTGACATTCTGTCCCCCTCACTTCTGAAAAGTGAGCCTCAGATGACCTTGAATGTCCAGCCTGGTCTTAGCTGGTCGGCAGGCTGGTTTCAGATTTTGGTCACTACCTTAGCCGGTCAGGCTGGGAGAGCAGCTGGAACGACCAGCTAAGACCATCTTGACCAGCCTAGTCAGACAGGGAGAACAGCTAAAACCAGCAACTTCCAGCTAAAATCTGCTACTTTCATCTTAAACCAGCAAAGTCCAACTAACTTAGACTGGTTTTAGCTGGGGGGGATTTCAGCAAGGTATTTATTATAAAATAATGTATTCCGCTATTTGCAAAATGGCAATGTCTTAACCACGACATAAAACACACTTGAGTAAGCTTTTACTAGTAAAAACTACTGAAAACGGATACTTTAGAACTTTAAAAACTCATACAAATGTCCAAGTTACATCCACATTAGGGAAACATGGGACGATAACGTAAATGACATTCAAAACAGGGATTTAACTTTTTCGTAAAACAGCTGGCAAATAGTGCTGGATGCAAACTCACCATGTCCATCTATTAAAATCTTTCCTCGTGTTCGGAATTGCCCTTTTTGCTTTGTGTGAACAGCCAGTCGCACCTTCTTCTGAAAGGAATTATGCAGAGAAAGGGTATAGCGTAAGATTTCCAACCCGCGTCAAGTTTTGTCGAAAAGAAAAAAGCGATTTGAGCAAACGATGTGCGACTGTATGCACGTTCTCCAAAGCCTCATCTGTTCGTTCCCTTGTCCATCCTTTAAATAAGCCATGAGCCATTGCTCAACACGTTTCGAATGAAAAAAGAGGAGCAGGCGGACACAATCCGAGAGAGTGCTCGCTGCAGAGCCAAATGGGAGGAGATGGAGCTCTAGCTCCCCTTTGCTGGAGGTAATGGGTGGAGATAGACACCTAACCCTACCCCTTACCCGCAGGGTTGGACTGGGACATGAAAACAGCCCTGGACATCATCCTCACCGGCCCACCACGTTCACACACACACACACACAGTATGTATCTATATGTATTAATTCAGTTTCCATTATACTCAATATACATGTAAAATGACTGATTAGAATATAAATACAATTTATTTACTATTAAAATGAATTGAAAAATAATAAATAAGAAAATTCTAATTGTTTTATCAGGTTTTATTGTAAATAATGAAAGGTCTTAATTGATGTATGGTTGTTATTCTAATGAAACATATTGATGCTTAGGGTACAAAATTTCAGCTGTAACTGTATTTCAACATCACATCAAGGGCCTACAGACAGGCCCGGCTCCAGAAATGAGATGAAGGGTGGGCCAAGTGATATTTGAGGTGGGCCCGGGGTTGGGGGGCAGCGGGGTTTTAATACATAGATATTATGATAAAAGCACATTAGAACAATAGTTTATAGTGCCTCAAAATAGCACAGCTGAGTACACTAGATGTTCTTAAGATTAAAGAATAATTTTTAGTATATTAAGTACAAAATTAGTGTGTGAAAACAGAGCACTATACATTATGGAACTTTTTTTTTTTTTTACGTAAAAAGTGGTTATATAAAACGCACATTTACATTTACGTTTTTCCAGACACTAAAACGTACTATACTGACGTATTCAAAGCATCTAAATGTACAAATACTTATGTATTGACGACACCTAAAAACGAATCCTTATGAATATTAAAATCGCGGTATTCATTTCATTATTATTAATGTTTTTAGTTGTCATATCAATGGCCTTATGTTTTCAGTTGCATTACTAAATTGTTTAATCGTTTACTCAATATGAAATAACATTCTGTTCTGTCTGCTTTCTGCTGCCAGCTCGCTTCCAAGATGCATGATGTTAAACAAGACTACACTTTAAACCCTTAAAATAAATAACATTTCTGCAATCGTTTAACCATTCATGTTATTTACTTTCTTTGCCGTGGTGGGACACAAAAGGCGTTTTCTCCGACATGCTACTGCGGTAAAGCCAGCCGCGGTTCAGAAAAACACGGTCAAGCCAGCCGAGATTGATTTTAACTTGCGCGCATATTACAGTGATTACGGTAGTTTCAGGACCAACACAGAGAGAACGCGCTTGCAGAGTGCTTTTCATTTAGACGCCCAGGACTGAGAGATAATACAACATGCTCGTGAATTTTTACTTGCTTATTTATTTGCTTTTCTGCTTTAATATACGTGTTATTTATTGGTGACTTTGACGGTTGTCTGTTACAATATTTTCTTAAATATTCACCTTTCAAATAATTGTTTTATGTAGATGAGTTACAGCAGAATTCGTAGAAAACAGACAAAATAACGTATTTAGTCTTTCTAAATACCAGAATTGATTTTTAATTTGTTTTACTGTTCAAAAGTAACAGTTATTCTTCAGTGAATGTTTTCTATAATGAGGTTTGACGTCTGCTTTGAAAGAGAGGGCAAATAAAAAAATGTTCACAATGGAAAAAAAAAGTTAACTAAATGCCTTTATTTCACTCCAGAGACCTATGAAAAAATAAATTCTAGTAAGTATAAAACGCCATGGTCAGTTTTTATCCCATATAATGTGCACACATTATATGAATTAAAATATATATATATATACTTTTTTGAGATATAAGATATTACTGCACTTTAGAGGGGTATAAAGACCCCATTTCTAATAAGTAGAAAAAAACAATGATCAATTCTTATTCAGGACGTCCCATACTATATACACACCACATATGAAACTATTTTACTGCAGCATTTTTGAGATATGTGACATTATTACACTTTAGAGGGGTATAAAGACCCCATTTCTAATAAGTAGAAAAAAACAACCACCAGTTCTTATTCAGGACGTCCCATACTATACCCACACCACATATGAAACTATTTTACTGCAGCATTTATGAGATATGGGACATTATTAACTTTAAAGGGGTAGAAAGACCCCATTTTTAATAAGTAGAAAAAAACAACGATCAATTCTTATTCAGGATGTCCCATACTATATGCACACCTCATATGAAACTATTTTACTGCAGCATTTTTGAGATATGGGATATTATTACACTTTAGAGGAGTATAAACACCCCATTTCTAATAAGTAGAAAAAAACAATGATCTGTTCTTATTCAGGACGTCCCATACTATATACACACCACATATGAAACTATTTTACTGCAGCAGTTTTGAGATATTTGACATTATTACACTTTAGAGGGGTATAAAAACCCCAGTTTTAATAAGTAGAAAAAAACAATGATCAGTTGTTATACAGGACGTCCCATACTATATACACACCACATATGAAACTATTTTACTGCAGCATTTTTGAGACATTGGACATTCTTAAACTTATATATATATATGTATAAAGACCCCATTTTTAATTAGGCATTTTAAGGGTAATAATGTCACATATCTATAAAACGCTGCAGTGAAATAGTTTGAGATAATGTGTGGATATAGTGTGAGACGTCCCCTATGAGAATTGGTCATTATTTTGTTCTACGTATTAGAAATTTGGTGTTTATAGGCCGCTAAATTTTAATAATGTCCCATATCTCCAAAACGCTGCAGTAAAATGGTTTGATATGAGGTGTGGATATAGTGTGAGACGTCCCCTATGAGAATTGACCATTGTTTTTTTCTACTTATTAGAAATGGGGTCTTTATACCCCTTTAAAATGTAATAATGCCCCATATCTCAAAAATGATACAGTAAAATAGTTTCATATGTGGTGTGCATATAGTATGGGATGTCCTGTATAAGAACTGATTATTGTTTTTTTGTACTTATTAGAAATGGGGTCTTTATACCCCTCTAAAGTGTAATAATGTCAAATATCTCATAAATGCTGCAGTAAAATAGTTTCATATGTGGTGTGCGTATAGTATGGGACGTCCTGAATAAGAATTGATTATTGTTTTTTTCTACTTATTATAAATGGGGTCTTTATACCCCTTTAAAATGTAATAATGCCCCATATCTCAAAAATGCTGCAGTAAAATAGTTTCATATGAGGTGTGCATATAGTATGGGACGTCCTGAATAAGAACTGATTATTGTTTTTTTGTACTTATTAGAAATGGGGTCTTTATACCCCTCTAAAGTGTAATAATGTCAAATATCTCATAAATGCTGCAGTAAAATAGTTTCATATGTGGTGTGGATATAGTATGGGACGTCCTGAATAAGAATTAGTTATTGTTTTTTTCTACTTATTAGAAATGGGGTCTTTATACCCCTCTAAAGTGTAATAATGTCCCATATCTCATAAATGCTGCAGTAAAATAGTTTCATATGAGGTGTGCGTATAGTATGGGACGTCCTGAATAAGAACTGATCATTGTTTTTTTCTACTTATTAGAAATGGGGTCTTTATACCCCTCTAAAGTGCAGTAATATTTTATATCTCAAAAAAGTATATATATATTTTTTTTTAATTCATATAATGTGTGCACATTATATGGGATAAAAACTGACCATGGCGTTTTATACTTACTAGAATTTATTTTTTCATAGGTCTCTGGAGTGAAATAAAGGCATTTTAGTTAACTTTTTTTTCCATTTTGAACATTTTTTTATTTGCCCTCTCTTTCAAAGCAGACGTCAAACCTCATTATAGAAAACATTCATTGAAGAATAACTGTTACTTTTGAACAGTAAAACAAATTAAAAATCAATTCTGGTATTTAGAAAGACTAAATACGTTATTTTGTCTGTTTTCTACGAATTCTGCTGTAACTCATCTACATAAAACAATTATTTGAAAGGTGAATATTTAAGAAAAATATTGCAACAGACAACCGTCAAAGTCACCAATAAATAACAAGGATATTAAAGCAGAAATGCAAATAAATAAGCAAGTAAAAATTCACGAGCATGTTGTATTATCTCTCAGTCCTGGGCGTCTAAATGAAAAGCGCTCTGCAAGCGCGTTCTCTCTGTGTTGTTCCTGAAACTACCGTAATAACTGTAATATGCGCGCAAGTAAAAGTCAATCGCGGCTGGCTTGACCGTGTTTTTCTGAACCGCGGCTGGCTTTACTGCAGTGACATGCTGTGACTAACAATAGAGCCATATACACAAAAACGCAACATAATTACAAAATTAAGTGATTTCCAAATCTTCAGAATCCATACGACTGCGAGGAACAGACCCAAATTCAAGCCTTTATCCGGCGATCTTCATCTCCATCCCGAGCAGCGAGTCCAGCGACCGTAGGCAGCAATAACCAGCAATAAACCCGCGCTGAAGTGCATTTTACAAACTCAAATATTTCCGCATCAAGAACCGACAGGTTTTACAGCAGGAAAATGGAACGCACAAATGGCTCTCTCCTGCATTCGTCACAGATTATGACATGCCGTTTTCTTGTGAGGTGTGTTTGAATGATGCACGCGCGCCTTCACTGAATGAATAGGAAAATATTCTGAATCATATTTCAGCGATTAACAATTTAATTTCTGCTTCGCACCTCACAAACATACTGTATTTAGCCAAAGAGGACTGCGGCTGCAACGCAGCGTCATTTGGACTGCTTTTGGTACTGCTTAATTTTTGCAATAAATAAATAATTGTGATTGTAGTTTTCTGTCTGTCATGTTTTTCTTTATTACTGTACAGAGAGAGTTATGGTTAGGTTTGGAGGTAGTAGTGGGATTAGCGACCATAAAAATATTTTTATGCTATATTGTTAATAAAAATGGTAATTTCAGTTACGTTTTCTATCCTTTTATATTAGCTATACAATGGGTAGGTTTGGGGGTAGGCTAAGGGGGCTAAAAATCGAAATCGCTCATTGATAAAATAGAAAAAAAAAGGGTAAGGAGACGTGACTGACAGACCATGCTTGAGGATTTGCTGCTTAATGCTCAATGACAAACATTCTTTACACAGAGTGCGCGTTAATCACGAAAGCAAAAGTGAAAGTAAACAGCGCAAAAGCGATTTCAATACCCTGCGTATCGATAGCGCGAAAACTATATACAATATTAAAATGTTTCGGGGTGTGAGCGGTTAGAAAAAAGACAAACTAGCAAACTGAATATCGCTAGCAAACTGATTATCGCTCCAATTTGTGGTTGGCTGTTAGGCTATCTAGTGTGGGGCCAGGGTGGGCCAAGCTTCTGATTGGGTGGGTCAGTCTCGCAGTTCGCATCAGCTTTATGCGGCCAATTAGAAAGACACAAACATGGGATTTCAACTATACAACAATAAACTTCCAAACAGAATTACGATTATAAATAATTTAAAAACTAAATGCCTAACCCACCGGCCCACCGGGAATCTCCCGGTAGTCCCGATGGCCAGTACATCCCTGCCTTACCCTATCCTAAACATAACTCCACCCATTAGTTCTCACAGAGGTGGAGCTGAACCTCCTTTAGAGCTGAAGGCCATTTGGCTCTGCAGTGAGCAGTACTTGCACAATCCAGGCAGTCACGCCACTGATGCGTCCAATAGGAGGAGGCTGTACAAGATCGTAAGAGAACAAACTAACAAACCAAGAAGTAATTTTGTTTGGACCTAGTGATGCTAGAAATTATAACCTTTGGCATTTCACCCAATTGGTACTCCATGTGGAAAAAAAACTGGACTCTGACCTAAAGTTTGACAAATAGATTTTTCTCTTCTGCATGCAAATTGTCTTCTATATTTTCAATCTTTTCTTAAATTTTTTTTTCCCAAAAAAATTAAGTTTTTACACATACAAAGTCTCCAGTTATTGATGTAGGTTAAGCTTTACTCTTGAATATTCACTTTCTAAGGATTGTATTCCCAATCCCAGCGCTTCTCTTGCCAACTCCTGTCTTCCCAAAAACCTACTGCAAGAAAACAAGAGTTGATGCTTTAAAGTTTAGGTAGCCAAACAAACAAACAAATGTATTATAAAGTTATTTTATGCCATAATTTCCTACCTCCCATTATTCTTGTGAAACAAGGTGTGTTGCAATAATTAAAATGTCCTTTCATTTTAAATGAGCATTGCTCTGAATATGCCACAAAAACTGCACCAAAAAGTCCTGAGATGCTTGAAATACTTTGTTTCCCATTATCTTAAATTTTGATCTAAAAGACTATTGCTAGAATTCTTAAAATTAGTTTTGTAGACAAAAATAAAAATAATTTCTTAAATATGATTGTGATTTATGTGATTTAAAACAATGATTGTTTTAGAGAAGAAACACTAAACTGTGATTTTTGGAGACCACATCCTCATCTGTTTTTTTTATTTCTGTACCATTGTATGTGTAGTAACAGGTATTGCGCACTTGAAATTATGCTGTAGTTTTGTCATCTTATCCCATCCTAAGGCCTGCTCACACCAAGACAATAACTATAAAGACAACAATAAAGATGCAATTATAAAAATCAGGTCCCATTTAACTGAAATTTACTTCAGGACGATGTAACTGGAAGTTCAAATGCGATCTCACAGACTAGACAAGATGTGCAGATATGAATTCCACAGCCCCCCTCCTCCCACCCCACTTTTTTTGGCACCAATATATGAAAAGCTTTTGCGTTATCAAAACTAAAGGGCGAATCATCCCCCTCTCTTCTGTGGAAAACAGGAAAGCAGTACTTGGAGGGAAAATAATTTCATATTCCGTTTACCAAAAAAAGAAGGAAAAAGAACAAGAAGCAGAATTGTAACAAAAAAAATCAAACAACTTCAGGGCATCAATATAAATAATCCAACAGAAGAAACACAAAACAAATTAAGAGAATACAAATTAAAACTAAATACAATAATTAACATACTCAATTCCTGATTCATAGGCTCAGACAAGAAGAATTTCATATTTGGCAAATCAAATTAAACAAAACAAGGAAAAAGCAACACTTTCAGTTATAACAGATTCAGCAGGAAAATCCACCAACTCACTGGAAGAAATTAACCAAATCTTTCAAAATTTCTACAGCAAATTATATACAGCAGAAAATGACCCAAATCAGAATGACATCAACTCTTTTCTTAATAGCATCAATTTGCCACAACTAAATGAACACCAAAGAAACAGCCTAGAATCACCCATAACACAACATGAACTTTATACAGCACTACAACTCATGCCAAATAATAAAGCCCCAGGTCCTGATGGATTCCTGGCTGAGTTTTACAAACAGTACTGGAAAAATAAGACCCCAAGGATAAAATTGACTACCCTACAGAAACAAAAAACACAAAGAGGATTGGAAGCACCACACTTCTACCACTACTTTCTGGCTAATCAGCTTCAATATACACTATATTGCCAAAAGTATTCGCTCACCCATCCAAATAATCGGAATCAGGTGTTCCAATCATTTCCATGGCCACAGGTGTATAAAATCAAGGTGTTGCCACCTGTGCAACAAGTCCAGTCCTGAAATTTCCTCACTCCTAAATATTCCACAGTCAACTGTCAGCTGTATTATAAGAACGTGGAAGCGTTTGGGAACGACAGCCACTCATGAGGTGGTAGGCCATGTAAACTGACGGAGCGGGGTCAGCGGATGCTGAGGCGCATAGTGCGAAGAGGTCGCCAACTTTCTGCAGCGTCAATCGCTACAGACCTCCAAACTTCATGTGGCCATCAGATTAGCTCAAGAACAGTGCGCAGAGAGCTTCATGGAATGGGTTTCCATGGCCGAGCAGCTGCATCCAAGCCATACATCACCAAGTGCAATGCAAAGCGCCGGATGCAGTGGTATAAAGCACGCCACCACTGGACTCTAGAGCAGTGAAGACACGTTCTCTGGAGTGACGAATCGCACTTCTCCATCTGGCAATCTGATGGACGAGTCTGGGTTTGGCGGTTGTCAGGAGAACAATACTTGTCTGACTGCACTGTGCCAAGTGTAAAGTTTGGTGGAGGGGGGATTATGGTGTGGGGTTGTTTTTCAGGAGCTGGGCTTGACACCTTAGTTCCAGTGAAAGGAACTCTGAATGCTTCAGCATACCAAGACATTTTGGACAATTCCATGCTCCCAACTTTGTGGGAACAGTTTGGAGCTGGCCCCTTCCTCTTCCAACATGACTGTGCACCAGCGCACAAAGCAAGGTCCATAAAGACAAGGATGACAGAGTCTGGTGTGGATGAACTTGACTGGCCTGCACAGAGTCCTGACCTCAACCCGATAGAACATCTTTGAGATGAATTAGAGCGGAGACTGAGAGCCAGGCCTTCTCGTCCAACATCAGTGTGTGACCTCACAAATGCGCTTCTAGAAGAATGGTCCAAAACTCCCTTAAATACACTCCCAAACCTTGTGGACAGCCTTCCCAGAAGAGTTGAAGCTGTTACAGCTGCAAAGGGTGCATCGACGATACACTTTGTTAGTGTGCCATATGGGTGGGCCGGGTCCCAGGCCTGAGCTGCCTACACGTCTCACTTTTTTAATGCATCACAAACTAGCCGAAACATCTAAACTCCTACACATTTAAAAAACATAAATAAATAATAGCAGACATATAAGGTGTGGGAGGCATCTAGGTAGAGGCCAGGGATGGCTGGTGTTTTGGGGGATGGTTGGGGAGATTTGGGCCCCGTTGCCCCACAGTATCATTTCCCGGCACTTCTGATGAAATATGTCAGGTGCTAAGTATGTGGTAGCCACGGAGGGATCAGAGGCAACCCTGATAATTATTTATTTATTTATTTATTTTTGAAATTTATTTATTTATTTATTTATTTATTTATTCTTTCTTATTCTTATTATTATTACATAATGAAATACTATTATTAAAATTACTATTATTACTTGCCCTCTTCATTGTCCTCCACCCTCTCCAAATCTAAATGAAATCAATATTATTATTATTATTATTATTATTATTATTATTATTGTTGTTGTTGTTGTTGCTGTTGTTGTTTTTGTTGTTATAGTTATTATTGTCATTATTATTGCTGATAATATTTGTTGTCTCCAATGGTTTCTTGTTAATCTGTTAGATACTATTTGATTTGTATGCCCACCCCCCATCCCCCCATACACACACAGGATCACAGACACATGAATATATACACAGGTTATCTGAATGGACTTGTAATGTTGGTTGTTAGTATATATGTTTGTTTGTTTGTCTAATTAATCATATATATCTGGCACATTTAAATATTGCCACATTCTTTACTTATTATTATTATTATTATTATTATTATTATTATTTATTTTTCTTTTTTTGTTGTTGTATGTCTAAAGGGTTCTGTATTTGTTGCATGTAAACATTGTCACAATCACTACTTGCATAAAAAAAAAACAAAAAAAAAAACGAACACCTTGTCCAAACACCCACACTTGCAGTCTTTGCATTTGAGCACCTGTCTACTTGCAGCGACCGTAAAAAAGCTGGTTGGAATCCTCTGGCTTTCCTCATACATCTCCTGGTATTATGTCCTGAACGGCAGGAAGCTCACATCCTACAGTGTGTGGGCAGTTGCTATTTCCAAACCAGGCAGTGAAGCAGCCAGTCAGGATGCTTTCTACAGTACAGGCGTAGAATGTTCTGAGGATGTTGGGGCTCCTTCCACATTTCCTCAGATGTTTCAAGAAGATGAGGTGCTGATGTGCCTTCTTCAGCACTGCATCATTGTGCGTAGACCATATAAGAGAACCTCAGTGATGTGAACGCAGAGGAACCTAAAACTATTTTGTCCCGCTGATGGTAATGAGAGCATGTTCTCCGCTCTCTCTCCTGAAATCCAGCACCTGCTTCTTAGTCTTGTCGATACTGAGTGAGAAGTGGTGCTCCTGACACCATTTTCTCAGAGTGCGCACCTCCTTTCTGTCGATGATCAGACCTACCACTGTTGTGTCATAACCGAATTTGACGATGAAATTTGATCTTTGTGTAGCTGCACAATCGTGGGTGTAGGGAGTACAGAAGTGGGCTGAGAACACAGCCCTGAGGAGCACTCGTGTTGATAGTCAGCGGGAATTATGTATTCTTGCCCATTTTGACCACCTGACGTCTGCATGTCAAGAAGTTCAGGATCCAGCTGCACAGTAATCTATTTACGCCCAGAGCCTGGAGGTACTATGATACTATGGTATTAAATTCTAAACTGTAGTCGACCAATAGCATTCTCGCATAAGTGCTCTCAAAACACTTGCTGAAGATGGGTGTCAGAACAATGGGCATGAGGGAGCATGAGCGAACTACAGACAGAGAGAGGGATGTTGTTAATATACATCTTCAAACAAAGCATATCTTCAAACCAGGGCAGTTGTTGCCTAATGGTTAGAAACTCAGGCTTGTAACACGAAGGTCGTGGGTTCGGGGCAGTGAATGACTGGACTCTTCCTCTTCCACCCTCAGTACCGCAACTGAGCAAGGCACTGAACCCCCAGCTCTCTGTGTGTGTGTGTGTGTGTGTGTGTGTGTGTGTGTGTGTGTGTGTGTGTGTGTGTCCTTCTTGAGGTTGAAGATCTATAAAAACACAGACGGAGAGCATTCTAACGTCATCAGCTGTGGGAGTTCTCTCTGTGCAGGTGGTACTGTCAACCCCAAAACAAGCATAAAAATGATTCAGCTCATCTGGTAGAGAGCTTTCTATTTTCGTGAAGGAGTTTGGCATCACATCATCTTTGATTCCAGCCGGAATGTTAAAGAACATGACACACACATAAAGGAAATTCCAATTTGTTGATGACTTCAAAACTCCTTAAAGGAAAAGTCCACTTAAATAAATAAATGCTTACATGTTCCTCCTTAAGTAATGTTTAAAAAATGCACCTGTTCAAGTTGGCTAATGAATCCCAAGTGAGCAGAGCTGAAATCTAGACAAAAAAGAAGCTTAAATATGGTGTCACTTCTGGAACAGAACAGTTTCTTATAACATTTACTTTCATCACATTTCTTGTATAGGAATTTCACAACAAAAACTTTTCATTAAAGAAGGTATTACTTTATAGAACAATGCAGTAGGTTTATACAGAAGTGGTATATACAGTAAACGATACATGATAAACACTTATTTGTTCTTGAACGTCCTCATTAAAAATCACTTTGTCAAATAAGTTCTGAACTTCCTCGCTAATGTTCTGCTTTCAGCTGTAGATACAGTTCTCAAAATATCAGTTTTCACATATTTTTGGTTTGTATCACATAGTTCCCTTCGCTTCTTGCATGTTTGATAGGCCTGTCTGCTATTTTTGACAAAGTCATATTACAGCAAACAAAGAGTTATTATGTCATGAATCATTTTCTCAACCAATTCATTCAAGAATCGATTCATTTGCCAAACAAGATTACAATTTATGAGTGAGTCCTTCAATCATATACACATCCTCATCTGTTTTTTTGGGGGGGGTTTTTTGTACCATTGTATAGGTAGTAATAGGTATTGCGCACTTGAAACTATGCTGTAGTTTTGTCATCTTATACCATCCTAAGGCCTGCTCACACCAAGACAATAACTATAAAGACAACAATAAAGATGTAATTACAAAACTCGTTCTCAATATTACAGAATAGCATAGTTAAGTTTTTCTTAACTGGGTCCTGACCCAAAATGGGTATTACTCATGTATTTAATGTCACAGAATAAAACAAGAAAATGTCTTGAGCTTGTGTTAACCACAGATTTCAGGTCCCATTTAACTGAAATTTACTTCAGGACGATGTAACTGGAAGTTCAAATGCTTTCTCACAGACTGGACCAGATCTGCAGATATGAATTCCACAGCCCCCCTCCTCCCACCACACATTTTCTGGCACCAATATATGGAAAGCTTTTGCATCATCATTTTGCTTTCCTCGTACATCTGCTAGTATTATGTCCTGGGGGGCGGAAAGCTCACATCCTACAGTGTGTGGGCAGTTGCTGTTTCCAAACAAGGCAGTGAAGCAGCCAGTCAGGATGCTTTCTACAGTACAGGCGTAGAATGTTCTGTAATGTTCATCCCAGAAAGATCAGGATAATGTTTCCTGCCTGCTTATCTTCCCATACAGTTCCTTTAGTGCCTAGTCTGTGTTGGCAGGAGTGGGAAAGGAAACAGCTGTGATTATGACCACAGTAGATTCACTCACTGTCCAGTGACTGAACGTTAGCCAGCAGAATGGTTGGATGAGGTCAGAGGGGATGACGTCTGATGAGGACCTCTTCCCCACTTTCCGTCTACACTTCCTTGGCCGTCCCCGTGTGCCCCAGGCAAAGGGCTCTGACGCAGTGTCTGTCACGATAGCTTTCTTTATTCATCTTTGATTCCAGCCAGAATGTTAAAGAACATGACACACACATAAAGGAAATTCTGTCGATTTCAACCAATTCGTTGACTTCAAAACTCCTTAAAGGAGAAGTCCACTTCCAGAACTAAAATTTACAGATAATGTACTCATCCCCTTGTCATCCAAGATGTTCATATCTTTCTTTCTTCAGTCGTAAAGAAATTATGTTTTTTGAGGAAAACATTTCAGGACTTTTCTCCATATAATGGACTGATATGGTGCCCCAAGTTTGAACTTCCAAAATGCAGTTTAAATGCGGCTTCAAACGATCCCGAATGCGGTTGTAAACGATCCCAGCCGAGGAAGAAGAGT
>JAMKFB010000042.1:0-25297 GCA_036247105.1 Cirrhinus mrigala | reverse complement strand
ACTTTTCATTAAGACCCTAAAGAATCATATCAACTTGTGGAAAATGGGCATCCCATGACCTCTTTAAATAAATTGATTCCTGTTTTATCTTCTCTTCTGCAGGTTTTTGGGTCCTGCTGCAGATGAAGCCTGTCAGTATGTGACTGGAATTGTGGGTAAAAACCCGTTACTCCTGAGAGAACTGAATCTGAATTTACATGAACTAGGAGACACACGAGTGAATCAGATCGCTGCTCTACTGCAGGATAAACACTGTCAACTCAACACACTGAAGTGAGTATCTTACATCATTTCACATGACTAGTAATGTTACAGTAGTATATTTGGTAACACTTTATTTTAAGGGTCCAGAATAATGCATTAGTTAAGCATTAATTAACAGTTAGTTTGTTCACAATTAAGCATTAGTTAAGCACCAACACACTAGTACTTAATGATTAATTTAACATTTTAGGGTCCCAAATTATGTATTAGTTAAGTATTAATAAACTAGTAATTCATGATTAACTTGTTCACAATTATGCATCAGATAAGCATGAACACACACATAAATAATGATTAACTGAACACACAGTAAGGGCATATTAGCCATTATTTACAAATTATTAAACATTTAAAGACACATTTATGCTATAAATTAACAAAAATTTTGCTAGTAATTAATAATTAACAATGTACAGTAAATACATTTTAGCCATTATTTACAACTTAATAAGCCATTATTATTATTATTATTAATATTTTGTAGTGCTGTAATTATATTTCTGTAGTTTACCATCTATTAAGTTAACCAAATAATAAACTAGTAATTATGTTTAATTACTGCTGGTTTACAATTATATATGGCTAAAATAGTGCAATAAAGACTATTTGATGCATCAGGTTCTACAGTTCTAATGTTGAAGTTATATCCACTTTAATTATGACACTTATTAAGTTTGTTTACCAGAATAAGCCAATAATTATGGCTAAACTGTCATTAATACAGTACTAATAAAGCCAATTTGACCCCCTATTCTAAAGTGAAAGTTATATCCACATTAATTATGGCACTTATTAAGTGATATTCAAGTTTATTTACCAGAATAAGCCAATAATTATGGCTAAACTGCCATTAATACAGTACTAATAAAGCCAATTCGACCCCCTATTCTAAAGTGAAAGTTATATCCACATTAATTATGGCACTTATTAAGTGATATTCACATTTATTGACTAAAATAAGCCAATAATTATGGCTAAACTGTCATTAATACAGTACTAATAAAGCCAATTTGACCCCCTATTCTAAAGTGAAAGTTATATCCACATTAATTATGGCACTTATTAAGTGATATTCAAGTTTATTTACCAGAATAAGCCAATAATTATGGCTAAACTGCCATTAATACAGTGCTAATAAAGGCCATTTGACCCCCTATTCTAAAGTGAAAGTTATATCCACATTAAGTATGGCACCTATTGAGTGATATTTAAGTTTATTGACCAGAATGAGCCAACAATTATGGCTAAACTGTCATTAATACAGTACTAATAATGGCAATTTTACCCGTTTCTAAACTAAGGTTCTTATTTACATTGTAAATTGGTTTATTTAGCAGTTATTCTGTATTATATTTAAAAAAAATAATAATACAAACAAAAAGTTTTAATATATAACATAAGAACAATTGTATACATTGTAAAAGAATTTATTTTTTCCACAACCAAATGAATAAACCCTTTGCCCTAAGATACAGAAAATCTGTATTTTTTACGAATATCATGGAACAACATTCCAAGAGGGCCATCTCTATGCATTTTTCCTCTCCAGTAGGCCCACTGAATAACATGCAGATGGTCTTTGAATGTGGCTGAATTCTTGTTCCCTCTCAGTCTCCAGACTTCACTTTTGCATGCTGCCCACAGTCGTTCGATGTGTTGAGTGTGAGCTCCTGTTGCTGGATCGACAAACCACAACTGATGGTTCACAGGCAAATGATTGTAGCCATGGTCACTGAGGCAGTTATATGCTCGCCAGTGGTCACTCACAATTGTGGTCCCACGTTTCACATGCTTTTCAACGTGTGGCAGGAGTTGGAGTCGTGACCGTCTTTTGACAAGTTTTAAGATGGGTCTTCTACGTTTTCCACGGACTCCCAGCATTCCAAAAACCCAGGATGGTCGATTGTTTGACCTTGGGAACCTTCCTCTGTTGTACTACACACACACACACACACACACACAGAATATTACAGTACATAATCACTAATAAGCAATAAGTTGTCAATAGTCTTTGATAAATATAGTAGTTAACTGACATAATAGCACTTACTTTTCTTTTGTGCCTAAATTTACTTTCATCAATTTCCACAAGTTCTCTGTTACCACCAATCATTAATGCGCCCCTGTTTTCCAAACGCTTCATGGCTGATCTGCAAACTCTTCTTAACTTGTGAGCAAATTTTGTCAGTGTAGCAGAGCTACCACAGACCTCCTCTTCAATCATATCAAGTTGTCTGAGTCTCAAACCCTGGGCAAATCTAAATGACAATGTTTTATTAGAAACACTTTTATACATTTATATTCATTTTTAAATATACACTACCAGTCAAAAGTTTTTGAACAGTAAGATTTTTAATGTTTTTTATGTTTAAAACTACTCATCAAGCCTGAATTTATTTGACCCCAAGTACAGCAAAAACAAAAATAATATTAAAATAATTATTTTAATAATAACTTTTTAAAATAATGGTTTTCAATTTGAATATTTCTGCACCTCTTTACCTAAATTCACTACTTCAGACCTATATGCCTTAGAAACCGGCGTTTTGCAAATTGAACGGCACATTCTTGTACCATCCCATAAGATGCAAAATCACTTTCACTGACTTTTACATTAAATGTACCCTCAGGTGAATGACCTGCCCAACTCTATACGAGCAGCCTTAGCCATCTTCCTTAGCCATCTTCAAGAAACAGCTAAAACACATCTCTTCCATCTTTATTTGACCCTCTAACTCCAGCACTCTCTATTCTAAGTCTATTTTGTCTATTTGTTGTATTTTTTATAAAAAAAAAAAAACAAAACACCTGGCTCTTTAAGACTTGCACTCTATTTGTTTTCTAACTACTTGTTCCATTCATAAAAAGGGCCTCTAACATTGGTTTCTCTATTATTTTTTTCTATTCTATCTACTTGTTTTCTTTTTATTTATTATAATTTGAATAAATAAATAAAAAATATTTAATTGCTGTATTAGGCTAACTGAGATTTGTCAAATCACTTACATATTATTGTTCTTTTGTTGATTTTGATTGCTTCCATTGTCCTCATTTGGATAAAAGCACCTGCTAAATAACTAAACGTAAATGTAAATTTTAAAATGTAATTTATTCCTGTGATTTGAAGCATCATTACTCCAGTCAAATGATCCTTCAGAAATAATTCTAATATTCTGATATGCTGCACAGAAAAACATTTATTATTATGTTGAAAATAAGTTTCTTTGATAATTACAAAGTTCAAAAGAACAGCATTTATCTGAAATAGAATTTATTTGTAACATTATAAATGTCATCGTCATCATCATCATCATCATCATCACTTTTGACCAGTTTAAAGCATTCTTGCTAAAAAGAAGTATTCATTTCTATGATCTCTACCTCCCAAAAATAAATAAATAAGTAAAATGTTTCTTCAGCATTCAGCATCTTTAGAATGACACATGTGACACTGTATACTGGAGTAATTATGCTGGGAATTTATACATTAATACATTACATTTTAAAATATATTTAAATAGAATAAGGTTAAAATCTTACTGTTCAAAGACTTTTGACAGGTAGTGTACTTTACTGTAAAGAGCTAACCTGTACATGAATAACATCCATGACTTAAGGGATGCACGTGAATTTGCAAAAATAGATCCTTTCCGAAAGGTTTGTGTTACTTTTTTCCCTTTGTGACAAGAATCCTGACACAACCTGTTGGAGAGTAAGAAAGTAAATACATTTTTTTTAGTTAATTATTATTATTATTTTCATTATTTAGACCAATTCACAGATATAAAAATTACAGTAACTTACCAGACAAGTTGTTTCACACTCTTTTTGCAGAGTTTCATTGGATGTTTACATTTTGAGCAGGTCCTTTTTCTTTTAAGAAGTCCTTTCTTCATCATCCACTTTACAAGTTTTTCTTGTTTTTTTGGCGACCACTTGCCATACAGTAGGTTGAGAAGTTTGTTTTCTAGACTCATGATGTTGTTGTTCTTCTACTTTGTCCCGCAAATTCATTTCGTCCCGTCTTCCATTGCGTCTGCGTCGCCCAATAAAAATCAACTTCCTATTCTAGCGCGCGCTTTGTGATAAAGGCTATTCTCATCACAACGGTAGAAGCATCATCACAGTCCTGGAGAATCAGATGTTTGCACATCCACAATGGTGAGGACATACCATACATTTGTTTTTCTTTTGAAATGCCCTTTTGAATAATATATCCATATATACCTTAAGCTGGTACGATTGTAATTACTGCAATACAAGTGGTTTACACACTGACGCACTTAATTGGCCTAAGATGACGGTTATTGTGTAAAATAGTTCACGAGCCGTTTGTGGAAAAGTTTAACATTTTTAGTGTCTTGTGGCCTCATCTTTAATAGGCCATTAATAGATACGCATTTGTATATGTGCAAGTATTTAAAAAAAAAATATATAAAGTTTTTTTGTTCGAAATATGGGTACAAAAAATGACGATTTAAGAATATATTCATAAATAAATAAAATCTAAATTTTGCGTTGAATATATTACTTTGCAGATTATTGTCTCAAATGACTGTTTATGTGCACGTTTAATAGATGTTTGTGAACAGATCATAAGTAAAAGAATCGGTTTCGTTCACTTCCATAGTTTTTCATAAATCATTAAAGGTTCTCTTTATTTTTCGCCAAATAGCTTAAATATGTGAAACAAAGACAATTTTATTGTCACAGAACAAATCGGTGAGGTGAACGAATCTAAACAAGTCTGTGTAGCTAATGGATTCGTGATAGAGATTAGCTGTAGTCAGTCTGATAAGGAGATAATGCATTATAACGTTATATTACTTTTCATACGACTTTCTGAATTCAGTGCAGCTGCAATTTCATGAGTTTACATTCTTTGGTAAACTTAGCTACTATGTGTTCTATTCATTATATTCAGCTTCTATTAATTCACTGTAATTTTGTTTCCCCCATGTTTATTCTTACAGTCTAAAAGAACAGTTAAACGTAAAAACGTGAAGGTTGCTGCAGAACCAACTCAACAGCTGGTTAGTGAGGATGGTAAGTTCACTTTTGCAGTACTTCAGCAGTACACCAGCTAACACTTCAATCCAACATCCACATAAAAAAAATAATTGATATGCTTTAGTGGTCCCCTTTCTTCCATGTCTATGTAACAAAATGTCTAATGTTGCGTGGAACAAAAAAAAAAAAAAAACAGTGGGGAGGTAGAAAATATTAACTACAGAAATTTAAATAATCATCTAATACTGTGCTTCCCAAACCTGGTCCTGGAGTGCCCGCAATGCACATTGTGTATGCCTATTAGTTGATACTACAAGACCTGAATTGGATGTGTTAAATGAGTCATACAAAATGTGCAGCGCTGACAATCCACCAGGACAGGTTTGAGAAGCAGTGGTTTATAGGGCACCCATCCTGTTGCTTGATAGAATTACTCTGTTTACACTATATGCAGTACATTGGTATTAGGACATTGTATTTTATTTTATTTCACTGTTCATTTCATTTATTCAGTTCATTTAGTTGCTTTTAATGAGTAGTCTAAAATATATATGTAAAAAAATCTTATAAAATACATGGATAATTTATTAAGGAAAAACAAGTACATATAGTTTAGCCCACTGATATTTGCTGCCTACGGTGTGATTTTAAATTTATTTATTTATTCTTTAAAAAGTTAAGGATCCAGGACCAGAAAAGGCATCAATGGCAGTAGGAATGGCCTCACCAACTGTAAAAGTTGAGGAAGATGGTACAGATGGTAAGTTTAGAAAATGCTAGTTTTTATTAGTCAAGAAACATTTCTTAAGTACTGATTTGATTCAGACCTATCATCTGTGGCAACATGCAAATTATCAGTAAACAGTTGCTGAATTTCAACTTGGGATTTGAGGGTGTTGCCAACAATTTAAACATTTGGTCTGAAATTAACCAACTGATAAAAACAAACACTAATTCATCTTAATGTTGCATATTGTAATATGTTGCACCTGAAAGAACAACTGGTATTTTCTAAACATGTTTATCCACCAATTCTGTTTTTGTCTGCATTACTTTGCCTAAATTTCAGCAGTTGTGGCAATTATGGATCTGTAGTGGACCTTTGGGCATGTAGTATTATTGGAAATATAAGCAGTTGTAAAATCAGTATGTTCAGTGGTTGTACATGCTTTTTTATGTCAGAAACAATGTGCATAGCTTTGTATTTTAAATATTTTCATCATTTATGTTGACTTCAATACTTTTAAGAGGTATTAAAATGAAATAAGATTTAAGATAAAGTTTATACTGTATTGTCTTTACAGGAGAATCCCCAATCATGCAGCTGCTTATCGAAAAGAACAAATGGCAACAAAAACTGATAGCAGACTTGGAAAAAGAGAGAGATTTCCTCAGGAGCCAGTTGAGTGCGACAACCTCTGGAAGCACATCCAGA
The DNA here is from genome assembly GCA_036247105.1 of Cirrhinus mrigala. NCBI lineage: Eukaryota > Metazoa > Chordata > Actinopteri > Cypriniformes > Cyprinidae > Cirrhinus > Cirrhinus mrigala. The sequence continues at coordinate 18,588 of JAMKFB010000042.1, read as the reverse complement.
AATCTATGTAAGGGCTCATTTGAATATTTTAACATGTTTTTAGTATTCCAAAGATCTATGGTCACGTTCACGTCAGTTTTTGGGATTGACAACCACGTTCACTTACAGGTGTGAGTCTCGGAATGTCTTGAACAGTTTTTTATGAAAGTGCAACCGGAGACAAGACCACTATTTGTCCAGTCCAGTTCCACTCAGACACACATGTGAAAACTTCCACTGTATTGTAGATTACATGATAGATTACACTACTCTTTTTTGTGTAATAAGCAAAAAAAAAGCTGCATTTGCAAATTAATGAGTTTTACTTTACAGATACATGGTTCCTACTGTAAATAAGAACATAAAAAATATGGTTATTTTTATTTTACTGTAATATATTTGTCATTTGCTGCCAGTTCATTACTGTGAATTCCACAGTCAGTTTCTTACAGTACAGTACAGCTTTTCTTAGAATGTGGTTGTCATTCTCATAAATTTAACCACATCAGTACCTCAAATACAGGACTGACAACTGTATTATGGTGCTGTGTGTGAACATGGCCTATACTCAGCTTGTCAAATAAGTAAATGTGTTTTATGTTGTCTGTTTAAAAGCTGCAGAGATAAAGGAACCGTTGCCTAAAGTGTTGAGCAGCAGCTCCTGCAGCTCATCTGAAGATGACACCAGTTCATCCAGTCAGGAAAAGAAGTCAAAAAAGAAGAGCCGTAGAGAGAAACATAGAACTGGACGAGGTAAGAATAATATTTGTTATTATAAATGGTAGATCTCAATTTAAATGCTGAATTTGTAATTCATAACCCTAAAATTTGTCACCCTTATATAGTGCTGCTGATAATTGGATCTTGGCTCTCTGAAGTCCAGTAACTAGATCAAAAGAATCCAATTAAACAAATAACACAAATATTATACATTTTCATTCGAGCTAAATAAGTGTTTGCCTTCTATCTCTGGTGTGACTTTGTATGAAGACCCATCTTTTTTTTATAGCTTTGATACTTTTAGCTTACAACATCCACCTGTTCTCAAATATGAACTGTCAACAAATATTTCTGAAGTAACATTGTTTCAAAATCCTTTAAATGAACTACAGATATCAGTTTACAGTTTACAGATTACAAAAGTAATCGTTTAACTCGCATTATTTATAATGCATTACCTTTACAATTACTTGTACTGCGTAACATTTTGGTAATTTAATCCCACAGTAAGCAGCCAGAGATGACTGTGGCAAGGAACTAAAAATTGAGATTTGGTGTTTTATTGCCTTTTCTCATCAAATGTTTATTTAATCCATTGACTTTTTTTGTGCAGCCAGAAAACCAGAAGAAGTGATTAAACGCTACAAAGAAGTACTGAAGACTTTCAGAAAAGTGACAACAATGTCTGCAGCCTTCCATCGACATGGGTTGGACAGAGGAACTATTGCATCCACTGCTTCGATTGCAGAGCTTGCAATTGCAGATCCTGGTTTTTACCAAGAGATTAAAAAATCTAACAAGGAAACTCTTCTTGATTTTGCCAAAAGGTGCAATGCAATGATGTCTGCTACTACAAAGCAAAAAATAGAAGAAATGAAACAAAATAATGAGCTCTTACCCTTGCAGCATAGCTATAACTGAGGCTTGGCTGATGCTTATCTGAAGTATGCTTGTTTGTTTGTTTAAAGGTCTCTAATTTCACAGTTCTTTTCTATTTGGAAAACTCGTTCAGAACAAAAAAAAAAAAAAGTCCAATGTGCAGAGTTCTGTTGTATTCTTATTACTCACTGTTCTTTCCTGTTTGTGAGTAGTGTTTCTAACTGTCATCTTGAAAGGTAATCTTTTTTTAATAACTTTTTTTTTTCTTTTTTTATTAATATATGGCAAATTATTACAGATGTTATTTGCAGTTTCATCTGCAAAAATACGTTATTTGTTTAACCAGCATAAAAGTTGTAAAAAATCTTTCTTCATTTGTGTCCTTATTTTGTGACCTACATGTGGGTTGTTTAACTTGCTGCATTTTTGATCCAGTTATCTGTATTTCTATCTATTTTACATTGTATGTTAATTTTAATTAAATTAAATTTTATTACTGGAAATTACTTTAGAACTGGATCAAATTGCCTCTATTAGCACTGTATTAATGGCAGTTTCTAGTCAATAAACTTGAATAATATAAAGTGCCATAATTAAAGTGGATATAACTTTCACTTTAGAATAGGGGGTCAAATTGGCTTTATTAGTACTGTATTAATGGCAGTTTAGCCATAATTATTGGCTTATTCTGGTAAATAAACTTGAATATCACTTAATAAGTGCCATAATTAATGTGGATATAACTTTCACTTTAGAATAGGGGGTCAAATTGGCTTTATTAGTACTGTATTAATGACAGTTTAGCCATAATTATTGGCTTATTCTGGTAAATAAACTTAATAAGTGTCATAATTAAAGTGGATATAACTTCAACATTAGAACTGTAGAACCTGATGCATCAAATAGTCTTTATTGCACTATTTTAGCCATATATAATTGTAAACCAGCAGTAATTAAACATAATTACTAGTTTATTATTTGGTTAACTTAATAGACGGTAAACTACAGAAATATAATTACAGCACTACAAAATAATAATAATAATAATAATAATGGCTTATTAAGTTGTAAATAATGGCTAAAATGTATTTACTGTACATTGTTAATTATTAATTACTAGCAAAATTTTTGTTAATTTATAGCATAAATGTGTCTTTAAATGTTTAATAATTTGTAAATAATGGCTAATATGCCCTTACTGTGTGTTCAGTTAATCATTATTTATGTGTGTGTTCATGCTTATCTGATGCATAATTGTGAACAAGTTAATCATGAATTACTAGTTTATTAATACTTAACTAATACATAATTTGGGACCCTAAAATGATAAATTAATAATTAAGTACTAGTGTGTTGGTGCTTAACTAATGCTTAATTGTGAACAAACTAACTGTTAATTAATGCTTAACTAATGCATTATTCTGGACCCTTAAAATAAAGTGTTACCGTATATTTTAATTCTCCTTTGAGTCTGACCCCACGTTATAAAGCTTTAAGAGCCAGGACATTTTTTAATATAGCTAATTATATTTGTCTGAAAAGAGATTTATATACATCTAGGATGGCTTGAGGTGAGTAAATCATGGGGTAATTTTCATTTTTGGGTGAACTACCCCTTTAAGTGCACAGAGGTTAGAGAACATAATGTGAGCACATTAGAAATAGCCAGTATCTTATTAGTGTATTTACCATTGTTTGCTTTTAAAACAGCTTCCAGCCTTCTTAGAATAGATTCATACTAACTTTTGAATAGACTAAATGTTGTCTCTCACTTCTGCTGTGACTGCTGAATGAAATCCTGTTTACTGACTACAAACTGAGGATTGAAGACCAATTTAAAAACACTGACCACCAGCATATGTGGACAGGCATCCATACCTTCACAGGCTGAAAGAAAGGGCACCTATAATGCAAAATCCACTTTTCCATGGTGTTTGGACATAAATATGTGTTGACGGTGTGTGAGCACAACCACCCTACAATGATAAAAATCCACCCACTTCTTATTTTTTAATCCCCATTAAAACAAATCAGTCTCATTAGTCCTGCCGTTTTGATTCTCTGAGCAGTGTGATGTCACATTGTTTAGGCTCCGCCCACGGCCGATGACTGACAGTCCTGCATTACCGTAGTTTCTGCTCTCAGTGAGTTGTTTGGTTGTATTATAGATATGTATAGGTAGATGCCACATTCAATCACTCCAGATCTGTTGTCATTACGTCCGCCATCTTGGAATGTTCTGTCATCACTCACAATAATAATAAGTTTCAAGATGCAACAACATTGTGCAGCATCTGGTTGTAAAAACCAATAATATTTAAATTCCTGAGGAAATTGGATAAACTTTCAGAGATAAGAACATGTTGATTTGTGGTTTTAATATGTATTAACTCAATATTACAGGTTTTTAAACTAAAGTATTTTTTAAATGCCTTGTTAGCTAACAGTTTCATCTTGTTTTATTGTGTTTAGCAAAAGCATCTTCTGAAGTCTACTATAGATATAAATATTCATACATGCATATAACTGCAGTTGCACCGGCTCTCAGGTGTTTACAGACATTCCTATATGGCGGACGGCTTACGTATAGCAGCCCTTGTGATCTTTAGGCAAGGCAAGTTTATTTATATAGCACATTTCATACACAAAGGTAATTCAAAGTGCTTTACATAAAAGGAAGTAGAATAATCATAAAAACAGTAATAAAGACAACAATTTACAAAAAAGGCAGTAGAATAATCAAAAACAATAATCACAACAATAAAACAAAAAAATTAAACACTTTTAAAATTATTTAAAAATTGATTTAAAATAAATTTAAGACAGTTAAAAACAGAAAATGATTATACATAGTGCAGTCAGTTCAGACGGAGCACAGTGCTCATTCATTAAATGCACAGCTAAACAGATGAGTTTTGAGTCTAGATTTAAATGTAGTTAATGTTTTAGCACATTTGATCTCTTCTGGAAGCTGATTCCAACTGCGGGCAGCATAACAGCTAAAAGCGGATTCCCCTTGTTTTGTGTGAACCCTTGGTATTTCTAACTGATTCGATCCTAATGATCTGAGTGGTCTGTTAGGTTTATATTCAGTGAGCATATCTGCAATGTATTTAGGTCCTAGGCTATTGAGTGATTTATAAACGGGTAAAAGTACTTTAAAATCAATTCTAAATATAACTGGAAGCCAGTGTTGGGACCTGAGGACTGGTGTGATATGCTCAGATTTTCAGTTTTTTAATGAAAATAATTATCCTTTTCCCTCACAAAAGCATTTTTTCTCTCGTCTGATGATGTGAGGGTGGTAAATCCTATCAATCGCATGAGATCACAGCAATAGCAAACAATTATCCATCTTTTCATCCAAAATTAATTCCCGACCTGCATTTTTTTTCTTGTTCAAAAAGTTGTTTCACTCAGACATGCATCACAATAAGAAAAAAAAAAATCACAAAATGTTGTATTTGTTGTCTGTAAACTACAAATTTAAAATGTTTTGAAGTAAATTTTGATTTATGAACAGAATTTTCTTGATTTCTTACATTGAAACTCCATTTTTACATGTTTAATGTTATTTTAAAGTGGTTCTATAGTTGATCTTAATTACAAATTAGAAATCACAAACTTTTTTTTTTGTTTATTTTTTGTTCTGACTAAAGATTCTCCAGGGTAAAAATATAACTAGTATCCTTAAATCCTTTTTTGTTTTACTTAGTTGATGTGATTATTTATTTACTTATATTGTTTTTAGGTTTTAGCAACATTTTATTTATTGCACTGTATGGTGTTTACTCATGATTCATTTAACTCACACATGAACAACACGTCTGATTCATTGTCTTTTCTCTTTCTGTCTTCAGTCTGTGTTTATGCAGTATTACAGAGAAACAGTGTCTCATCCTGACTTCAGCTCTGAAATCAAACCCATCACACCTGAGAGAACTGAACCTGAGAGGGAATAAACTAAGAGACTCTGGAGTGAAAAACCTCAGTGATCTACTGATGAACACACAATTCAAGCTGGAGAAACTAGAGTTAGTATCATTATACTGTACAGCAGTGACAGTGAGATTAAAGTTCACGGTTTACTTTCATAAAGTCTCTGTGAAATTAAAGTTGACAGTTATTATTTTAATAACTTTCTCCCTCACAACAACATCTCTTCTCTCCTCTGATGATGGAGCAGAAAAATCTGTCAATCACTGGAGATCAAAATAATAACAAATGACAGCAATGCAATTAATTAATGGACCAAATTAATCCAGCCATACATGTTTTTTTTTTTGTTTGTTTGTTTGTTTGTTTTGTTTTGCGTTCACTCGGAGATACTGCAAAATAAAGAAAGACAATTGCAAAATTTCTGATGATTTTTTATTGATGATAAAGTACTCTTAAAATGTCTTTAGGTAAATTGTAATTCAGAAACACAATTGTCTTGATTTCTCACATTTAAACTCAATTTTCACATTTTTAATGTTATTTTTAAGTAGTTCTATAGTTGATCCTAGATCTTAATCTACTTTGTTAATCTTTTTTTCTTCTGTTCTTGTTTATGGTCATATAATGTTTTTGGCAATGTTTTAATTATTACACTGTATGGTGTTAACACATGATGAATTTACTCACATGAACTTGACACTTGTCTGATTCATTGTCTTTTCTCTTTCTGTCTTCAGTCTGTGTAGATGCAGTATTACAGAGAAACAGTGTCTCATCCTGACTTCAGCTCTGAAATCAAACCCATCACACCTGAGAGAACTGAACCTGAGCAGGAATAAACTAGGAGACTCTGGAGTGAAAAACCTCAGTGATCTACTGATGAACACACAATTCAAGCTGGAGAAACTAGAGTTAGTATCATTATACTGTACAGCAGTGACAGTGTTATTAGTTTACTGTTTAAGTTTTTTGTGTGTATTTGTGACTTTACACTCAAAAATTATTTTTGGCTCTTGTTTATTTTAATTGAAATGAGCTAAAGTAACACGTTTTTGAACATTCACATAGAAGAATCAAAATGATTAAAATCACTTCAACAGTTTAAACCAAAACACTTTATACTCAAAATCTCATGATGAGTCTGAGTTCACATTATATTTGTGAAAAATTCTTCTCCTTAATGATTTGTTTGTAAGATGATCTTCCTCTGTTTGTCTCTTTCTAGTCTTTATGACTGTGGAATTACAGATGTTTCTTCTTTAACTCAGTCTTTGACAAACACAAAAGCACTGCAGTTTCTAAAAGAGCTTGATCTGAGAAAAAATAAGATTGGAGACTCAAAGCAGCAGCTCATTGATGTGCTACGAGACTCAAACTGTAAACTGAGGTGAGTAAACTTCACTTTCTGATATTAAATAAACCTCATGATTCTCATTTGCTCTGACATGCACTGTGAGCTGTAAGGTCTTATATAGACAGGTGTGTGGCCTTCCTAATCAAGTCCAATCAGTATAATCAAACACAGCTGGACTCAAATGAAGGTGTAGAACCATCTCAAGATGATCAGAAGAAATGGACAGCACCTGAGTTAAATATATGAGTGTCACAGCAAAGGGTCTGAATACTTAGGACCATGTGATATTTCAGTTTTTCTTTTTTAATAAATCTGCAAAAATGTCAACAATTCTGTGTTTTTCTGTCAATATGGGGTGCTGTGTGTACATTAATGAGGAAAAAAAAATGAACTTAAATGATTTTAGCAAATGGCTGCAATATAACAAAGTGAAAAATTTAAAGGGGTCTGAATACTTTTCGTACCCACTGTGTATATATATATATATATATATATATATATATATATATATTCACTATATTGAACCAAATTTTAGTTAAAAAATTGAGTCGCCCCTGATCAGTAACCAGGTGAAAGTATGCATTTATAAATGATACTGCTAGTGCAGATACTAGGCCATCTTTAACACTAGGACCGCCAGGGGTCGCTGTATACCTAAAACCTCTGTACCTCACATTAAGCTATCGAATACCTTCAGATGACTTGGAATATTGTGCATAAAAAGTTTGTGCTTTTAGTGCTTGTATGTCTTTTGTGTGGCTTAACAGTAACACAGAACAGTAACACAATATCAGATTTAGATCAGTCCTGTCTGACTGATATAGTGGTGGGCAATATGACAAAAATATAATGTCACAATTTTTTTTTTTCAGGAATATCACGATTCTTTGCCATGTTGGTTTTACTATATCGCAAGATGTCTAAGCAGTACAGTCGAACTAATATCCGTATTTCAGAAACAAAGCCTTACAAGGTAACAAAATATACAATTAAAAAGAGTGGCACACATTTAGGCCAAAGTGGCCTAAATGTCTTAATAATCTTAATAGTTCTTAATAATCTTAAAATAATTGTCATTATTTGATCTTTTCCATCTTGTAGGCTACTCTCCCAGGCTTAGGAAACAGTTCTCTGTAAAATGCACAAAACCCACTGGAATATTTGCATTGTACTGTTCCGGAACAGTGTTGTAAATATAACTTAACCACTGATTTCTAGTTGTGTCCTCATTTGGAAGGCTAAACAAAGTACTTTTGCTTTTGCAATGAAACACACAGCGGGCCCTGTTTTAACAATCTAAGCACATGGTCTAAAGCACATGGCACAGGTGCACTTAGGGCATGTCCGAATGCACTTTTGCTAGTTTCACAGCAGGAAAAACGGACGGTGCGCCCGACGCATGGTATAATAGGCCAATTATCTGTTTGTAAACATTCGGGATGCGGGCGCAGCATGGTTGCAGAAAACCCGGAAGACATCGCCTTTACGGCTAGAGAATTACACGGATACGGTACAAAATACTTAGATTTAAAAAGAATATAGATTATATTGATTAGATGTAATTTTCAAAATGTTATTCACATATTACAAGAGCTTGCTGCTCGCTCAACCTGACTGGGACGTGGTATGAACCAGGGGCCGTATTTATCAAGCCGCTCAGAGTAAAATTTTAGTGTGTCAAAATTCTAATGACAACGTAATTTTACTCTTATTCCTAGACTTAAGAATAAGAGACCTCCACACATCACTTTTGGCCACTTTCTGATATTAAAGAGATTCATTTACCTCTAATATGTGAACAAATATATACTTTCAAATAGTTGTGAAAAAAGTTTCACAAATTATCATCAAGCTTTATTTCAAAGGGTTTGTGTCAGAATGAAATGTAAAGTTGATAAAAATGTTGAACACAAAGGAGGGAAGAGAACAAAAGCACACTGTCAGAGCTTTATACAACAACACCTGCTTTATTAATGACATCAGTAATAGTGAATCATTACAGTTTGAAATAGATTTGGTCAGATTGTAGGAAAACGCTGGTAAAATCAGTGCAGATTCCAGCTTCAGCTCACAGCCGTCCAGCATCACATGATCAATGTCTCTGTCTCTTGTGTTTTTAACTCTGACAAGCAACACGTCACATTACTTATGTAAGGTTTAATCAGGGTGTGATTTGTCGGGGTGAATTCCTCCCTGGTAGAACTGCAACAGCTCAACGGTGTAAACCTGGGAAACATGCTTCATTCTGACAAGGCTTGTCGTAATATGCTCATGTTTACTGGAGAAACAATGACTGCTCAGTTAGTGGACTTCATCAGTTACTATTTTTTTCATTTATGAAAGCGTTTCAAAACATCCCCCCTCTGGTTTTTCCACAAATCGCACCCTGGGTATAATGTACATCCAGCTCTCCAGGACATCCAGTTGTTATCACAGAATAAACCGACAGGTTGATCAGGACTTGTATCATCCTGAAGGGGTTTATTCTGTGATAACAACTGGCTGGATGTGCATTATCCCACTTATTATATTGTTTCTGGCCACATAAGTGAATGATTAGACACAAATTATTCATTTGAATTGAAATATTTTTTAGTTCTTTTAATGTAAAGCTTCCACAAAGAAAAACAGTTCCTAACAAACTACTGTGAACCTGGAAGTTCAGACAAGACGGACATTGAAGACATAATGTACAGTCGCTGTATGAATGTATATAAAACTGTTTGTACACAGCAGATGTTTTCCAGATGAAGTGATCTTTAACAGAACGTACGTGTGCTATCTGGGGTTGTATCATTAATTACACATCTTTTCACCGCATAAATAAAGATGAGGACATACAATGTTATCTGAGAAGAAAACCTTTTAAAAAGACAAACCCTGTGTCAGAAATCACCCCCATACCCTTAAATAGGGCACTTTTTAAGCTGACAGCCATTTTCGGTGGTGTCCAAAACCGAAGTAGACATTATCGAGTGCACTCATTCAATCCCACAATGCACAGCAATAACGAGTGTACAACTGATGTATGCTCAATGGATAGAGAAATGCTTGCCACAGAGTACAGTGTAATACAGTACACATATCAATTAATTGTTAATTGATTATTAAATTGTTTAATGAGGTTTATACATCATTTTCATTTGAGTTGAAGATAAATCCTTTCATACTGGAGCTGCCAGTTTCAAATGATTATTAAACAGCAGCACAAACTATGCAAAAGCGTCAGTCCTTCCAGTGCACTCAGTGTCTGAATTCACTCACTCGTTTTCATTCACTCCTTCAACTGAACTGTATTAGTGGTCTAATGTAGGGAATAGTGAATGAGGGTATTTGGATTCAGTTAAACACTTCTCATCAATTAACAACAACTTTAACAACAAGACACACTTCTAACAATGTATCCACAAGTCTACTATTAACAGGAATCTCCTCCGGTTTTGTCTGATAGCAGTTGTGTTTGAATGAATCGAGTGAGAGCGCGGTGGTGTGATACGAGAGAAGTAAAAGAAACGCCGGACTCAAATACCGTATGACTGTGTGTTATTCTGTGTTGCTAATGACAACGGTTGTTATCAGGGAATAACACACCTCAGAATGTCACGACTGACCAATCAGAATCGAGTATTCCAGGAGCTGTGCAATAATTTCAGTTCTTTACTGAGACCAATACAAACATGTTTAAACTAGAGGACAAACAGCTTTAACTAGTGGAACATTTCACTGAAATGTTTTTGTTTTCAGGCAAAATCACATTTGTATTTGTTCCTTGTCATTTATTATATTTGGTGTAAACTCATTAGTTTGTGTTTCACTTTATTTTGACTCAATAGAGACACGGATTGGAATTCATGTTCTAAATGTATTATATTTAAAACACAAATACTGTTTCTTAAATATGTATTCAAATCAGGTAGAGCCAGTAATTAATCTGATTACAGATTTTTAATGTAAGTTTTTACTAAAAAAAAAAAAAAAAAAAAAAATGTGATTGAAATATAGTAACTAATTTGTAGTTTGTTCCACTGAACTCTGATTATCTTCTCTTCTGTTCCACCTTACAGTGTAGATACAGATCCATCACCAAAAGTCTCTGGTAGTTCAATCGCAAGAAATATCTGGAGTTTAATCACTAAAAGTTGATAAATGCTGTATATCATAATTTGAAGTGGTCTTGAGAGGAGCAGTAAACATCAGGTGAGGATCCACAGAAGAGCTTCACTACTGTGTCTATGAGGAGAAAGAAATGTGTGATAAATGTGTGAATGTGATCCATACAGGTGAAGAGACTCAGACTTTACAATCAAATAATGCAGCATGTGTGTTAGAAACATGTGATATTGAATGATTAATGTTGCTTTAGTATTCAAGTGATCATTTTGTTTAATGTAAAGCTGGAACAGAGGAGGAAGAAGCTCAAATGAGTCTGTCTGGCTCTTCAGTTTAATAATATTTGTATTAAAATCATCCATAATGATTCAAATGTTTCTAATCATAAATGCAGCACTTAAATGTATGAAAAGAAATGATAAAACAAGTCTATAATGTGAAATTTCCATGTTACTTAAAACATTTATCTCATATTTTATACACATTGTTATTCTATTTTAAGTTATATTAGGTTAGTTATGTGTGTGTGTGTTGTTAATGTACAGATATCCAGTATATTGTGTTTGTTCTGTGGATGGAGTCTCTCCTTCATCAGTTCAGACCAACTAAACATTTTTACCAGTTAACAGCATTTGTGTCTTTCAGTCTCCTCTAGATAGTCACATACATTTGTCTTTTTCACCACACTTACATTTGCATGTAAATAAAATGCTACATATACAGTTAAAAACAACTACTTTGTTTGGAAAGTTCACTTGCCTGTTTTAAGTATTAAAATATTTTAAGAAAAGTCTCAGTGTCTTTGATTGATTTTCAACTTTCTTCAAAAATATTTCATGTTCTACAGACAAGAGAAAGAAAACAAGGAACAAACAGGTTCTTATTTAGCACTTATATCTTATAAAACTATCAAACAACAGATATTTTGACTTTAAATATGTTTAATTAAATGAATGACTTACAAATACCAGAAATCGTAAGTAAAATCACTGAAGAAGTGTTAAAGTGTTTGTGAACAGGAAGAACAAAGGCAGTGAGGATCTCAAACTAAAGTCTTCTGTATCAGCAGTGATGTTGATGTTGATGTTGAAGGTTTCGAGGTTTCAGCACCTGATCTTTATGAGGATTCATCAGTAAAACTACAGAAACAATCACCAAATGTAAACAGTATTTCAGAAATGATCCTGTAAATCAGAGAAATCTGCTGCACATTTGTCAGTGAATTCACTTCTTGTTGAAATACTACACTGATTTTAAACAGAATAAGATTTACTGCTGTATGATCAGCTCTGCTTATATTTCTAACAGTAAATTCATAAATGAAAACAAAACCAACAGCTTTTATGAATTCAGTGTGTTTATACACACATGTGATAGTAAATGTAAGCAGCTTAGCATTGTTTAACAAATGTAAAGTTGTATTATCCTAAATCTTGTGTATTACAGCTTAAAGTGATTTCTAATACATACAGGTGAAACAAATGAAATAATGCAGCATTAATATAAACATACATGTACACATGGGCGATATATCAAACAACATTTCAGTCATAGTACAGATCAGCTCTTTTGAGGGTTTCGTCAGTTTGTTCTTTCAGATTTGGTGAATCTGCTGCGTTCGTTTCATCACATCTGGTTCGGAGGACCTGAAACCGGAAGTTGTTCATCAGTTAACACGGTCAGTGTCTTCAGCTTTGTTTTGTTAATTGGGTGATATTCGCTTTCTTCTCACATGTGACTTTGATTTACCCAAACTTCCTGTGAAGTTATCAGCATTCCACCAACACCAAGTCTTATTATGTTGGAAATTGGCACACACACAATTTTACACCTCACAATACTCCTGTCTGGAATAACAAATCGCTGTTTTATGAGAACTGGGTAATTAGAAATATTTGGTCAGTGATGGACCAAATATTAAAATTGGTTTTAAATTCAAAAAAGACTAAGTACATGATTTTTAGTTGTGGCCGTAACAAGGTAACTGATCTGACAATTACAACCCTGAATGGGTTCATTAATAGAAAGAGTTAGCTCCTATAAATACCTAGGTATTTGGATTGACGAAAGATTAGCTTTTGACATACATATTGACAAGTTGTTGAAAAAGCTTATGCCAAACTAGGTTTCTTTCATCGGTTAAAAAACGGCTTTCCTCTTAAGGCTCGTAAGAAATTAGTAGAGAATACCTTTCTATCTATAATTGACTACGGAGATCATTTATATATGCATGCAGCTACTTCTCTACTTAGAAAATTAGATTCTGTTTATCATGCAGCAATCTGTTTTGTCACGGGTGCTCAATCACGGACACATCATTGTTTCCTGTACGAATCTCTAAATTGGTTATCTTTACATCAAAGGAGAAAGTTACACATGTACTTATTTATTGCGAAGGCTCTTTTAGGCAAATTACCGTCTTATCTTTCTAATTTATTAATGTTCCATACACAAAATCAACGTACTTGTCAGGCATTCACCACAGTCACCTCCATCTGCCACACCTCCGGTAGCACCGCCCACTCGTTCATCGTCACCCGAATTCTAATCTGTTACACTTGGACCTCATTGAGCCACGCCCTATAAAGGAGACTCTCATGCACACACTCATTGTCTGAGTCATTGACATGCTATTTCCTTGTCTCAACGCTGTTTCTTCGTGGAATGCTACTCTGTGCTCTGGAGATTGGCGTGGCTCAACTCCTGGACTCTTTTGTCATCTCAACACTACGAAACCATTCAGTTAAGAACTATATATTCTGCTTTTTACCAAGCTGTTCACCATACCAACTGTTTAATAAAACATTGGATTGGATTGCCACTCACCTGTCGTCTCCTCCATATCAATGTGTGTATGTTTGTGACAGGAGACCAGACCGCTTTAACAACGAAAGATGAGCACCGAAACACCCGCTGCAGCGAACCCTCTCACCGAATTGGTGAATGCCTTGAAGGCGGCATTTCAACCCACACCTGTGCCGCCATCTGCCTCAGGATCTCCCATGGCCATGCCCGCCACGTTTGCAGGCGAGGCGGCTGAGTGTAGCGGTTTCCTTCTTCAAGTCAACTTATTCATCCAGATGCAACCACAAATGTTCCTGTCGGAGAACGCTAATGCTATCATTACTCACCGGTTGGGCCCTACAATGGGTAAAAGCAATTTGGAACTCTGAAAATCCTATCATTCATTCCTACCAACAGTTTACGAACCATTTCTCCGAGGTTTTCAGTACGACCACTGGTTCACTTTCAACTTCTGATCAGCTCTTCCGTATTCAACAAGGCACTTCTTCTGTGACAGAATACACTCTTCAGTTCCGTACGTTGGCAGCGGGCTGGAATGAGACAGCGCTGTTGGGAGCCTACAGACAGGGACTCAACTCAGACATTCGCGCCGCGATGGCTTTGTACGATGACAGTATTGGACTGGAGTCCTTTCTGCAGAGAACCACACGAGTTGCCCAACGTCTAGCCGCCTGCCAGCCCCTAATAACCGCTCCTCAGCTCGCCTCGGTGGCTGCTAGCTCTCCAGTACCAGAACCCATGCAAATTGACTCAACCCGCCTTCCTCGCACCGAACGAAATCGCCGCCTCACAAATGGACTGACCTGACCCATCAGACCCCCACGCCCCGTGGTGAGTACCCTCTCCACAGAGGTTGAGACTGCTTCTCTTACTCTCCTACCTGTGACGTTGCATACTTCTAATATGTCTATTTGTGTTTCCGCTCTGGTAGACTCTGGCTCATCCGGCAACTTTATCTCCCAAGACTGTTTAAACCAACTTCAACTTTCCCATCGTCGACATTCACAAATACTGGCAGTGACAACCATTCAGGGCAAACCACTGGGGCCCAGCTCCCCAAAGGGCGAGTATACCCTCTGTCCATCCCGGAGCGCCAGGCGATGGAGGAGTACATCACGGAGGCTCTAAGTCAGGGATTCATTCAACCATCCACCTCACCTTCTTCGTAGGCAAAAAGGATGGAGGTTTACGCCCCTGCATCGATTACTGTCAACTTAACTCCCAAATCAAGCAACAACCATACCCGCTCCCTCTGGTCCCAGCCGCCCTCGAAGAGCCTCGTGGAGCCCAAGTCTTCACGAAGCTGGACCTGCGGAGTGCTTACAACCTCGTTCGTATTCGTGCGGGGGACGAATGGTAGACGGCCTTTGTGACCCCTACCGGCCACTATGAGTACCGGGTCATGCCGTATGGCTTATCCATCAGCCCATCCGTCTTCCAAACGTTTATAAACGAGGTGTTCCGGGAGTTCCTCCATCAGTTTGTGGTTGTCTACATTGACGATATTCTGATCTACTCCCGGAACCTGGCCGAACATCGCCAGCACGTCCAGCAGGTCCTCCACAAACTACGTGATCACAGTCTCTATCTCGAACTTGAAAAATGTGAATTCCATCGTCCATCTGTTCAGTTCCTGGGTTACATCATCACTGCCGAGGGCGTGCAGATGGATCAGGGGAAGGTGTCTGCAATTCAGGAATGGCCACAACCCCTCACTGTTAAGGAGCTTCAACGTTTCCTCGGATTCTCCAACTTCTACAGACGTTTCATCAAGGATTACAGTACCATCATGGCTCCGTTAACCTCCCTCCTGAGGGGTAAACCTAAAGCTCTCAACTGGAACCCCTCTGCTCGCGAAGCATTCCAGCGGCTCAAGGAAATCTTCAGCACCGCACCCTTATTATACCACCCAGATCCCGAACTTCCCTTTACGGTCGAGGTTGACGCTTCCACCACTGGAGTGGGTGCAGTGCTGTCACAAGCGGTCGGCGAGCCTCCTCTCCTCCATCCCTGTGCTTTCTATTCACGGAAGCTGTCTTCGGCGGAGCAGAATTATGACGTCAGTAATAGAGAACTCCTGGCCATCAAACTAGCCCTGGAGGAGTGGCGCCACTGGTTGGAGGGTTCAACTCATCCTTTTACCATTATCACGGATCATAAAAACCTCCAATACCTTCGAGAGGCAAGACGACTCAATCCCAGGCAAGCACGATGGGCACTATTCTTCACACGCTTCAACTTTAAGATCACCTACCGACCCGGTTCCAAGAACGTATCTGCTGATGCCCTCGCACGACAGTTCTCTGCTGATCACCCTGCTGAACCGGAACCCATCATACCCTCCAACCTAAACCCTCCAGCCCCATCTTCTGGGAGCAGGACAACAACATCAGGCAAGCCACCCTCCAGGAGCCCGCTCCGCCGGAATGCCCAGAAGGTAAAATCTTTGTTCCTCAATCCCAACGACTCCCCCTTCTGGGCACAGCTCACCAGTCTCCGGGCTCTGGACACCCAGGTAGCCAACAGACCCTCTCGCTCCTTCAAACCCGTTACTGGTGGCCCAGTATGCGCCGTGATACCATCAGGTACGTCCAGAGCTGCTCTGTCTGTGCTATGTCTACCTCTCCCACAGGAAAACTGGTTCCACTACCCATTCCACAGAGGCCCTGGTCCCATATTGGAGTGGACTTCGTGACCGATCTCCCGGGCTCCGAAGGTAATACCTGTGTCCTAGTTATGGTGGATCGTTTCTCTAAGATGTGCAAGTTTTTACCTTTAAGGGGGTTCCCCACGGCAATGGAGACTGCTGAACTGCTGTTCCAACAGTTGTTTCGTCACTTCGGCTTGCCCAAGGAGATCGTGTCGGACCGGGGTCCTCAATTCATCTCTCGCGTTCGAAAGCTTTCTTCAAACTTCTTGGTGTATCTGTTAATCTCTCCTCCGGTTATCATCCACAGACCAATGGCCAGACAGAGAGAAAGATCCAAGAGCTGGGACGTTACCTCTAGGCATACTGTCACGAGGACCAGCACAGCTGGAGCAGGTTCCTCCTGTGGGCCGAGTACGCACAGAACTCTCTGCGCCAAGATACCACCGGCTTAATACCCTTCCAGTGCGTACTCGGTTACCAGCCCTGCCGCAAGCTGAGTCCCCGCTATGTTGGTCCGTTCAAGATCCTGAGGCAGATCAACGATGTCACATTCCAGCTTCAGCTCCCTCCCAGGTACCGCATACACCCCACGTTCCACGTATCACTCCTTAAACCTTTCTATCCCTCTGCCACAGAAACCCCGGGAGCTGAAGCGGAACCTCCTCTTCCAGAAATCCTGGACCAACCCTCCATCTACACGGTTCACGAGATCTTGGATTCGCGGCGTCAAGGGGGCCACCTGGAATAGACTGGGAGGGATACGGACCCGAGGAACGGTCCTGGGTACACAGAGATGACATCCTGGATCCCACCTTACTCATGGATTTCCATAGGAATCACCCGGATCGTCCTGCCCCTCTCGGTCGTGGTCGCCCTCGGCGTCGTGTAAGGGCGTCGGGAGCTGCCCCTGGAGGAGGGGGGTAGTGTCAGGCATTCACCACAGTCACCACCATCTGCTACACCTCCGGTAGCACCGCCCACTCATTCATCGTCACCCGAATTCTAATCTGTTACACCTGGACCTCATTGAGCCACGCCCTATAAAGGAGACTCTCACGCACACACTCATTGTCTGGTCTACCGTTCACATGCTATTTCTTTGTCTCAACGCTGTTTCTTCGTGGAATGCTACTCTGTGCTCTGGAGATTGGCGTGGTCAGCTCTTGGACTCTTTTGTCATCTCAACACTACGAAACCATTCAGTTAAGAACTATATATTCTGCTTTTTACCAAGCTGTTCACCATACCAACTGTTTAATAAAACATTGGATTGGATTGCCACTCACCTGTTGTCTCCTCCATATCAATGTGTGTATGTTTGTGACAGTACTAGATCTGGTTCTTGCATTCGGTTAATAGTCCCAAGGGTAACGTCAAAATTGGGCAAGTGTGCTTTTTCCTTTTATGCTCCTTGAGCTTGGAACGTACTGCAAAATGTACTTAATCTTGATATACTCCCATCTTTGAGTATTTTTAAACATCTTTTGTATAATGTTCTAAAGGATACTTGTAATTGTTTCTCATGATTTTATTTTATTTTGTGAATTGTGACACCCATCAGGCCGTCAGGAAGCTAAATTCTCTCCCGGCTCTGCCCCCACTCCCTTCTCCTGCCCCACGATATTCCTGATCTGGGACACACACACACACTCACGCACTTACACTTACACTCACTCACACACCCCCCACCGACCGGCACCAGTCACTTTGTGTAGTATTGGTGCTCTGCTAACTACCTCATACTACCCAATTACTACCCTCAGACTACCTCTAA
Source organism: Cirrhinus mrigala (assembly GCA_036247105.1). Taxonomy (NCBI): domain Eukaryota; kingdom Metazoa; phylum Chordata; class Actinopteri; order Cypriniformes; family Cyprinidae; genus Cirrhinus; species Cirrhinus mrigala. The sequence continues at coordinate 378 of JAMKFB010000042.1, read as the reverse complement.
AGACTATGTCACTTTGACACTTTATTACAATCATAAGCTCTTTTTGCACGATATTTCTATATATTATATGTATAATTGTATTTATTTGCATCTTTAAAATTGTACTTTTTGTATTTAATGTTATGTGTATGCACCTAGGGTCTGAGAGTAACGCAATTTCAATTCTCTGTATGTCTGGCACATATGGCAAAATTGACAATAAAGTTGACTTTGACTTTGTGTATTTTTTTTCAGTTTTTTTTTTTTTTTTTAACGTGTGAAATTTTATGTGCTGCTATCTTAACCAGTTCCCACTGGAATAAGAGATGGTAACATCTCGGTGTGACCTCCTGGCTAAATAAAGGAAACAATATTAATAATAACTTCTAAGCATCTCAA
>JAMKFB010000041.1:72500-283771 GCA_036247105.1 Cirrhinus mrigala | reverse complement strand
ATGAACTCGGCCACGCAGGTGAGAACCGCCGCCAGACCCACCAGACTGTGGAACGCAGCGACCAGCTGAGGCAGATCTGAGATCTCGATGCGCTTGGCGATGGTCAGACCTGAGGATGTTGCATGAAAAACACAATCAGTGTGATGAAACACACGAGGCTCGCTAGACTGTAAGCATGCAAACGCAATGGATATGATGTGATGCGTTTTGAGATATTTTGCTTTTGAGAATCATTTATACGAGTCTTGTATTCTCCCTTAATCAGCTGGGAAACACCACAAACACATGGTTCCCGTTTGAAGCTGAGCCCGATTACCACTATCTGATCAATTCTCATCCCATTCTATATGATGCCAAAAGCTGATTTCAGGGTCTGAATTATGAATTATTAAAGAAAATCCAAACATGAGCCTGATGTTTTCTTCTTTTACTGCCACAGAAAATTAGATTTTGTAAAAAAAAAGCTTAAAAACAGTCCTCTGACATTAAATAATAAATTCGAACATTTTTACACTCCTTTGGGGTAGTCGTGGCCTAAACGGTTCGATTCCCACACCGGCAGGAATTGAAGGTAAGGACTGTGAATGAACAGCACTCTTTTCCACCTTCAATACCATGACTGATGTGTTCACTTCACTTCTCACTGCTGTGTGTGTGTGCACTTCGATGGGTTAAATGCAGAACACCAATTCCGAGTATGGATCACCATACTTGACAATACGTCAAGACTTTCACTTTTTTTGCAGAATGAAGTGAAATGATATTATCTGCATACTTCCTTTAGTCATTAAAACTGAAACTTTGTTATTTTTAAAAGTGCGTTAAAGCTGATACAAAAGTTTCATCTGAAAATCTCTCAATCTTATTTTGTGAATAAAACATGAACTTTTTTTTTCTTGTATATATATATATATATATATATATATATATATATATATATATATATATATATATATATATATATATATATATATATATATATTTTTTTTTTTTTTTTTTTTTTTTTTTTTTTTTTTTTAACTCTGTATCATTAAATCAGGTCATTTGCCTTTTTTGCAAAACAGCAGAATTGTTTTTCTAGACGCAGGTCTGTGTAATACACAATCTCCTCCACTGACCTGCAACATGCAGCTTTATGTTTTGCTCTTTTATTTCACACGCATATTAATGCGAGTTGATGGAACCTTCAGTCTGAGAATCATCAATAATCCGGTGCTGTGGAGGAATGAGCGGTTCTTACCCAGAGTTCCACCTGTTGCCATGGCGAGGGACATCTGCGACAGGAGCTCAGGTGAGGGTTTCAGAGCGCCCAGCGTAGCAGCGATTCCTCCGGCCACCCCGATCATTCCCAGAGCGTTACCCAAACGACTGGTGCCCTGAGCGGAGAGTCCGGCCAGAGCGCCGACACAACACAGACCCGAGCCCAGATACATCATCTACACACACACACACACACACACACACACACACACACACACACACACACAATCTGATTATAGAATCAAATGACTCTCTCACACACGGTGTCTCACACACACACACACGTTCACACACACACACATTGTGTTTACATGTTTTATGGGTTCATTCCATAGGTGTAATGGTTTTTATACTGTACAAACCGTATTTTCTATCGCCCTACACCTAAACCTAGCCCTCACAGGAGACTGTGCACACTTTTACTTTCTCAAAAAACTCATTCTGCATGATTTATAAGCCTGTTTCCTCATGGGGACCTCACAAATGTCCCCACAAGGTCAAAATTTACTGGTATTACTATCCTTGTGGGGACATTTGGTCCACATAATGTGATAAATACCAGGTGCACACACACACACATACACACACACTCTGATTATAGAATCAAATGACTCTCTCACACACATGGTGTCTCACACACACACACACACACACACACAGCACCTGCTCGATGCTGTATCCTCCGACCAGAGATGCCCCGTATCCACCCACAAACGCCAGGCCGGGCAGAGCGTAGAGGTAGTTGTATTCTGGAGGATCCGTCGGCCTCTTAAACATGTCCAGCATCCTCTGTGTGATCAGGAATCCACCTGAAGAGCACATGCAGCAGATCAAGCATCAGTACTGTATGTGAACGGAGCTGTTCAGCACTATATGAAGGCTGTAGAAAACACGGTTTATTAATATTAGGTATAAACACAGAATGTTCAGATGACTTTAAAATGATTTCGCTGTGCTGAGTTATGCTGGGATGTAGTTTGTGGAATGTAGTTTACGGTTTGATTCCTCTCTGACCTGCGATGTTGATGGAGGACACAAACGCAGCGAGCAGCGCCAGAGATTCAGGAATAGATGAGGGTGTCAGACCTCCACCCATCAACACCAGCCCACCCACCGCCGTCAGACCTGCACACACACACACACACACACACACACACACACACACACACACACACACACACATATCAGTACATCAGTACACACACACACACACACACACACACACACACACACACACATACATCAGTACACACACACACACACACACACACACACACATCAGTACATCAGTACACACACACACATCAGTACACACACACACACACACACACACACACACACACACACACATCAGTACACACACACACACACACACACACACACACACACACACACACATCAGTACACACACACACACACATGTCTGGTTTATTATCCTTGTGGGGACTCTCCATAGGTGCAATGGTTTTTATACTCTCCACACTGTATTTTCTATCCCCTTACCCTAACCCTATAACCCTACCCCTAAACCTAACCCTTACAGAAAACTTTCTGCATTTTTACTTTCTCAAAAAAACTCATTCTGTATGATTTATAAGCTTTTGTACCCATGGGGACCTCAATTTAGGTCCCCACGGTGACACTAGTCCCCATGAGTCTGTGTGTATTCAGGTTTAGGTCCCCACAAGGATATAAAAACAAGTCCACCAGTACATCAGTACACACACACACACACACACACACACACATCTGTACATCAGTACACACACTCATGTGATCAGGTGTATCATCTCACCTGAGATGGCGTTAGTCACTGACATCAGCGGCGAGTGCAGTGCCGGAGTCACGCCCCACACTGTGTGATATCCCACAATTCCAGCAAGGCCAAAGGTCGTCACCATCTGAGTGAAGGCAGCGTTAGGAGAGGCGATACCCAAACCCAGCACGGTCGAGAGACCTTCACAACAACAGAGAGAGAGAGAGAGAGAGAGAGAGAGAGAGAGAGAGAGAGAGATCCTCCATTTTTATTCATTTGTTTGTTCATTCATTTATTTGTACATTCGTTCATCATTAATTTGTGCATCTTTTTTTCCCCTCAATAATGCATTTGTCATTTATTCCTTATTTAATATTTATTTAAATGCATTAAATTTATTGATACAGATTCAACATTCAATAAACACAAATATTTCAACTTATGAACATACAAAAATGTGTATGCAAAAACATACAAAATAACTCAATAAAAAACTTGTTAATTGTACTTGATCAAAAAGTTTTTCTTAGTCCTTCTTACAAAAGTCTTGCCCTGATTAATTTTTTGTTCATGCATTCCTTTATTCAAGTATTCATTCACTGAGCCATTCATTCATTTCTTTGTTCATCCATCCATTCATTCGTTCATTCATGCATTCATTTATTAATCTGCGCATTAATTTGTTCATTCATTTATTCATGTGTTTATTTGTTCATGCATTCATTCATTGATCTGGGCATGAATTTGTTCATTTATTTGTTCATTCACTCATTCATTCATTCATTCATTTATTCATGTGTTTATTCATTCATGCATTCATTCATTAATCCACCCATTCATTTGTTCGTTCACTTATTCATTGATCCATTCATTCGTTCATTCATGGATTCTGTTATTCATGCATGCATTCATTCACTGATCTATTCATGAATTAGTTCATTCATTCATTCGTTTGTTTTCTGACCTGCTGTGTAGACTCCCGCTGATGTCATGGTGCGTCTGAAAGGGGAGATTTCGGCCCGTTTCTCAGCTTCCAGCTCGGCGACGCTCTTCAGTTTGGGGGGTGCGGGCGGCGGGGTGGTTTTCGGCAGCGGCGAAGGAAAAATATTCTTACCTTGCTGGAAACAGGAAAATAGAACATGAATATATGCACACAGTCAAACAGAAGAAATACATCACGAGAAGAGTTTATTTGGGTTCGGTCACCTTCATCACCATCGTCCCTCTGATCACATGATCCAGCGTCCCGTAATCGAACTCGTCGCAGGGCTCGAAGTGGAAGAACTCTTTATCGGGGCTGATGGCCTTCAGCAGCTTGATGATGTTGTTGGAGTAGAGCGAGCTGGCCTGCGTGGGCATCCGACTGGGCAGATCCGTGTAGCCGATGTGCGTCACGCCCTGATGGACGTACAGCTCTCCGGGTTTGGTGGTCTCGATGTTTCCTCCGGCCTCCGCCGCCAGATCCACCACCACCGACCCGTCCCGCATGCTCTCCACCATCTCACGCTTGATCAGCAGCGGCGCTCGTTTACCTGAAAACACACACCGACGCGACTCAAACCAGGTTTTATGAAGTTCAGTTTAAAACCTTTTTAAAAGCAAGAAAATGTCAGGAATAAATTGAATGGAACTCCATATGTCAATATGGTCCCTAATTGTAAAAGTCTTGTATTAGCAACACCTTCACAGTCTGAAAATACAACTTCCAATAGATTTCTGTTACTTTTTCATTCATTTGAAGTGAATTCAGAAACACTGACATGAAAAACAAGCAAAACAGAAGTGAATGTGAACACAAACAACATGAAAAAAGCTAATTATTAGTTTTCCATAAGTTCACCAGGAATTAGAGCCGTGCTGATGACGATGTCGACATCCTTGCACTGTTTGGCAAACAGACTCATCTCGGCCTCCAGGAACTCTTTAGACATTTCTTTGGCGTATCCTCCGACGCCTTCGCCCGACTCGGCGATGTTGATCTCCAGCGGCTCGGCTCCGAACGACTTGAACTGCTCCAGTGCTGCGGGTCTGACGGGAGACACACAGACAGCGGTCAGGACGGCTTCACTTTGACCTCGCGTTCAGACTGAAAAAGCGGCATCACACACCTGGTGTCGAATCCTCTGACTATGGCACCCATTGATTTAGCAGCTCCGGCCGCAGCCAGACCCGCGACGCCTCCACCGATAACCAGCACCTACACACACGGCTCATTTAATCCTTTGATGGGAGCTCAAGAAATCATATTTGATTAGCAAAAGCCTTGTTTATTCAGCCTGCGTGTCCCAAAATATATATGGACAGCTCAATCACACTTAAAAACATCTGAATCACGTGTACGTTTTTCCAAATAAAGATACACAAACACATTTTTCAAATAAAACATTTAACAAAAAGACATTTGTTTGGTCTCAAACAGTAAAATATCAGATCTAGTGTTAGTGGAATATTACATTTACATTTATGCATTTAGAAGATGAATGTGTCGCATTGCATTCTAGGTATTTTTTTCATAAGTTCATGCGTTCTCTGGGAATCAAACCTCACTATACAGGAACATTCCTGTGCTCTAAAAATCACCAAAAAACAGGGCATCTGCAGAGTTCTTTCAAAATAATTTAAAGTTATTCAAAATAACTTTATTTTTCAGACCAAACCCACAGAACCTCAAAATCATGCATCTCACATTGTTTTACTTAATTAAACATTCAACTGCAAACATGGTAACCAAGTATAAAATACTCAAAATAGTATGCTTAATTCAGTAAATACATACGTACTGAAATTAGTTTGTGTACTACTATATCGAATACATATACTGTATTTGTTGATACAGTAATAACATGTCTAAAAGCAATCAACTTGTATTAATACTAGTAAAATCTATACTAGTAAAACATTGGAAAAAATATTCTCTTATTTCTCCTATATTCTCAGTTTTTCCTTCCTGTAAATTTGAATTTAGGACACTTTAAGGATTTTAAGAACCCTGAAATCATCAGCTGATTAAAAGTTCAAGCATCATTTGAGACACGCAGATACTGATGCTTGACTTGATCAGTATTGTTTTAGTATCATTGAGAAACGAACTTTTTGTTAATATTTTTAATTAGATTTTTTTTTTTACATTTTTTGCTTTCTGCCATTTTTATTAGTTTTTGTGTTTTTTTTAAATATATCTACATAGGTTTTATTTCAGTTGTAGCTTATTTTGGTACATGAAGCTAGGCTAATTAAAAATGAGAAATGTTCCTTTTGTTCATTTATTTTTTTTATATTTTATTTTTATTAACATTTATTTTACTTCAAGTAACTTTGTTCTAGTTTTTGGTTTAGTTTTAATGAACTATAATAACCCTGTGTCCTGTACCTTCGCTGGAGGAACTTTTCCTGCCGCTGTGATCTGACCTGTGAAAAACCTTCCGAAGTGATTGGCCGCAAGAACCACGGCCTTATACCTGCGGACGAGAGCGTTACGAATGAGGTTTCGTCATCACACAGTTCTCCACACTGAGAGAGAGTGGGATCGGTGATCTCACCCTGCGATGTTGGCCATGGAGCTGAGGGCGTCGTATCCCTGTGCGATGGTGACGCGCGGCACCTGGTCCATCGCCAGCACCGTACACTGCTGTCGGCTCAGTTTGTCCATGAGCTCAGGGTTCTGCGCCGGGTAGATGAAGCTCACCAGTGTGGATTTGGGCTTCAGGAGCTCAGCCTCATGCATCCGTAAACCATCGTTAAACACCGGCCCTCGAACCTACGGCACACATCAGTCACAGCGGTCAATTATGAAGAGTAAACTTTTAGTAAGTTTTATTTTGATTTGTTTGTATTTTTTAAATTATTGATATTAATGGTAATTTTATGATTTAACTAAATATTAGCTTTTCCCTGCTATAGAGAATTACTCATTCAGCACTGAATTCTGTCTCAAAGCAGACTGAACCAGGCTGTTTTAAACAGACACGATTCTCACCTTCAAGACCAGATCCGATTCAAACGCTCCCTTGGTGTCTGTGATCTGGGCTCCAGCGGCCCGGTACTGATCGTCAGAGAACTTAGCTTCACGTCCCGCGCCGGACTCCACCTGCACCTTGAAGCCCGTTTTGACCAGCATCTCCACACCCGCAGGCGACACGGCCACCCGCCGCTCATTCTGATAGATCTCCTTAGGAACACCCACCAGCACATCTTTATATCGCACACCTATCACACACACACACACACACACACACACACAGAGACACAGGAGAAAACACCTACAGTAAGAACATCCCAGAACACCCTAGCAACTGCATAGAAATTTGCTAAAAAACAACTCAGAACTGCTCGACAACCACTAAATACAGCAAATATCACTCACATTTTTTTTAAAAATATTCTGAGTTAATATCTTGCAATTCTGCGTTTATCACAAAATTTATGTCGCAATTCTGAGTTCATATAAGTGCGAGGTGTAAATATTGGTATAAACTCAAAATTGTGAGACATTAACTCAGAAATGCAAAATGTGCATTAAGAACTGCGATTAAACTCAAAATCTGAATCGCAATAAACTCAAAAATGCGCAATGTAAACTTAAAATTGTGAGAAACTCATAATTGTGAGATATAAACTCAGAATTGGAAGATATGCATTCAGAACTGCGATTAAACTCAGAATTGTGATTATGAGATATGAACTCAGACCTGCGAGATGCAACTCAGAATTGAGAAAAACTCATAATTGCAAGATATAAACTCTAAAATTAAGAGATAAGAACTCAGAATAGTGATACAATTAGAATTGGAATAAAATCAGAATTGTGAGGTAAAACTAAAATTGTGAGAAACTCATAATTGTGAGGCATGAACTTAGAATTGCAATTAACTCAGAATTGCAAAATATGCACTCAAGACTGTAATTAAACTTCTTAAAAAAAAAAAAGAATTGCAGGATATAAACTCAAAACTGCAAGAAACTGATAACTGTGAGATATGAACTCGAGTGCGATTAAACTCAGAATTGTGATAAAATCATAATTGTTAGATGTACACTCAGAATTGCAAGAAACTTAGAAGTGCGAGATGTAAACTCAGAGACAAACTCTTTTCCAGGTTTCACATCTATTTCATAATGCAACACTGGGGACATTTTGTACACACACAGACGGGCAGCGTTCGGGGCAGCTCAGCGTCACGGGCAGATCAGCTAACACATTTCTCTCCATAATTGGCGTGGTGACATCCAATCAGAGCGAGGCAGCAGACATTATTAGAAGCTTATTGGCAGAGATCCAGTGGAGTCGCACAAGCATAAAGTCAAGGGAAGTGACATGCAATGATAAGGACACTTCACGAGGACATTGAGAGCAAAAGATCATCTGCATTTCACCTTTATCTGACCTCGCTTACCTCCACCACAGAAACATCCATTCACATGTGTCACATCACTCAACACTTTCAGCTGAAAATAAGAAACTCTCTGAGAACTCCTGCTGTTTTTTCACACTAGTTTCACCTCCCGTGAACTGAGTTTAAGATCTGAGGAGTCTGACTCACCTTTATGAGCCTGTTGATCGTACAGAACAGGGAAGGTCTGGAAGAATCTTCTCCCCGGCCGCTGCACAGAGCAGCACGTCACGCAGCGCAGCAGACACGCCATGTCTCAGACGTCTGAGGAACACAACACACGGTCTCAACAGCACACACGCGCTCTCCGTCAGACGCAGACACACATGGTCCGGCAGCGGCGCGGCCGGGCGCAGACTGCAGGCCCCGCAGGGTGACACCTGCCGCTCTCGAGCGGCAACGCGAGATCACTGACCGGTGACGAGAGAACAGGGAAACATGCCAACACACACACTCGCTGCACACATCATCACATGACATATTAGCATATATCTATGTCTATATTAATAAACTAATCTTTGTTTTAAGTATAAATGACACACAATCAAAAGTAAAAATAATCCTCTCAAATCCAGACCTCTATCATGACTCTGAACTGCTTTTCCTACTGCTGACATCAATCATGACCTGGATCTCATCACTGATCTTAATGCCAGTCTTAAAGGAACAGTACAACCAACAATGAAAATCCAAGTTTGTTTCTTCATGGGAACCAGATTTGGAGGAGTGTAGCAATCTATCACTGCAGTGAATGGGTGCCGTCAGAATGAGAGCTTTAACAGCTGATAAAAACATCACAATAATCCACAAGTAACTCACACCACTCCAGTCCATCAGTTAACAGAAGACAAAAGCTGTGTGTTTGTAAGAAACAAATCAGTTATTAAGATATTTTTACTAAACAATCCATAGTATTCATAGAGTCCATAATCCATAATAATGCTTCTTTCAGTGAAGAAGTCCATCCGCTGTTGTCTCTCACATCAAAACCAGTTTTGGTTTGTAAACAGTGCATATTTCTCCCCTGATTCAGACGAGATGACTTTTCCACCCTAGTAGGCTAACCCTAACTAAATTTGAATACACGGTTTTAAAATGAAGCACATCAGATGATGTGGTGGAGGGATCCTCTGGACCACTTTTATGATACCTTTATGATGCTCATAGACAAATACAGAAAATATAACTTTAAAAAGGACTTTATTTTTTCTTCGTTTTGTTTTTAGAACTGTACTGCCTTAATGGTTTGATGTTTTCTACTGTTTAATAAATTAAAAAAAAAAAAAAGTCAGAAAAAAGAGCGCCCACTCCGAAGTCCTGATCTGAATCAAAAGATTCACGAACCCGCTCCGAAGTTCCAATTTAAATCAAATGATTCGCGATCCGATTGGAGCGCTTCGAAACAGTGAATCATTTTGCTACGCAAATGATTTAGCTGATTCGGAGTTTCGAAAAGTGCTTTTTAACTAAATCATAACAAGCGATGTCTACATGTAGAAAATGGATGGCGCTTTTAATATAATCTGTTTTTTGCTAGTGAATGATCGAAGTCACGAGTTTGAATCAAACGGAGCTATTCCAGCGTAAATGACTCACTCAGCTGATTCGGTTTGTCTGTTCCAAAACATATGGAAACATATTTTGTATTGCCAATGCTGTACTTATCTCAAATACAACCCATAACGATCACTCACTTTATCACACTGAATTGTGATTTACACATATGGTGGATTAAACCCAAAGCAGAACATTTGCAATGCAGTGCATCAGATTCACTGTAGAAAGTCTCCAGCAGCTCCAGAGACACGAGCAGAAAGAGGATCTTACCATAAACGGCTCCAGAACAAACAGCTTCGGGCTGTTGTTTAAATACGTTATCAAACTATAAATAGTTCGCGTGATTCACGGTTCATGGAGGCTCTGCAAAGGAGATCATTTCCAAAGATTTTATATACACGCCAGAGCGGTTCAGGTGAAAGCCAGCATTAACTTACTAAAAGACACACAAACAGGTGTCCATCAACCATTATTCTCAAAACGCCACTGGCTGTTCACACTTCATTAATTTCGGCTATGACTCTTAAATCATTCACGAAGTGCGTCCGAATTTTAGCGATAAGGTTTATAACCTCGGTCGGCAACATTTCTAAAGTTGTGTAAATACAGGCATATTGCAGTCATTATTTCAATCGACTCACCAGAGTGTGCTGCTGTTCGCGTGTCTCGTGTCGCACCGCGTCCTTCACTGCCAATGTAAACACTCTCAACCTCTGTGTGTCTGTGAACCGCATGTGATGTTCTTAAAGCAAATGATCAATAAAAATGAGTTGCTTTTAATCTGTTATTTTGTGTTTTGGATTTTGACGGTGGTTGTAAATACTAAAGTTTCTGAACGAGCTGCGTTAAGATTTTTTAATCTGGTTTAACTTTTCCTTCATTTGTTCATGAAAATATCATTTGTTGTATGTTTATGTCATTCCATTTATATTTAATGTGTTGTTTACATATTTACATGTGTTGTTAGTATTATTTTTATTACCATACTGAAAAAAAAATGTTAAAGTTTTCTCTTACACACATGAAGTCACACTGTCTCCAGTCCAGCAGGTGTCGCTGCATGTGTTTTACTATGTGGCGCTGCAGTGAAGAAGACTGAGAGGCCATGTGAGGATGTGTTTCTCATTACAGTGCGCTGAAACAACTCTATAATCTTGTGAATATCGTATTCATACCTGAGCACGAGTCTGGGTAAGAAAACAACAACAACAACAACAACGACAGCGTCACTGTTTGATATGAATGAGGATATTGGGGTTTTATAGTTTATCTCCGTCTGTCTGTATGTGTGCTGCTGTCTCGTCTCTCATTTTCAAGTTTATTTAGCACTTATTCATTGTACGTGTGTCCAGTAACTGATGAAAAAGTTATTTGTAGTTGTTGTAGTTAATTTTTGCAATTGCAAATAAATAATAGTTTGAAACAATAAAACATACCATGTATTCTATTTGTTTTAATAACTGTTATTTTTGTCTAATATGCAGTTATACAACATGAATGATTTATGCTAATTATATATTTTCAATTTGATTGAGCCATATCTAGCTGTTATGCTCAATTAAAGCAGGAGTTCATTTCCAGAACAAAAGTTTACAGATAATGTACTCACCTCCTTGTCATCCAAGATGTTCATGTCTTTCTTTCTTCAGTCTTAAAGAAATTATTTCAGGATTTCTCTCCATATATGGTGCCTGTGAGTTTGAATTTCCAAAATGCAGTTTCAATGCAGCTTCAAAGGGCTCTAAATGATCCCAGTCCTGGAAGAAGGGTCTTATCTAGCGAAATAATGTTATTTTCTAAAAAAAATTGTACAGTTTATAACCTTTTTAGCCACGAATGCTCATCTTGTCTAGCTCTGCGGTGCACATGTGTACTCTGTGGACTCTGGTTCAATACAGTTAGGGTATGTCGAAAAACTCTCCTCCAACTTCAAAATCATTCTGCACCGCTGTTTTGACCTTTTTTGCACGAAGTTGGAGGAGAAAACGAGATGGGAGTTTTTCGACATACCCTAACTGTATTGACCCGGATTACACAGAGTTCATGCAGAGCTAGACAAGATGAACCTAAACAAGTGATGAGGTAAAAAAAAAAGTGTATACTTTTTTTTTTTTTTTTTTTTTTTTTAAGAAAATAACCGATTGTTTCGCTAGATAAGACCCTTCTTCCTCAGATGGGATCATTTAGAGCTCTTTAAAGCTGCACTGAAACTGCATTTTGGAAGTTCTGGAAAAAGTAAATTATCTGTACATTTTTGTTCTGAAAGTGAGCTAATCCTTTAAGAAGGATTGGCTGTTACATGTAGTAATCTATGTAAACAAAACATAAAACAACTGTGAATATCATTGTTTTTGGTGTTTACAGTGTAATATCAGTTACTGAAGATCAGCTTGTGTGCTTGTTTTCTCTGTTCTGTCCTGTTATTGTGTGTTTGCAGTCATGTCTCCTGTCTCTCTCACTATTCATGAATGCATCATTTCTTTGGTTTCCATTATTCTCAAACTAAGCTGTTGTTTAGGTTTCGAGATGACGTACACGGAGGGTCTGAAAGTTCTTCCGCGAGACGCCGTGGACTCGGACACGCAGCGCTGTCGCATGGGTCCGGCTCTGATGTCCGGGTTAGGCCTGAGGCTGGGCTCTCCGGTTCTGATCCGGGTTCAGCAGGGCGCGTGTCTCTGCACCGCGTGGCCACGGCAGGACCTCGCAGAGGGATTCCTGCAGATCAGCACTCAGTGTGCGACACCTGACCTCAGCTCACAAACACTCAACGGACTCACGGTTAAACCGGCGCACGTCAAACCACTGACCTGCATCAAACTCTCCTGTGTGACCCTGAAAGTGTTTGTGCAGAGTCTGGAATACAAGAGGACGGTTTCTGAGCGGAGCATTCAGGAGCTGCTGAAGGAGCTGCTCGAGGGTCTGTACGTGCACCAGGGTCATTTGGTGGACCTGTCCTGTGCCAAAACAGAGATCAGGTTTGTGCGGGTTGAGAAGGTGAACTCGGGCTCGCAGAAAGCTGGTCTGATTACAGCTAGAACCCGTGTGGACGTCAGCCTGCTGCAGACCGTCAAACACTTGGAGAGGCGGCAGGAAGTCTCGGTGTCGTCTCTGGGCGGCCTGGAGGACGTTTACACCTCGCTGAAAGAGATGATCACATTTCCTCTGCTTTACCCAGGGACTCTGCGGCAGCTGGGACTGTCGTGTCCGCGAGGACTGCTACTGATCGGACCGCCCGGCGTCGGGAAGACCCTGCTCGTGCGCTGCGTGGCGAGAGACATCGGGGCCACGTTAGTGACCGTAAACGGGCCGGAAGTCACGGGTTCTCGACCCGGAGAGAGCGAGGAGAACCTGCGCCGGATGTTCGATCAGGCACGGGAGGCGGCGGAGGAGGGTCCGTGTGTTCTGCTCATCGACGAGATCGATTCCCTGTGCCCGAGGCGGACGGGGAGCAGCAGCGCACCGGAGAACCGCCTCGTCGCTCAGCTGCTGACGTTAACGGACGCCATCGGCAGTCACGAGGGCTTCGTCGTCATCGGAGCAACAAACCAACCGGACGCTCTCGACCCGGCGCTCAGGAGACCCGGGAGGTTCGACAGAGAGGTAATTCAGGAGGCTAAAAACAGAAAACCTTTTTTGTGCAGTCTGGCCGTTCATTTAAATGTCAACAGCATTTTGGAGGCCTCGAAACAAAACAAAACGAACACTGGATGAGGAGATATTAACCTGCAATCCATCGTACTGCAGGAAACAAGAACTTGCAGATGTCTTCTGTTGTTTGTCTTCTATGAAACAGCTCTTAAAGGGATAAAAATTAAAATCGGTCATCATTTACTCTCCCTTGTGTTGTTCCAAACCTGTATGATTATCCAGTTTTCTTCAAAATGTCTTAATTTGTGTTCAACAGAAGAAAGAAAATCTTTACACTGCAAAAAATGCTTTTCTTACTTAGATTTTTTGTCTTGTTTCCAGCCAAAATATCTAAAAATTCTAAAATCAAGAAGGATTTTCTAGACAAACAAAACTTATTGTCTTGTTTTCAGAAAAAAAGACATCAAATTTAAGTGAGTTTTTGCTTGAAACAAGCAAAATAATCTTGTTTTCTGCTTAATTAGATTATATTGCTTACCCCACTGGCAGATTATTTAGCTTGTTCTAAGCAAAAACTCACTTAAATTTGATGTCTTTTTTCTGAAAACAAGACAATAAGTTTTGTTTGTCTAGAAAATCCTTCTTGATATAAGAAATTTTAGACATCTTGCCTGGAAACAAGACAAAAAATCTAAGTAAGAAAAGCATTTTTTGCAGTGTAATGTGACCCTGGACCACAAACCAATCATAAGGGTCAATTTTTTTTTAAATATTTTTCATTTTTTTTATACAAAGCTGAATAAATAAGCTAAATAAGAGATACAACTATTTGAAAATCTGGAATCTGAGGGTGCAAAACAATCTAAATATCGAGAAAATCACCTTTAAAGTTGTCCAAATGAAGTTCTTAGCAATGCACATTACTTAAGTTTTGATATCCGGAAGGAAATGTCCAAAATATCTTCATGGAACATGATCTTTACTTAATATCCTAATGATTTTTGGCATAAAAAAAAATTCATTTTCATTTTGACCCATACAGTGTATTGTTGGCTATTGCTGCAAATATACCCGTGATACTTCAGACAAATGACAGTAAATGATGACAGAACTTTAATTTTTGAGCGAGTTATCCCTTTAATTGCTTATAATGGCTAGAAATGCTCCTGGCTTTAGTTGAAATGTCTCTGTACTGCTGTTTGAAGGCATTTCTAGGCAGCAACCTGTATATGAACGAGCAGTTGCTTTGAATCTCCAACCTTGCGGTGTTTTATGGTTCTCGCATGTCCTGCAGGTGATCGTCGGCGTTCCCTCGCTGCTGCAGAGGCGCAGTATTCTGAAGTGCGTGTGCCGGGAGATGCCGCTCTCCCCCGATGTGGATCTCAGTGCCGTTGCTGAAATGACCTGTGGCTACGTTGGGGCGGATCTGAGCGCGCTCAGTAGAGAGGCAGCGCTGCAGGCCATGCGTCAGTCACAGGTGCAGTCACTGAGATTCCATTTTAAGAATAGAAGTGTCATTTTCTCTCTTGTTGAGACGTTGATGTCGTTGTTCAGGCAGGAGCGAGGGAGCCGGTGTCGATGCAGCACTTCACGAAGGCGCTGCGGCACGTGCGGCCGTCGTGTTTAAGGAGCAGCATAGGAGCCACTGACTTCAAACCCATCAGCTGGGAGCAGATCGGAGGACTAGACGACGTCAAACTCAAACTTAAACAGGTTACTGGCGACCTTTAAAAAATTAGTTCTGACAAAATGTGTTTCTTCTATTTAATGACGCAACACTGTCTGATTTGTTTGTGTTCAGAGTATCGAGTGGCCCATGAGGTTTCCAGAGGCGTTCGTGCGGTTGGGCGTTTCTCGGCCCAGAGGAGTGCTGCTGTACGGGCCGCCCGGCTGCGCCAAGACCACACTGGTGAAAGCAGCCGCTTCTTCTTCACACTGCACCTTCCTCTCCCTCAGCGGGGCTGAGCTGTTCTCTCCTTATGTGGGAGACTCAGAGAAAACACTGGCGCAGGTCTGACATCACGCACTCAGCCCGAACTGACATCACTCTGATTCATGTTAATTTGATGCAATTAATTGCAATCCTCAGATTTGAATGAATCAAGTGATTCACAGTAATGACTTTAAATTATCTTGTGGGGGTAATTTCTCAGCCAAAATTGATGCATGTTTAATTTGTGATTAATTATATTAATTGATCAGCACATTACGTAACTAACTAGATCGATATGTCTCTCTCTCTGTGTCAGTTATTCGCTCAAGCGCGTGCGTGCGCTCCCTCCATCGTGTTCCTGGATGAGATCGACAGTATGGTGGGCTCTCGAGCGGACGCTTCCTCTCACAGTGTGCAGTCGCAGGTTCTGTCGGTTCTGCTGACTGAGCTGGACGGGGTGGGAATAAGGACTGTGGAGAGACGTAGCACCGGCAAGAAAATCGCTCAGTTAGAAGGAGGAGAGCAGGAGGAGACCAGACTACAGCGGGTCAGAGACGCAGTGTCTCTTTATTTATATGTTCTCTGAGAAAGTTCTTAGGGTCGCCAGGTTTTCACAACAAAACCCGCCTAATTGCTATTCAAAACTAGCCCAATTGTGTTTTTGAGGGGGTCCCCGGTAAAAAAAAAAAAACGTGTTCCAGGGTAAAATGCACGTTTTTTGGCAGGGTTCCCCTGGTAAAATTTGCATTCCAGGGGCTAAATATCACGTTTTTGAGGTCGCTTTCACTTGCGGACATGAAAAACAACTAGGACTGTCAAATGATTAATCGCGAAAAAGTTTGAGTTTTCCTAATAAACGTGTGTGTACTGTGTGCAATTATTATGTATATATAAATACAAACACATTCAGGTACATATATAAGAAATATTTACAAGTATATATGTTTATTATCATTTTTATATAATTTATATTATATATAAATGCAAATATTTTTTTACATAGATGACATATTTCTGATAAATATATACATTAATTCGTGTGTATTTATATATACATAATAATTACACACAGTACACACGAATATGTTAATAGGCAAACTCAAACTTTTATTTTGTATCGCGATTAATCATTTGACAGCCCTAAAAACGACCCATGGCAACGGTTTTAAAGTAGCCCAATTCCACAGGAAAACCACAGACTTCGCAACACTGAAACTTCTGTCTGGCTCATATTTCATTCTAAACTCAAAGGAAAGAAACAAGAAATTCTGTTTCGTTCTCTGGTGTGCTGATTTGCATTTAGAAGATGTTTTTATCCAAAACAACTTACATTGCATTCAAGGTACAATGTAAAAATGATTTTTCAAAGTTTTGCTGTTTTCACTTGCTGTTTCTCTGTGAAATTTACTAGTGAAAACTTTTTTTTTTTCCAGTGGGTTTTTTTTCTTCAGAAAATCTGAAAACGATTCGAAATCATTTTAATATTTTCGTTAAAGTGCCATTAACTCTGTGTCTGTGTGGGACCTTCATTTCAGATGGAACTACAGGAAGTGTGTAATAAGGATGTTTTGATCGTGGCTGCCACTAA
This sequence comes from Cirrhinus mrigala, assembly GCA_036247105.1. Taxonomy (NCBI): domain Eukaryota; kingdom Metazoa; phylum Chordata; class Actinopteri; order Cypriniformes; family Cyprinidae; genus Cirrhinus; species Cirrhinus mrigala. The sequence goes on along the minus strand of JAMKFB010000041.1, from coordinate 266,699 downwards.
TAGACCGGAGGTTTTGGACAGCGCTCTGCTCAGACCCGGCCGACTCGACCAGATCATATACGTTCCACCGCCAGACCGTGAGGTGAGCCGCAGATGGTCCTAACATCAGATGAGATCTGATCGATTTAAAGTCAGCATGAAACGTTACTTCTGTAATTTGACGTATTTGTGAGAGAAACTCTATCGAACAAGGAAAAATGTAGGGCAGGGATTTATTTTGTCTGTCAGTTGTTGGTTGGATTGTGAACAGAGGCAGATCAGTTAAAAGGAAAGGAAAGGAAAGGACGTGACGTGTGGCCAAGTACGGTGACCCATACTCGGAATTTGTGCTCTGCATTTTACCCATCCAAGTGCACACACACAGTAGTGAGAAGTGATCAAACACACACACACACCATGAACACACACCCGGAGCAGTGGGCAGCCATATTGCTATCGCTGCGGCGCCCGGGGAGCAGGGAACGGTGCCTTGCTCAAGGGACTCACCTCAGTCGTGGTATTGAGGCCCCCGAGCTTAGCTTAGTTAGCTTAACTGCCGTGCAGATATACATCCATGCATACAGTTAATGCATGGACGAATTGTTCACAATAAGAAGAGTACATGCATTAAGAAAATCGGCAGGGTCAGTTTTGATTTGATGCTGACTTTAAATGGTGTCAGTGTGGTGCCTTTCTCATACACTTTCTGGCGTCTCATGAACAGGCTCGATTGGCTGTGCTGCGCGTCTGCACTAAAGGCGTCCCGCTGCATGAGGACGTGTGTCTGCAGGATCTGGCTGCTCAAACAGAGCTCTTCTCTGGAGCTGATCTAGAAAACCTGTGCAAAGAGGTAAAGCACACACTCACCTCATGGCATTGCTTCATTTCTTCCTGTTCTGTAACGCTGGACTCTTCTGTGTGTCTCAGGCGGCTCTTCTGGCTCTACGTGAAGACGGATTCGCTGTTTCCTGCGTGAGGCAGAAGTATTTTCTGAAGGCGCTTCAGAGTTTGAGTCCATCGCTGAGTCCCGGACAGCTTCAGCAACACTTTCACTCAAGTCTCTATTAAAAATGTATACAATAAAAATGTTGTTTGTAAATTGTATACAAACATCTTGTTTTCCACACTCTTCATTCTGCAAAGAAAGTCTGATACACAAAAATATCAGTTGTGTTAATGCTAAAGGATAAGCAATGAGAAAAAAGTACTTTAACATTCTAAACTCAAAACATCATTACTGGTCCAAAAACAGCATTTTTACTGGTCTCTGTTGACTTTGGCTTCGCTAAGCGTTTCTAGAGATCAGGGGCCAGTTGCATAAACTTAGCCTCTATGTTTAGACAGTGTCTTAAGTACTAGTGTGACCAACTAGCAGTTAACCAAAGGGTAATAAGTCGTATTTTTTGGATTCAAATTAGACTAATCTACATTTTTCTGTAACTGAATTTAAAACATTATGACCAGACATAAAGAAAAAAATAGCTGACTAACTTTTTAAGACTAGTCTAAACCTTTTATGCAACTGGCCCCTGTTCTCTGTAAAGCAACTGAGGAATAATGTGTGCGATATACAGCAATTAAAATTAACTGGACCTAACTGGAAATTTAGTACTATAATAGTATTGAAATTGCACTGCAAATGGATTTTGCTTATTATAAATCATAACTCTAACATCAGATAAGCACCTTTAGGATTAATATCAATAATAATAATTGGTATGTAATAATCTTTAAATAAAAAGACACAATCTCCTCTATATGATTTAAAACAATATATAGTATCACAGAAATTGACTCCTAGTCAGAAGAGTTCAGATGCAAAACCAGCTAAAAGTCATCTCGGTCAAAAATGAGATAATGATACTGAGTGAATGCTCTCGACACATATTATACGTCCATCAAATACTTTTACTTCAAACTTGATAAAATACCAGCCTCATAGAAACATAGAAACCTATACATCTGAGCCTGATAAAAATGCATTTTTTAAAGAAAGACGTCAGATGCATTTAGCTGGTTTTGCATCTGAACTCTTAATATAGAAGAGTCAGAGAAATTGATTGATCGTATTGATGATTAAAATCTGAATTTTGAGTCTTAGAATGAATGTTTCAAAAGAATATTTTAAATATAACCCTAACGAACGAGACCGTAAATTGTTAAATTACTACAACGAGCTATAGTTACCAGTATTGATAAAATAAAATCAACAACAGCGCTTGTAATCATCCGATTTGTAAACAGAACCGTGAAATACCTGAATAAAATTAAAAACTGCAGGTTTTTGTCGTTATTTAGTAAGTGAAACTCACAGCTTAAGATTCTCCTCAGACCAACCGTCCACAACTGAAACTCGCGCCTTTTCGAAATTCGCGCTTCATCCAAGTACAGCAGAATAGTAATGGGAGTTTCTGGATCAGTGGGCGGGGCCAAACCTGACGGACGTTTTTGTCCGTATAATTTGCTTTCAAGTGCATCTAATCGACAGATAAACTGTGTGTGAACATGAACCCATGGCTAAACGGACGGCGGGTGTTCATTTTAGACACTTACCCTAAATAAATGTAACTTCGTCCTTGAATCAGGGTTTCTAGACCTCTATAAACCTTTGTAAACTTTATACCTGTAAGCTGAAGAAAACGTAATGTGATGCACTTGCTGAAGACGGATAAAACATTAGCTGGTCGAAAACCTCCAGCTTGATTTTGGTAAAATGTTAATCAATAATGACACAAGCACACGTCACAATATCAACTCTGACAAGCAGTGTTTAATTATTTAAGAACTTGTTTTTCCATTACCTTGCGGTTTGGGGTGTGTATGTTTCCGCCCGACAGCGATGAATTTTTGTAAATGTATCGTGCAGCAGAACTGCAAGCAGAATAATACAGCATAACAGTCTGACTATAGTAAAAGCAGACTTTCAGCTATATTGTATTAGTCTTTCAAAAGACAGAAGCATGGAGTTTAAAACTATTGGCTCCACAGAATAGAAATAGAATAGAATCTGCCAAAATAGAAACATCGTTGTGATTCGTGACGACCTTCACGACACATCACTGAATGTCATTGTTGTGGAAACTTTGTTACACGCGCATCTGCCATTAAATGTAGCGTTTGCTTTGATATTCGTATATATATATGCATTTATTATTTATTTTACCGTGTGTATGTGTAATGTTTTGTTTATAGGCCAAGACACTATAAGAATGTATGGTGTTTTAATTAGTGTCAGATTGTCATTGAGTCCAGCAGAGGGCGCTGAAAGCACAGATGCGCTCATAGTTTCAGTTTGAGGGAGAAGCGCGTGATATCGTGTGTGTGTGTGTGTGTGTGTGTGTGTGTGTGTATACGTGCCAATAAACGCGTCCCCTTTGCATTATAAGAGCAGCGCAGTCGGAATGATGCTGCATCTACAGCGCAACTTCAGCAGGTCGGTTCTCTCTCATTCTCTGTCCGCATCACGACTCATTTACTCATGTTTGATGTTTGTTTGTTCATCTGTGGCTCTCAAACTGTTACTGATGTCTCATTAGAAGCTTCTGAACAGAATCGTTTTGAATTTAGTTTTTTTTAGGAAGCCTCACTGTAGCAGGTGAAAGATGTATGGAGGATTTTTACAGCTGCTCAAGAAGAAGAAGGAGGTGAGGAAGACTTTTCATCAGCATCATCAGCATCCTCATCATCAGTCTGCTGAGGATTATTATATTAATACGCTTGTTTAAATTTTTTATTATTTTTCGTTTTTCTAGTTAATTCCTTTGATTGGGTTTGTCGGATGTGCTGCAGTTGGAGCAGCAACAGCCTCGATTTACTTTTTACTGACCAAACCGGATGTGATGTGAGAAACTTATCGTTATTATGGGTTTAATATTAAGATGTAATATTAAGATATTAAGAATTTTTGTTATTAATCTCTTTGCTCTATTCATTATTATTTTATTTATTATTGATATGTAACTGAACATATTTAATGTATAATATTATAAAAGCTGTACAGTGATCAGATTTCTTGAATTGTACAGTTTAAACAAGACCAGAAATCCAGAGCCATGGGAGACATTAGATCCATCAAAACCACAGAAGGTAAGAAATGCTCTTTCTCATTCATAGTGTGTTTTACAGGTCAGTTAACCAGCAGTCGAATATCTATTTAATCATTGTTTTAGGTTTAACGAGTGTAGATCGTAAACAGCAATAATATCAGATAAGGATAGAGTGAATATATATGACCTTGGAGATGCGTGGAGATGCTCTGAGGATGAACACCATCACCATCATGTTGACTTTAGACATTTAAAGCACCATCTGGAAGCTCAATTAAAGCTGATGAACTCCAGAGAACATTAACAGGTTCTTTGTGTCTCTGTTCAGCTCATAACTATTAACCAGCAGTGGAAACCAGTGGAGGAGCTGGAGCTGGTGAAGAAACTGACCAAATGATCTGCTCTCATTGTGTCCTCTGAGTGTTCATGCTGTTTTAATTGGGATATTGGTTCTGTTGTCTGAACTCTGAACTTTTTGCATGCACTGGATTGTATTGTAAACATGCACTGTGCCTTTAACTGTGAAAATCACCTGTGTACTGGATTTAAACAGAAATAAATTAATTCTATGAATGAAACATGAATCTGTCTTTTATTTACGAAGGTTTAAGCCCTGACGGATACATTCATTTGCAGATGGATTCATCTCAAGCGCTTTCGGATTAGCCATTAATCCATCCAGCGAGACTCGTCCCGCAGCGTTTCCTTCAGCCAGAACAATAAGTCAATAAATCAAACCTGCTGACAGTTCAGCAAGTCATTGTGTGTAATCTAATTAAGGAGGAAGCGCTGCCGAGGTCCAAAAACGCCTCGGCACTTCCTGCTTCCTTCTTCATGTTTGTCCCATTCATGTTGTTCGTCTCTGGCCTGAAGAAGCTGGTTTCATTCAGAGGGGCTTATGATGTTTAGATCGTGTGTGTGTTTCATAAACACTGCTTCATGAAATTCGCTGCATCATCGTGAACATTCACATCAGCCCACATTCTCCAGCTACATGTGTAAACCTGTTTATACATGATTAGGACTTGTCTGTCTGCTCCTCTGTCTGTGTGGGTGTGTGTACGTGACTCAGTGTTTTGTGATGATGTCGCCCATCATGTGATCAGGAAGTGTTTGACAGCGAGCTCTAAACCAACAAGCAGAACTAAAAAACTGAAGACTGAGAGCCAACAACTAACCGCCTTCTGTAAACGTAGCATGAAGATGAATGTATAAGATAGTGTTTTATCTGCTGTATTTCATGCGTAGCTCTCCCCTTCAAAAGTCTGTAGAAACTAGTTATATTTTAAATGTGATATTAATGATTAGTTAATTAGAGGAACAGATCACCCAAAAGTGAATGCTTTCTGAAAATGTGTTCACCCTCAGTCCATCCAAGATTGGGATGAGTTTGTTTCTTCATCAGATTTGTGGAAATGTGTCATTCCATCACTGTCTCACCAATGGATCCTCTGCAGTGAATGGGTGCCGTCAGAATGAGAGTCCAAACAGCTGATAAAAACATCACAATAATCCACACCACTCCGGTCCATCAGTTAACATCTGTTTTGGCTTGTAAACGCTGCCTGATCTGTGCAGATTTCTCTCCTGATTTAGACCAGACCACTTTTATGGTTAAAAACGTCTTGACGAGTTTGTTCCAGCTTTTGTCTTCTCAGTATGTTAACTGATGGACTGGAGTAGTACGGATTGCTTGTTAATTATTAAAGCAATAAGCCCCAAGAAACCACAGCTTCATGATGCTTATTGCTTTTATAAAACGGTTATTCCATGTACGTAGTGAGGTTTCACAAAATAAAACAGAGCAAAAAAAGTGAAAGGATGTTGATAAAACATTATTCTTCCGCCAAACAACGTAGTTCCTCAGAAACGGTTGTGGTTGCAACAAAGTGGTTGCCGAGCAACACTCAAATGTAAACAAAAGTGCGTGTTTGCAGAGTAATGGGCCTTTCTCACATTTCCGGGTTTCTCATAGCGGAAGTCGTCATAGTTGGGTAAAATCCGAGCGCAGTGAATGGGACAGTACCACAAATATATTTTTAGCATTCCTATTTGCTCAAATAGCAGAAGAAGAACTACACGATAGTGTTTTCACGACTTTCTCTCAAAGGAAAAAAAATTGAGGGAGACTGATATCGGCAGTCAGAAGAGAGAACAATGTCAAATTTACCTTCCCTCCCATAGACGCGGCATTAGAAACACCCTCGCATAGCGTTAACTCGTTTCTTTTTTGTAACTTGATTAAAAGGTGATACAATACAAGGTATAGTGTTATAAATGTACATACATATTTTTAAAAATCAAAATATAAAAAACTTAACGATGACGTTAAAACGCGTCATCACAGGCTTGTGAAAAGGGTCCATTTACAACAGCTTTGAACGCAGCTCAACCAATCAGAATCAAGGACCCAAACTATCCGTTTTATGGACGTTTTTCCTGAACGCGAAGTCAGCCTGACCTTTAAACTGAAGAACGCTTTGCATTTCCGGTGTCCGGTGTTTCTAGTAGGGCTGTCAAACGATTAATCGCATAGAAAATAAAAGTTTGAGTTTGCCTAATATATGTGTGTGTACTGTGTGTAATTATTATGTATATGTAAATACAAACACATTCATGTATATATTTGAGAAATATTTACAAGTATATGTATTTATTATAATTTTTATATAACTTATATTATATATAAATACAAATATTTTGTACATAATATATTTCTCTTAAATATATACATAATAATTACACAGTACACACACATATATTAGGCACTCAAACTTTTATTTTGTATGCGATTAATCGTTTGACAGCCCTAGTTTCTAGTCAAATTAGCGTGTATTGTGAGTTGATAATCTAATGTTAAACCTATTAAAATGTTTTTAAAAAGTTAGAAGTTAGAATTCGTAATGGCGGCACTCATCATTTACTCAAGAAAAAGGTCTATAATGTGATGTTTTATCAGCTCATTCTGACGGCACCCATTCACTGCAGAGGATCCATTGGTGAGACAGTGATGCAATGACACATTCCAATCTGATGAAGAAACAAACTCAAACTCATCCTAATCTTGGATGGCCTAAGGTGCAAATTTTAATTTTTGATGTTCTACTCCTTAAACTTTCTCTCTCATTTTCATTCCACCGTGTGGGTAAAATCTCGTCCGGCTCCTTCGTCGTGTCCTTGAGTGAAACACGCTGAACTTAAAGTCAAACTGTAAGTCACCGTCCATACAGATCATCACCTAGCAACAGCAGCATTCACACGTCTGTTCCTAAGAGACGCGGCACATCTCGCTGTGACGTCATCAAACCACAACACCACCAATGAAAACATCATTACAGAGCCAACAGGACACAGACACACCCTGGGCTTCGCCCAAACTTCATAACGTCACCGGTAATGAAAACTAAAAATAGTGGTTTTTCACCTGCAGAATGATTTAGTCTGAGCAGCCAAAACATGAATCCAGACAGCACACAAATGAAAAGTGAATACAGGCAATTAAAATGTATTTATTTCAAGTTATTTCAAGCGCTTCAGCAGTCAGTGTAAATCGATCATCCTGATGCCCTCAGACACACAAGACCCACATAAAACAATACTGCAAACAGAAAGAAACGACTGAACGAACCTTCACTCTGATGCAAACGACTGACTTTTTGTTTCAAAAATCTAAATTATAAAACAAAAAACGAACAAAACAAAACCATAAAAATAATAAAAAGGCATAATGGCCAAATACTGATGAAACTCATTGATAGTTAAATAATAATCATATTCAATCTGCACCAAAAGAAAAAAGATAATCAAATAAAAAGATAAAAAAAAGGACATTTTGTGTCATTTTGTTCTGAGTTTGTGAATCGATCACGTTGGCACACAATGATTATGAACACACGTCTGAAATGCACAAAACTGCAGCGAGAGGCGTATGAAACTACAGTCTGTCCCGTCAAACTATGATTGTCAGCTGCTAAATGAGGAGTTCTGCAACACTTAATGTTTTGTAATGAGATATGAGGACACACACGTTTGGATGATTTCAGTGCAGTCAGCTCTCAATGAATCTCATGAAAGATGTCAGAACGCATTCAGGTCATATTTCACAAGATACATCAAATAAAACCTGTTATTTGCATTGTGGCATTATTTTCATGCAAACACAGCACCTCCCTATGTTAATCTGAAAAAAGAAATATTAATTGTGAAATATTTCTACATCATGTATGTGTTGCACTGCCTTTAACTCATGCTGATTTTAATAAAATTACAGAGAATCAACACCATTCGGAGGTAAATCCAAATGCATTACGTTATTGAATATTTTTTTGTGTGTGTGTTATTACAATGAGAATCCAGGCATGAGTTGTGATTAAAATACTGTTGAGTTGCAAAAAACCCCAAAACAGGCTTCATTCAGCTCAAGCAAAACAAATAAACACTTGTTTCTCTTCTAATGTGGCGACCCGGACGCATTTTCATGAGATTCACCCCAGGACACACAGACGCACAAACATAACAGCGTCCCTCCATCTGTCGACGTTCCACAGTGACAGACGGGTCCGAAAACAAACGCAAATCGAGCGGGTCCGGTCCTCCTGCCTGCACGTCTGTATTAAAGGTTTATCAAAATGAGGTCAATATTCATTATAGAAAAAGCTGCTAGACAATCATTAAAACCCTGCTGGGTCGACACGTCAGTTTCCCCGTCTCTTCCTCGCTCTCGTCCTGTGTGTGTGTGTGTGTAGTGAGACAGTGAGAGACGGACGGGTTCAGGCACTGGGTGTGAGGCAGTGTGTGCAGGACTGCGGCGCCCCCTGTCTCTGCGTCTGCAGCTGCACCGTGCAGTGCGTCACGCCGTGTGACATCGTCAGCAGCCGCCGTGCGTTTGACTGCACTTCCTCCCAGTTACCCACAATCCCCGGCGCTAAACACACAGCAGAGGCAGATGCAAAACATTAGTCCAATATCATGATGTTAACTCATGTCAGCACGGTGTTAAACAACCTGCAGTTACACGCATGAACGATATATGTACATCCACTGTTGGGGAAAGTTACTTTTAAAACTAGTGCACTATAATATTGTTACACATAGTTACTTTTTACGGAAAGTGACGCGTTACATTGCTTTTGTGTTACTATTTGTCACCTGGGCTGGGTTTGCTTATTTGTTTTTTAATAACAAAAGAAAGTTATATGTGAGCAACATGTGAGCTGTCAAAGTAACTGGCATTACATATCTGAAAAATTAACTGACATTTCGTTGTAAATTTACAAGTAGTGTGCTACAAGTGCTACTTTACTAGTTACTTGAAAAAGTAATTTGATTATGTATTGTAAATTATTGTGTTACATCATGTAACTCATATAATGCATTACACCCAACACTGTGTATTTCGAGAAGGAAGAAGAATTCATTAAACAGTTCATCAAGAGTTTATAAACTGGTAACGGCAGTTTGAATACTTGTGTAAGGAAGCTGTTTTAGAGTCTAAATATTGAATATTTAGAATGTATTGAAACACAAAATACAGCGGTCACTAGAGTTGTCGTTCTGCTGTTATTGTTTGCGATCAGAGACTCACCGAGCTGCAGGTGAACGACGGCTGCCGTTTTATCGGCCGTCAGAGCCCAGAGCTTCAGCTCCTCCACACACTCCACATGCTGCAGCTTCAGCAGATCAGCTCTGATATTAGACACGTCCATATGACGCGGAACACCTGAAACAAGTAAACACACGTCACTGTATGACACTTGACACGCTCAACACACACACTGACGTTACAGACATGGACGGACGGACGGACGGACAGTCAAACAGATGAACAGAGATGGAAGGACAGACGGACAGTCAAAGAGACAAGGCGAACAGACAGACAGATGGATGGACAGGCAGACAGACGGAAAAACAGATAGAAGGACAGAGAGACATACAGACAGACAGATGGACAGATGAACAGACAAATGGATTGACAGACAGAGACAGATGGATAGACGGACAGACAGACAAACAGACAGATGGACAGAAAGTGGTTGGACAGACAGACGGACAGAGAGACAGACAGACAGATGGAGAGACAAACAGACAGACAGATGGATGGACAGAGACAGATGGATAGATGGATGGATGGATGGACAGACGGACAGATGGACAGGTGGACGGATGGATGGAGAGACAAACAGATGGACGGACAGACAGATGGATGGACAAACAGGCAGACGGACAGATGGACAGAGACAGACGGACAGACAGGTGGATGGATGGATGGACAGACAGACAGATGGATGGACAGAAAGAGACAGACAGATGGATGGATGGACAAAGACAAACAGACGGACGGACAGATGGATGGACAGAGAGACAGATGGATGGACGGACAAACAGGTAGCCGGACGGATGGACAGAGATAGACAGATGGACAGAAAGACAGATGGATGGAGGGACAGACAGACAGACAGACAGACAGGTGTCTCACCCTCCAGTAGAATGATGCCGGTGTCTCTGATGATCTGGATTGTGCTGAACAGCACCAACACGGAGAACAAGTATGTACAAATGGGATCGGCCAGCTTATACTCCGGCTGACACACACACACACACACACACACACACACACACACACACACACACAAAGCATGTTATTATCGTCATAAAGTAATTTCAGACATGTGACAGACAACATCAGCTCAACAGGTCGTACCTTAAACCTGACGATGTACGCAGCGATGAGCACACCGACGCTCTGAACCAGATCACCCAGAGCGTGGATGAAGGCCGCTCGCACCGCCAGGCTGCCGTGACCCCGCTGACCCTGATTCTGGCCCCGAGCCTGACCCCGTCCCTGCCCCGGTGACCCGTGAGAGTGGGTGTGGCCGTGCGAATGAAGATGGCCCGACTGGTTGAGGAGGAAGCCCATCCTACACAAACACACACACACTGATGGAACACAAGAGCGACTCATCCTGAGGAGTGAACGATGAGCAGCTCCTCTGGACTTTCAACCCAAACAACAGTGCTTTACGAGCCACAGCAGTAAGGTCACATGAATCAAACAGATAGCAGAGTGTCAGATGAGCAGCTCAAACCTCTATCAGGACACTTCTGAACTGTTCTAGACCAGTTCGGCTGGGTTTTTCAGTGACTAATCACAGTACTACACTGATTAACTTTAACCAACCCTGAGGAGTGTCCTCCTATGTATGAGGATTCATTTGTGCCATAAAGAGTGGACTGATTGGTGCTATACATCGGTCCACATCTACAGTTTATGTACTTCATGTCATCATCTGACATTCTGGAAACTTTCTGTCATTTCTGGAAGGCTGTGTTTGGATGCTGTTACGTCTACACAGTAAAAAAGCAGATTTATTCACAGATGCCTTTCCAAAACACATTTAAGAATCAAAACTTTGCACACACATTCCTGACCATAAATAAGAATAAGTTACAACATTTCAAGAAGAAATAAATGGTTTAACTATTTTTCAAGCAATTACAAAAATCAAATGTGGGTCAAATTGACCCCAGCATAACAGGATTTTGATGGAGTTTTATAAAAAAAAAAAAAAAATCAGTACCTTCAGTTGTGAAACTGTGTGATCAGAGAATAAAACTCCGTATTTTACACAATAAAGTGTCTTCAGTGAATAAAAGAGGATGTCATTCACCTGATCAAAATAAAAATTAACCACGTCTTTCCATTGAAGAGAAACTTGATTATTTAAAATTCTGAAAGCAAGCTTTGGAAAGACGACAGTAAGGACGACAGGACAAGATGACATAAAGAACCTGCATATCAACAAATCCAAAGTAAGTAAAGACTGGACTTTTTTTTTTTCTTAATCTTCTTGCATTCTTTCACTTTTTTCAATTTAATTTTGTCATTTGCATCAGATCAGTCTATCTGCTTTTTTGTGTCTACAGACTTTAAGAGCAAACGTTATCATAAGCACAAACACAGGAGCTCATTTCTGCCACGGGATAAAAAATTAAGGTAATGTCAACTCAGAATTGTGAGAAAGTCTGAGTAGAGTCTTGGAATCTCGCAATTCCAAGAGTTCATATCTTGGAATTTTGGCTTTTTTTTTCAGAATTGTGTTAGAATTCTAAGAAAAAGGTCAAAATTACCTTTTTAAGTTTTTTATTTTGTGGCAAAAAGAAAACAGCAATAAAGCTGCAAGCAGCAATTGCGGGGCCAAGGACTAAAGAGGCAGAATGTGACTAGTGTCATTAGAGTAGGCCAATTAGAACAAAAGTTATAAGCAGTTTTCTAAATTTCGTTATAACTTTTGACCACAAGGTGGCGCTACATCCAAACTTTTTGAGTACTGTCAGGGCATGGTGCCGAAGACACACATCGAGTTTCGTAACGATACGTCAATGCGTTCGTAAAACATAGCATTTTTGGACAAAATTCAATATGGCCGACACCCAAAATGGCTGACATGGAAAAATTGGGTATAGTTGGACTCAGCATGATGCACCGAATCTAAAGAGACAGTTTTGTGATTTTTGGCCAAACCATTTAGAAGGTATAAGCAAAAATAGCCATTTTCCATATCTCCTGACCGCTAGGTGGCACTGTGCCGAAACACTGCAGGTAGCCTCAGGTCATGCTTGTTATTACACACACCAAGTTTGGTCTGAATACGCCAAACCGTTGCGGAGATACAGCCTCACATCCATTTTTGTGTGTTTTCCAGTACAATTCGTTTGCGCGTTATTCGAGAACAGTTCGACTAATCAACTTGACCACGACCTATGCTATCAATGTCAAATGCTGAAACATTAATTCATGCATTTATGACCTCACGGTTAGATTATTGTAATGCTTTATTGGGTGGTTGTTCTGCTCGCTTAATAAACAAACTCCAGCTGGTCCAAAATGCAGCAGCTAGAGTTCTTACTAGAACCAAAAAGTATGATCATATTAGCCCGGTTCTGTCTACACTGCACTGGCTCCCTATTAAACATCGTATAGATTTTAAAATCTTGCTAATTACTTACAAAGCCCTTAATGGTTTAGCTCCTCAGTACCTGAGCGAGCTCCTATCACATTATAGTCCCTCACGTCCGCTGCGTTCTCAAAACTCTGGCAATTTGATAATACCTAGAATATCAAAATCAACCGCGGGCGGGAGATCATTTTCTTATCTAGCGCCCAAACTCTGGAACAATCTACCCTACAATGTTCGGGACGCAGACACACTCTGTCAGTTTAAATCTAGATTAAAGACCCATCTCTTTAACCTTGCTTACACATAACACATCAACATATTCTTATAATTCAAATCCGTTAAAGGATTGTTAGGCTGCATTAATTAGGTCAACCGGAACCGGGAACACTTCCCATAACACCCGATGTACTCAGTGCATCGTCAGAAGAATGGCATCTACGCTAATATTAGTCTGTTTCTCTCTTATCCCGAGGTCACATTAACCACCAGATCCAGTCCGTATCCAGATCAGATGGTCACTGCAGTCCCCCGGATCCAGTCCGAACCCAGCCCAGATGGTGGATCAGCACCTAGAGACGACCTCTACAGCCCTGAATGTCATCGGAGTCCACATCAACTAGATGAGCCCCAGAGACGGATCCACAGTGAAGACCTCGTCACCTAGACGGCTGTCGGCACAAGACCACGGGACCTTTGGCCAGAGGAGAACTGGCCCCCCGACTGAGCCTGGTTTCTCCCAAGGTTTTTTTCTCCATTTGTCACCGATGGAGTTTTGGTTCCTTGCCGCTGTCGCCTCTGGCTTGCTTAGTTGGGGACACTTTCTCTCAACACAATATTGCATTTTATTTTATTGTTTTTGATTAACTACCTTTACCTAAAATGTGAGTGTTTACTGTTGCCTTTGGCATTGTTGATGTACTGTTTCCTATCTAATACTGTACAGCCGCCTTGTCACAATTCTGTATTGTTAAAGGCGGTATATAAATAAAGGTGACTTGACTTGACTTGACTTGACTTGAATTCTATAACTTTTTGCCAGCATGGTCTGAAGATGATCTGAGCCAATTTTGGTGAAAATCAGACAACCGTCAAGGACGAGTTTGAAAAAGTAGGTTTTACGAATAAAAATGCATAGAAAAAAAACTAAACCTTACGATTTTTGAATTTTGGACTTCATTTGACTCAGCATGAGCCAAGAATTCAGAGGAAAAAGAATTCTGATTCTGTGCCTTACGGTTCAAAAGTTATTACCATTAAATGATTGAAACTTTGGACGTTAGAGAGTCTGAGTTAGAGACTCCAAATTTGCTGTGGGTAATGATGAGACTGTCCTCTATCAGTGTGCCAAATTTCACAACTTTCCCGCAAGCGTTTCTATGGGCTGCCATGGACTTCCAGAGCGGAAGAAGAAGAACGCCAACGGATAGAATAGGTGCCGTCACACTTTCAGTGCTTGGCCCCTAATTATCAGAAGTATGCTCAGAACTGTCAGCATTCTTCATCTTACAATTCTGACTTGTTTTCACAATTCTGAGTTTATATTTTGCAGTTCTTTCTTTTTTTTAATCAGAATTGCTTGAGAATTCTAAGATAAATTCTAAGAAGTCGGAATTAGCTTTGTTTTTCATTTTGTGGCAGAAACACGATAGAATTGCAAGACGCAAACTTTATATCTCACAATTCTAACTTTTTCCTCTCAATTTTGAGTTTATTTCTTGCAATTCTGACTTTTTTATCTCAGAACCGTCCTGCAGCACGTAAGCGGGTCCACGTGCACGACGCGTTTCGGACTCACAGCAGGTTGACGGCGACTCCCACCGCGGCTGTGATCAGCATCACGTCTCCGTCGATGGTGAAGTCCTGATGGATGGTTCTCTGCACGGCCTCGTTCACCAGCACGCCCGTCAGGATGTAGATGAGCAGCACGCTGATGCCTGCGGACAGAACCTCTGAACACACACAGAGACGCCGGTGAGACAAAGCACACGCCGCAGAGACACGACGAGACGAGACGAGGTGAGGCGAGACGATTACCGAGCCGATGGAGGCCGAAGGTGAATCTGTAGGTCGGCGGTTTGGCCGAGAGCCAGAGGGCCAGCAGCGACACCACGATCCCGATGAGATCCGTCAGCATGTGCAGCGCGTCCGTCATGATGGCCAGACTGTTGGCCACGTATCCACCTGAAACACACAGAGAGCACTAACACGACCGAACGACAGACGGGCCGCCGCACGCGCTCACCGACGTGCCGCCGCTCACCTATCAGCTCGCCCACCATGAACAGGAAGTAGAGCAGCGCGGCGAAGCCCAGCTTCCTCATCACCTTCCTGCGCTTGTCGCGCTCCCTGGACCTGCGGCATCCGTCGCAGGGGTCCGCTGTGGCCCCGGGGCTCCCCAGACTGGACGAGGAGCCCAACAGAGAGTCGTCGTCGTCCGCCACCAGCGTGCTGACCGCCGTCCCGTTGCGGGCGGCCGCCGGGAGCTCGTCCGTCTCTCCGGACACCACCACCTTCAGCTGGCTGAACCTGGGCGTTTCGTCGTCCTCCAGCTCGTCGGAGAAGTCGAAGGCCGCCGTGTCGCTGAGGTGCCAGCTGTCCGTCCGCCTGCGGAACGCCGACCTCACGCGACTCATCAGCCCCGTGCCAGACATCTGTGAGGAAACTCTAGTGACAGAACAGCATCAACGTGTCCGGCTGACCGCGGCTCTCGTGGGGCATCACTCGAGGTTACCTGGAACACAACACACACCTGCTTAGGGCACCAGAGAGAGAGAGAGAGAGTTTCACAGCTCATCAACGGCGTCTCATGATCCACAGTGGCGCTGATGTGGATCTGGACGGACTGTCAGTCGTGCTAGCGGCTAACGGTCAGTTTGTTTACGCTCAAAACTCAACGACAACACGCCGGTTCATCAACAAACGAACACTAACCTTCCGAAACTCTGCCGTTTGCTGGTTCCGTCCATTGTGCTGCGTGTTCAGGCGGATCTCGGAGTGTGTGTGTGTGTGAGTGAGTGTGTTTAGCGTTAGCACGTCCACTCTGCGCTCATCCCAGATCTGCTGCACTTCCGTCTGACAGACAGCAGAGCACGCGCACGTCAGAACGTCACATTCAAGTACAAGATTAACATACATAACTGTTATTTATGTTATGTTCATTTGCAAAAACAGACAACTGTTGTTTTTTTTTTAAATAATTTTCAAAAATCAGGTTTTTCATTGTGCGTTCAAGTTAATCTCAATCAAACTGCAGCTGTAAAAATAACAAAAACAAATACAGCAGCTAACTAACACAATAAAACACAATATAAACATGGAAACATAATAATAATAATAAAAAAATGATAATTTTTGAAAAAGTAAAAAAAAAACGGAGTTATCTGTTTTTGCAAATAAACTCTTCATATATATATATATATATATTCGATTACGTCTTTTTACATATTATTACGTATTATTATAACTCTTGCACATCTGTAAATATGCTTATTCTTTATTTTTTAGTATGTATGTTGTTGTATTTTTATTTCTGTATGTGTACTGGAAGCCAGGTTTATTATGGTTAACTTAAACTAAAACTTTAAAAATATTTATTATATTTATTATATGAAATACAATAAATGTTAACTGAAATAAATATTTTGAGGAAAAAAAACGAAACTTATTTTATTTCATCTATCTTCCAGAGCAACATTTCACATTCTCATTTAGTTTATGTTACGGTAGTAAAATAATTAAAACTAAAACTGAAATAAAAATTATTAAAAAATTATATAGACATGTTTAAAAAAAAAGCTAATAAAAATGTAAAAAAATAAAAAATAAAAAAAAACGCACAACAAAATTACTAATACTTTAACTAAAATTAACAACAAAGCAGAAAATATTTTTAAAAATCTATTTCAAAATATTAACAAAAACTTTAATAGCACCTCAGTGATACTAAACACTGTTGGAACCGTCATTTACCAAGAAATATTATATTATGTTATATTATATTATTATGTTATATTATATGTGACCACAAAACTAGTTTTAAGTAGCACGGGAATATTTGTAGCAATAGCCAAAAATACATTGTATGGGTCAAAATGATCGATTTTATGCCCAAAAAAACAATAGGATATTAAATAAAGATCATGTCCCATGAAGGTATTTTGTAAATTTAATTTTGATTAGCAATATGCATTGCTAAGAACTTCATTTTATATCATTATATATAGATTCCAGATTTTCTAATAGTTGTATCTCGACCAAATATTGTCCAATCATAACAAACCATACATCAGTTGAAAGCTTATTTATCTTATTTCAGATGTATAAATCTCAATAAAAAACCGACATTTATGTCTGGTTTTTTAGTCCATCGTCGCATATTAAATTATAAGTAGCCGTACAATCGTTCGTCCAATCGGAGGCGTCGCTCGGCGGCACGTGACCTGCGGTGGACGTGCGCTCAGAGTGGCTGCGCGTCGCGCTCGTGCAGTATGCGCGGTCACATGAGCGCCGGTCACATGATGTTTGTGAGCTGCTGCTCCTGGAAACATTTTCATTATCACATTCTTCATACGGGAAATAAAAGCGAAGGTTCGTGTGCACCGCTGCGGATGCGATCGCGGACGGACAGAATCTGAAAGTGTTTGTGCTTCAGGAGCTGCTGCTGAATGAGAGGAGGAGGATGATGATGGACAGACAGGAGGAGGAAGATGAGGAGGAGACAGGTGAGCACAATCACAACATTCACTGATCACAGACACTTTGCACTGCCGCGTGAAATGGATTCCTGGATTTATATAATGAATACTCTAAAGATGTGATAATGCATTTATCTCATTTATTTGCTCATATTTTCCGAACTTAAATGCTAGTTAGCGAATGAAAACCCATCTTTTTTGTCGACTGAAGTAAGGCGACTGACATATTAGTTGGTGAGCTTTACATTTTTTTTCCTAAATACAGAATTGTAGCCATAATTTGTTATTTAAATTAAAATATTATTGTTTTTGCATTTATTTATTGAGAATTTTGTTTTATTGTTTTTGTTTTTATTTTTTTCTTCATTTTTGTATGCATGATAAGAGGAATTAATTGCATCTAAAATAAAAGTTTTTGTTTACATAATATGTGTGTACACTGTGTATATTTATTATGTATATGTTAATACACAAACATGCATATATGAATATAAATATATCCATGTAAATGCATGTGCATTTTTTTTTCAAAATATGTACTGGATGTTTGTGTATTTATATATACATAATAAATATACACAGTATACATGCATATATTATGTAAACAACATTTTTAATTTTGGATGTGATTATAATAAAACTCAGAATAATCTAAAGTTGGGTACAAAAATATCAAATAACTACTTTTTAAAGCTTAGAAACTATTTGCCTATGCGCAGCCAAACTATAAGTTAACATTATACATGCACTTTAATTCAAATCAAATATTCAGCATTATACTATCATGCATACAAAAATAAAGCAGAAAAAAAATAAAATCCAAAACAATAAAACAAAATAATAAATGAATAAATACTAAAAACAAGAATATTTCAATTTAAATATCAAATTATGGGTACAATTCTGTATTTCAAAAAAATGTAAAGCTCACCAACTATTATGTCAGCCGCCTTACTTAAGTCAACAAAAAAAAAATATATATATATATAATAATTTTTTTTTTTTTTACCTTTTATTTTTCCCATGCATAATTGTATAATGTACAATATTTCCATTTGAATGAAAGTACATGTATGATGCAAATGTTTATGTTAATGTGTGTGTGTGTGTGTGTGTGTGTGTGTGTGTGTGTGTGCACAGTGTGTCGTGTGATGGAGGACATCATGTGTGTGGATGAACAGACGGTTCAGCGTCTGACAGACGGGTTTCTGTCTCACTATCTGCCGGAGCTGAGTTCCTCCAAACGAGCGCTGCAGGAGCTGACGTACGACTCTCACATACATCACACCGTATGATGCTGGGGATACCGCTTCCCATAATGCATTGTGCCAGACTTGACACTCTATATCCTGACAGTAAAATCAGTATTCAGTAAATGAGCACTGTTTGATTACACCGAGGAAAAAAAACCTTTCACAAAAGAAACTGGGATTGAGAATAATCTTTCATTTTGTGTTCTAGACAAAATCAGGTGATTCTGCTAGATACGCTGGAGCAGGAAGTCACGAAGTTCCGCGAGTGCAACGCCACGGTCGATCTGAACGCGCTGGTGAGTTTCAGTCGTGTGTTTCATCATAAAAACCTCCCGTCGTCGTCAGACTCACAGCGGATGTGTTTCAGTTCACAGAGGCCAAAGTTTATCACAGCAAACTGGTGAACATTCGCAAAGAAATGATCGTCCTGCACGACAAGACCACCAAACTGAAGGTTCGAGCATTACAACACAAACACAGCTTCGTCCTCCACACTGTTCATGTTTCATCCTGGGTTAGCGAGGACTGACTTTTCACACTAAGACTACTTAGAACTTTTTTTGAGGCCCTAAAAATGTGCTCACCCTCAGGCCATCCTAGATTAGGAGTTTTGCGTCATTCCTTCAGTGAATGGGTGCCGTCAGAATGAGAGATCAAACAGCTGATAAAAACATCACAATAATTCACAAGTGATCCACACCACTCCAGTCCATCAGTTCACATCTTGAGAAGACAAAAGATGAAACAAATCCATCATTAAGACATTTTGAACTAAAGTCCATAATCCATTATAACGCTTCCCCCAGTAAAAAAAAAAAAAAAAAAGTGGTCTGGTCTGAATCAGGAGAGAAATCTGCACAGATCAAGCACCGTTTACAAGCCAAAACAGCTCTAAACCTTAACACTTTTGTCTTCTCGAGATGTTCACTGATGGACTGGAGTGGTGTGGGTTACTTGTGATGTTTTTATCAGTCATTTGGACTCTCATTCTGACGGCACCCATTCACTGCAGAGGATGCGTTGGTGAGACAGTGACAAAATGACACTTTTTGACACATCCGACACAAACGCTGCGCTCTGTGTTCGTGTAGAAGCGAGCGCTGAAGCTGCAGCAGCACAAGCAGAAGGAGGATCTGGAGCGCGAGCAGCAGAGAGAGAGAGAGCTGGAGCGAGAGAGACGCCTCATCGCCAAACCCGCCAAACGCAGCGACGCCGAACCGCACTGAGCGCTCAGCTGCACGGCTCCTCCCACTGCCCGGAGACTCCGCCCCTAACGTCCGTGAAGCAATCGGAGAAACACGCCGCTGTTCGTCACGATCACGCACGCGTCGCACCTCGGAGGAAACGTGCTGAACGCGCCGCTGACTTTATCAGGACTAAATGTCATAAAGATGTGTGTTTCTCATGTTTCATCACATACATGTCTGGTCAGATAAATAATAATAATACATTAATAAAAGTCTAATGAAAGTGTTTGTGTTTGTCATATTTTCTACATGTGAAAGAAAATCAGTTAACAATAACTTCCATTAAACTTTATTACATTATACGATGCTCTGTTAATATAAACAAATGTGATAAAACAGTAATAGTTTACAGCAAATATTTATTTGTTATTATTAGTGAGTATTAATCAACAGCAATATTAAACAACAGCCTTACAGCATTTATTCATTTACATTACAACATACTTTAGTTAATGCACTCTGAACTAACATTAACCTTAACAAATGCCTTTTTAAAAGCAGATGTTAACAAAGATTAATAAATACTGTAAATAATGCATTGCTTATTCTTATATATATATTATATATACACAACACACACACACAAAGAAAGTACATAATAACAGCAATTCATTAATCCAAAACTCTATATTCACGCAAAATGTAGCTAGCATTTTACTCTTATCTCAATTTTTTTTTTTTTTTTTTGTTTGTGCTGACAATTTAATTTTGTATATGTGAAATTTTCCCACATTTGTACAAGCAAAAATGAAATTACTATTAGTATTATTATCATTGGAATAATAGTTATATTATATTTAAGTGTTTCTGGTGAAGCTGTTTTATGGAGTGAAATCATGCATCATCATATTTACTTTGCATTTCAAATTTATTTTTCCTTGGGAAAAGGTTATTATGATTAAAACTAAAAACAAATCTAAAAAAAACTCAAAACAAAACCAAAAAAACTTTTTATTACTTCAAATAAGCAGAACTTTAAATTAAAAAATATTATTTTAATAACATTTTCTAACCCTAACCCTAAAAAAAGACAAATTTACCTAAAAAATGTAGTTCACTCTGAGCGCACTTCCGCCGCAGGTCACGTGCCGCCGAGCGACGCCTCCGATTGGACGAACGATTGTACAGTTACTTATAATTTAATATGTGACCATGGACTATAAAACCAGTCATAAATGTTTTTTTATTGAGATTTATACATCTGAAATAAGATAAATAAGCTTTGCATTGATGCATAGTTTGTTATGACTAAAAATATCTAAAAATAAAAAATTACAAAAACACAACAAAATTAATAAACTATAATAAAAACTAATTCAGAATGGGAATAAAGCAATAATAGTATCTCAGTGATGCTACATTAATATACACACACACAAAGCCATGCATAACACACATAAATAAAGTACATAACAACAATTAATTAATCCAAAACTCTATATTCATGCAAAATATAGCAAGCATTTTATTTTATTTATTTTATTTTATTTGCACTGTTTTTGCTGACAATTTTATCTTGTGTATGTGAAATTTTCCCACATTTGTCCACTAAAAATGAAATTATTATCATTGGAATAATCATTATTATTAAGATTTATTATTATTAGTTTCTGGTGAAACTGTTTTATGCAGTGAAATCATTGGTCTGAACGCTTCAGTGCTCTCAAACTCAATTTGAGTTTAGCTCCAAATCACACCTGCATGGAAGTTTCAGGTAATCCTGAACACCTTGATTATCTGGATCAGGTGTGTTTGATTAGGGCTGAAGCTAAACCGTGCAGAGCTGTGGCCCTCCAGAGTTTGAGACCAATGCTTCAGTGTGATCATGAGCCTCAGTTTGAGCTGTGAACTCTAGGTGGCAGCAGAGCATCATGGGATTGGCCCTGTGTGTCATCAGTGTGTTTCTGTGTGGAAAGCTTTAACAGAAATGTTCCAGGAGTGGCGTGTCGATGTCATGTGGCAGGTACCGTGGTATTACTGTGTTTGGTTGAGTGTGTGTGTGTGTGTGTGTGCTGGAGCGGGTTAATGAAGCGCAGCCGCTGTAAACATCACTAATAACACATGCGTGTGAGAGACGGCAGCGCTCTGACACACACAGACGGGCCCGGTTTCCGGCGGTTTGAGGGTGACGCGCCCCTCCTTTCCGCGCGGGCGTTTGGATTCACGTCTGGATTTAGCTGTTTGGGCCTGAAGGAGAAAAACAAACCCACGGCTCCGGAACCACAGACGCTGAGCACATGTGGAGGTGAGACTGAGTCAACGGCGGCGCTCGCGTCTGTCTGCCCCGTCCGCACACGCTCGGCTCGGCCTCATAACAGGAAGTGCTGCGGTCAGCAGGTCACGCTCACGTTAGCCCATGGTGAGACGCTGCGGTTTGCTGGCGTTATATAAGGGGGCGGCTGGGGGGTAATTGCTGTGGAATTGGGTGGAACGGCAGGAGTTTGTGTATTAGACACCGAAACCAAATATAGACTCAAACTTGTTTCTGCTCGACCGAAGAAACATCTGCTGCCTGAAAGAAAGCCTTCAAACGCACCGAACTACAACCAAAACACACCAGAACATCGCAGTCGCTACAGCGACGGCCTCTGACCTCTACAAGACCGGGCCGACCGTATGCGCTCGTTTCTAAGGAAAGGAAAGGAAGGAAAGGACGTGACGTGTGGCCAAGTACGGTGACCCATACTTGGAATTTGTGCTCTGCATTTTACCCATCCAAGTGCACACACACACACACACACACACACAGTAGTGAGAAGTGATCAAACACACACAACACACCGTGAACACACACCCGGAGCAGTGATTCTAAATTGCCTGATTGGCTGTTCTCTTACTGATGGTCTCTTTATAGTCCTCATACATACATGTGTGCATTTTTTGCATTGCATTGATCCCGCCTCTCGCTCGCCACGATTGGTCGATTGTGTACAACGACTGCGCGCTATTGGTCAAAGTACTTTTCAGTCATTGCATTAAGAAAACAAAGCCAAAACTTGGAAGGAGGAGGACATATGGTCAAGCTACATGGTAGCAGATGGTCATAACACGATACAGAATCTACATTTGCATTTGCACTGAAGGCAAACATTTGATCAGCTCATGCATTCCCATGCACCTGGAAATCGAACACATCACCTACTGTTTGAATGTTTTATAATGCCAGAGAATGATTATTATATTCATGCATTGCAGTACTTGGTGCTCCAAGGCAAGGTTATTATACATTACATTACATTTATATTTAGCAGACTTATAATTTATCCAAAGCGACTTAAAAAAAGGACAATGGAAGCAATCAAAATCAACAAAAGAACAATAACATGCAAGTGCTATTACAAGTCTCAGTTAGCCTAATGCAGTACACGTAGCCAGTTTTTTTTATTTTTTATTATGTAATAAATAAAAAGAAAACAGATAGAATAAAAAAGCAAGCTAGTGTTTGAGGCCTTTAATTTTTGCTTTTTGTTAATTCTATAATAAACAGAGAAAAAAAGTGTTCTTTTTTTTTTAAGAAAACAAGTAGCAAGTAAATGAGTATAAGTCTAAAAGTCTAAGTCTCTTTTTAATAAATAATAGAGTTAGAATAGAGAGTGCTAGAGTTAGAGGGTCAAATAATAATTATGTTTAAAAAAAAACAAATCTAAAAAACTGAAAACAGAACATTTTATTACTTGATATAAATTGAACTTTAATTTAAAAATATATTTAAAATCAATTTTTACATTTTTATTAAAAATTGTATTTTAAATTGTAAAAAGAATTTACCTAACAATATGTAGTTCACCTTGACTCCAACTGAAATAACTAAAAATAAAAAAATGACAAAAACACATAACAAAATTACTAAAACTTTCAAATTAAAACTACAATAAAAACGAATTCAGAATATTAATAAAACATTAATATATACTGCAATAACACTACTCCAGGGTACTTCAGGGAACACCACAGTTTTACCGTAGTACATGTCCAAAAGCACAGTGTTTTTCAGCCTGTGTTTGTGTTTACAGACTGTGATTGTGATCAGCTCGTCTCACCTGCGGCTCGTCTGTCTCTGTCTTCATCTATCATGAAATATGAGAGTCAAATTAAACGAATGCACACGTGCCGCGCTGAAGAACGCAGTGGTTTCACTGTAAAGTAAATGTAGAAATGTGGGTTTTGATGTGACAACAGCACAAACATTACAGCAACATTTGATTAAACCAGAAAACCAAACTGTGTTATTAACAGTCCGTGAGAACGACAGACACACAGACAGATGCACGAACGGACGGACGTTGCTGTGCGCTGCAGCCGTGATAGAGATGCTGTTGATGAGGTTTCTGCAGCAGACGGCTGGATTTATTGTCTTGTTTATGCCGTGAGAGAGAGAGTGAGAGAGTGCGTTTGTGCGAGTGAACCGCAGTGAGCTGGTTAACCCTGAACCAGAGCCAGACCTGGAGGAGGAGACGAGTTACGCCAGACCTCTATTTATTTGTCAGACTGTCTCCTCCAACCGCGCTTCATTCTGTGCTCGAAAACCTCAGCAAAGTGCATGTTTGTGTTTACTGGATTCATCATTATATTTCAACAGCTCACCATTTAACAGACCTAACGCACGAGATTAATGCTCAACAAACACAGAGAGACAAAACACTACAGATGAAAACAGGTCAATCCCAGCACACTGAGACACTTCATTGTTCTGAATGACGAGTTTTCTGAAATGTTATGTTTAAGTATGCAAATCAGCTATTATGTAACTAAGTATGCAATTTAGCGCATATTTAGTTACATAACAGCTCATTCGCATACTTAAACACAGCACTGATTTCCAGAACTTAAACCTCAATACTGGACTTGTGATTTGGATTTCTCTTTTTCTCATTCCATAAATCAGAAAATACTGAAAACAACAAAACAAACACGTTTTCACCATGTTTTTAGGAGTAGAATGCTGCGGTGTGAATAATATATAAACAAACTCTCAGAATAAAACTGTCAAGAGAAAAAAACTCCTTAAAGATATGGAATTCAAATCCACTGACATGGATAAAGTGCAATAGAATAAAAAGGTGCATTGTGGATGTTTTCTTTACATTAGTCTAACAGAAGAGGCATGATATGGAAGCAAAAATAGAGTAAAATCTCAGAATTGAGGCGTGCGTGAAACAAACATTAAAGCTAAAGTAGTACCCGTCTTTTATTTGCAGAATCTCTGTGGAGTTGAATTATAACATCGCTGGTGTAAGTGTGTGTCACAGATGGAGCTCAATACACACACATACAGTCTTATCTGAGGCGCTCACACACGCACGCGGCCCCGTCCACACGCTACACGCCTGACCTACGGCGCTGAACTCCGTGACCCCTGACGGGCGCGTGTGAAATACGGCACACAGACGCTGAATGTTCGGTGTGTTCTCAACATACAAATGACACACACGTGCTAAAGGTCAGGGTTATGTTCATTCTGTAATGACTGCTATCAAACAGTGTTTTTGGTTAAATTCTTGTCAAGTTTTGATTATTCAACAACATAACTGAAAGACAGCATTTTTAATACAGGCAAATGTTTTGCCTTTTTTGTCACTTTAGTTTAGAATAATGTGTGTAATCATTCAAGAGTGATTTATTCATGTTTATTTTATGCATTAATTTTCATGTTAAAAAGTAAAGTAAATCCGTTTGCTTCTGTACCCTCCACACACGTCGGTATCGACGGTATCCATCCGCAGAGATCAAACAGGTGTCCGGATGGAGGCCGATCACAGGCCGCTCCGCGATCCACAGGAAGTGAGTGAAAACACAAGCCTCAGGAAGTTAAAAACAGATGCCGCGTTAATTTCGTTAACAATGTTAAACGCGTTTAACAGACAGTGTTAACACGATATACAGTGGAGTAACGAGCAGGAAAACGAGTGATGCTGTCCAGAGATGAAGACTGACAGAATGCAATCAGTGAAGGAGCTCAGTGTTTCTTCACGGAATTTCCTGGACATTTTTAGCAGCTCCGCAAAGAATCTTCCCAACCACGATCACGACTGGAGAAATCTGACGTGAACGAAACCGTCTGACTCATTCAGAGCAGCATTCAGTCACTCAGAATCACAATGTCTGAATGTTTAATATTGTAGTTCATTTTATTAATTGCATTAATTTTCATTCTGAAAGAAATTACTGGTAAAATAAATAAATAAATAAGGTAAGACTTTACTTAAAGCCCCCCAGACATTAGGGGGACAGAGTGAAGTTACACAGGACCTAAAATTTCCACTCTTTTAATAGGCCCGGTTCCAGTGGACCCGAACATCCTGTGTGTAACATGTATGTAAGTGTGTGTGGGGGGGTACGGTGTGTGGTCATTGAAAATTTGTTCTGATATATGTTCTTCACAGAAAATGAGCCAAGGCCAGTGAGTATGAGTTTTAAAAAATAATTATTCATTTTAATGCACCTAATAGGCCTGGTTTCACAGACAGGGTTTGTACCAGAGGTGTTCAAGCTCGGTCCTGCAGAGTTTAGCTCCAAACCCAATTAGACACACCTGAACCGGCTGATCGAGCTCTTAGTAGACATATTAGAAACGTCCCAGCAGGTGTGTTGAGACAAGTTGGAGCTAAACTCTGCACGACACCGGCCCTCCAGGACCGAGTTTGGACACCCCTGGATTAGACTAAGTCAGGATTAGGCCATAGTTCAATTAGGACATTTAAGTCATTTTTATAAGTGTGCCTTAGAAAAAAAGACAACAACTGGTGTCCATCTTGAGACAAAACAAAGCCACTGATATATTTTAAGTTGAGTTGAACAACATTTTAAATCAGAGGCTTAAGTATGATCATATTTACATATTAATTTATAGAGCTTTAGAAAATATAATGCATGAACACAGTTTGCATTTCTCCTTTGTCTCACGCAACCATTTCAGGTCTTGAAGTGTCCACTAACGAGCTGATGATCTGAATCAGGTGTGTTTGATTAAGGAAGCAATTGAAAACATGCGTGTCGGGAGCCTCCAGAAACATCACTGTGTTAAAACACGACAAACTTTCAAATATTATAATGCATTTTAACTTGGGTTAAAATGATTTATGACCAAATCTAATGTGATACAACACACACATTATGAATTCCTTTATAAGTAAGTAAAAAGGTGAATTTCAGACCCTAATGTCCGTCTGCAGTGAACACAAGGCCACTCTGTGACCTACATTATATTTCTGTATGTGCTGCGGTAAATAAAGCGTTATGTGAATGTGGTCAGTGGGTTTGGGGTGAGTAGAGAGTCTGTGTTTTCGCTCTATTTCGGGTTTATGAACAGCACATTCTTCTTACACGCTCATTTCAGTGGCTTCATTCACAACCTCCATAATGAGTCGAGCGTCCAAATGCAGAAACCACACTTGAGCTGCTGTTCCAGCCTTTCACTGACCTTCACGTCAGACTGAACCCACGGGTGACGTGTGGGTCGCCAAACACTCGAACAATCTCACCCTCGCCGTCAGCGGATGCTTGAGAGTTTGTGTTTCTGAAACGCTGAAGTCGGTCAAAGCAGAAGCAACTGGAAGAAACCATGATTTCAGACACTTTCAGATTTTCAAAAATGAGAGTCGATGAGAGTTATAAAGCAACTAGTTTAGTGCTGTGGTCAGTCTAGTGATCTAGTAACAGCTGATCTCTGCACAGCACCCACAGAATAGAACTATTACCCTTGGTTTGAGTCAGTTCACCCAAAGGTGAAAATGTGCTGTGCATTTACTCATCCTCAGCTCATCCAAGATGAAGATGACTTTTGTCCTCCAGTAACAGTGAAGCTGAAACCAACAATGTTGGTGATTCACAGAATGCAAGTCAATGGCTGCTGACGCTTTGAGACTCAAAAAAATCGTATCAGGCAACGCCAAATGAATCCCCATGGCTCCTGATGATAGACTGAGAAATTACGAAATTATTACCTGCCTCAGTCTCAGACAAACGGATAAATATGATTCTTTTCTGTGATCTGGTTCTTTTGGACAGTTGGTTCCATGAACTAGTTCATTTATGTAATCACACAGTACACGCATTTATATATTAAAGCACCCAATAATGATGTGAAATGTGGATGTTTTCATGTCTAAAGCATATTAGTGGATAAACCAGATCCTCTTTTTACATAAACCATAAAAACATTCATTTCTCCCTTGACTCAAGTGTTCGGTTCCCCATCTCGCATGGTTTCAAGATGAGTAACGGCAAAATTTCGTTTTTGCATGAACTACCCCTTTAAGAATATCTCAAGAATGACTGGACTGAAGGTGCTCTGTGAAGATCATCTTCTTGAAGGACCATCAGGTGCAGTCAAATGTTCTCCAGAGGTTAATCAGCTCCTCACAATGTTATGTAACGCATCTGAAGCATAAGATTACCACAGCTATCAGTCGCGGCAGCTGCAGTGACGCAGCGAGTCGGGACGGTATTTAGCGGTGAGTGTCTGAGAGGATGCGTTTAAGAAAAGAAGTATGACGGAAACCATAATGACAGGTCTGCTCCGGCTGACCGACATAAACACACCGACAGGACGAATGTCTCCCAAAACACGGTCACAGCTTCTGAATGTGGAGTAAACACAAGGGAATGTGCATGTGTTGTGTTTCCTTAGTTACTGACTCACATGAAACACATACTAGTGGATGACACACAGCTTTTGATGAGGGGTGGAAAATCACCTGCTTTAATATAGAGTCCAGAAAAATTGCTTATATGACTTTCATGCTGCCACTGGTCAACTATTATGCAATGAAGAGCAGATGAACACGTCTCCCTTTGTGTTCCTCAGAACAAACAGAGGTTTGGAATGACTTTAATTTTTGCATGAATCATCAGTCTTCCTCTACTCCCATCAATCACACTCATGAGAAACAGGCAACAACAACAACAACAACAACAACAACAACAACAACAACAACAACGTGTCGCAGGAGCTTCATTTTATTGGCTTGTGTTTGTAGCTGCAACCATGCTCAGAACATTCTCCCTCCTGATGTTGATATAGACGCAGCTTTATAACAGCTGGATAAGCAATAAATACAGAGGATATAAAAACAGATATAAAAACAACAGCAATGCAGACGCTGTCTGGGCCGGAGTAAAACACAGGAGTCGACGCGAAGCTGCTTCGTCCTGCGGCGCGAGAACGCTGAAGCCGATCAACAGATCTGCAAACACAGACGTCACATTAGGAACACGACTGAGAATCAAGAACACGGTAAACACGAGAAGGTCACATACACACCTTTGTTCAGGGCAGGTCGTCCTGGATGCTGTTCAGAATGTTTCCGTACACAATGTTGTACAGTTGTTCCTTGGACATGGTTCCATCTAGTTGCACTGCAAAAGAAAACACCATTAGAGTCTCGATGACGATCGACCAGCGGCGGAGCTGGGAAAGTTACTTTTACAAGTAATGCATTACAAGGTCCCTAAAAAAGT
Source organism: Cirrhinus mrigala (assembly GCA_036247105.1). Classification (NCBI taxonomy): domain Eukaryota; kingdom Metazoa; phylum Chordata; class Actinopteri; order Cypriniformes; family Cyprinidae; genus Cirrhinus; species Cirrhinus mrigala. The sequence goes on along the minus strand of JAMKFB010000041.1, from coordinate 237,064 downwards.
AACCAGCTGCATTAGTTGTTTTTATTTTTTTGGAAAGTAATGCATTGTTACTTTTGCATTACTTTTTCATAAGTTCTGTCTGCTGTTCTTTATTTGAACAAGTAACACTGATGTTTTCTTGTGAAGAAAGTAATGCATTACTAGTTACTTGAAAAAGTAATCCGATTACATAACTTGCACTACACGTAACGCGTCACCCTACAACACTAATTAGCGGGACGTCGAGAGTCAACACTTACCAACATCAACCCCTGAGTCTTCCATGATTTTAGTGTGTTTCACATACATGGGCCAGACGTGTCCGTCGAACAGACCGGGTGGGTCTGGCACAGAATAGTTCCTTGAACTGAAACGCACAAATAGAGCAAGATCAGGTGAGTGTTGAACCTTCATCCGTTCCTTCAAACAAACAAGCAACAGACGTCACTCACCTCCTCCTCTTTTTGCATTCTTCGTATGGAATGGAAATAAAGTATCGTTGGTTGAACACATCGATCAAAGGTCTGCGCAAAAGAAACGACGTTTAGTAAGATCACAAGTCTGACCGGTCAATCAAACACGTTTGTATGCGTCGCTCACCCGTAGGTGTACAGCAGAAACCCTTCCACGATCAGGATATGAACGCCTTCGTCCTCGTCCTGATTGCGCGGAAGGATCTCCGAGTCCAGAGTGTTGTTGACGCCGTGGGATCGTTCAAACTTGACGGGGTTCTGCTGCCAGGCGTGGATGGTGCTCATCATGGCGTCCATGTCCAGGGCGGTGATGACTGCGGAGGGAAACACGCACACGTGTGAGCGCGAGGGACGCGCGGCGCACCGCCTGACATGCAAAAAGCACACGCACCAACCCCTGGATAAGAACCCGGCTTACCATCGTACTGCTTAAAGCCATCTTCATCAACTTCAATCTCATCTTGGGGCTGAAACATACACCAATGAGATGCACTCCAGAACACTGCGCACCGCAGATCTGACCCTCCCGCCGCTAAACCCTTAACATCTAACCCCTATGATCAATGTCAAACTCTGCTGTCCGCTTATACTGACCTTGAAGAAGTCATCCTGATGGACCACACAGCAGTTGGGCAGGTTCTTGATCAGCCTGTCCGTCAGGGTTGTTTTACCACCGTTTGTGACCCTGCGGGGCGGAAAAACACACGTGTTACGTTTTTATTTTGAATGTTATTTAGGCGCCAATAACATACGAACACACAGAAATTTAAATTCCACTAAAAAGTTACTCATGGTCAAGTTGACGGTAGCCATTGACTTCCATAGTATGGTGGAAAAATGATACCGTCAACGGTTTCACTGCCAAGAAAATAACTTCTTTTGTGTTCACCATAAGCAAGAAGTCTTACAGGTTTGCAACAGCATGAAGGAGTCAATAACGGGGTGAACTGACCCTTTAACCGCGCATTACACGCTCACTGTGGAATAAACGCGTAACGTTAGTAAATAAAGCAGTAAACTTTCCGCGGTAGGAGGTTACCGTGGTAACCGTAGCGTGCGCCAAAATGCCAGTTACCATTACATAATTGTCATTAATTAACAAAAAAAACGCTTCGGAATCTTTCTGTCGCGTTTTTTTTTAAACATTCCCGCTTAAACACGAGCCCGAGCCGTTTAAACATCGTGCTAACTGTCATTCTGGCGGGAATTACTGTTACTATGGTGATTTTTTTTTCTCCCCTCAAACAAAATGAGAGTGGCGCGCGCAGCACGCGGCCTGCACCGAGCACGCGCTGCACTCTCTCGCTCGCTCGCTCACTCACCCTCCGATTCCAATGATGAACTTCATCCTCAAACTGAGTCAGACGCGCGTCAATGTGGGAAAAGTTGTTAGTAACACCGGTAACGGATCGATGACCGTACGAAGGAAAGCGTGAAAAGAGAAGGTTCAAGGAAACGTCAACTACTCGATTCCTCCATGACGCTGAATGAAAGCTGGACGATGGCGCTTCCTCGCGATCTTCCACCAAAGAGAAACTCGTGCGCTCGCTGCTGCTCAGACACTACCCGCTGCTACGCGCTGATTGGCTATATAAACTAGTCCAGCGGAACCCGCCCTCGGCCAATCAGAGCGCGCGATCCTCAGCCCGCGTAAGCTCCGCCCCGGTGTGGGCCAGTCAAATGGTATTTTTGTACTGTGTGATGATTCATGTTGTTCCTTTGCAATTTAAGGGTGGAATTTTATATATATTGCAGAAAAAAAAACCCCGACAACAACAGCTATTTTTAATCTAATGAATCTCGATTTTCTTCTTTATAAATAGTTTATGCTTTAATTATTTATTGTGCATATTTTTTTTTTACTAGATTTACTCTAAAAGAGCCCATAATTTCACACCGCATGACTCTACCTCGTGGAATAACAGAACCATTATAATAGAAAGACTCCAGCAAGAGTGGTATGAAAAAAAAAAAGTTTTATATGTTGTACTGTAGATCTGTTGGATGACGCTGGTCAGTTTATTCACCATACTTAATTCATGGAGAAATTTGAGATAAAATGTTCCTTTACAGAATTATTTAATACTCCGTGTAAAGCCATCCCTCCTTCTTTAAAACAATTAATACAAAACACCCTCATATATTCAAATGTATCTGTTCAATTGCTGTGTTGGAGCCATTGATTGTAAGTTTTACTTGGCCACCGGGTGGCGGTGTTACACGGTATTATTGCATCACCGGTGTGTGAGTCGGTTGGACGTGTCGGTAATGAAGCACAGTTTTTGACTGCACGGCAGAGAAGCGCGTAAGATGGACAGTGTTTGTATGCTGTGTCTGCAAGGTATGGACTTTAATTGTAAAGATTTGTCAACAAGGAACACTCACAGCAAGTTGTTTTGAGACATTTCGCTACTGGAGCACAAATAAAGACAGACATTTGTTTGCATCTGTTTCGCTTGCACGGACTCCGAAAACTTTCTCACCCTTATTATCAGCGGCAGCGGCTTGATGGAAAGCCGCTCCAGCCTGAATCGAAGACTGCAGGAATACATGCTGGGGATAAGAACAAAGTGATAGGGAATGTATTAAAATGTTATTTTCAGACTTCAATACACCTTCAAACATAAAACATTTTGATAATGAAGTATTAAAAAAAATAAATTTTGTAATTACCTTGAATTACCAACCTAAAATGAAGGATATTCAGTCTAAAATTATTAACAATGTTTATCCAGCTGCTGGAATTTTACGGAAAAGATTCCGTTTTGAGGCAGATCTCTGTGTTTTTTGTTTAGAAGAGCCTGAAACCACTGAACATTTCTTTTGTTTTCTTGTCCAGTCGCATTGCAGCTCTGGCAGGATCTTTACAGCTGGTTGAATACTGATATTAGTACTGATATTCCGTCACTTCATTTGTTTCAGGTGTTGGTGTACGCAGATGGTTTTTCAAAAAAGATGTCATTGATGGTAAACATTATTGTTACAATGGGTAAATATCATATACACAGAAGTAAGTGGCATAACAGTAAACCCTTTATAAATTGTTTTAAAAATGAATGTAAAAATATATAGAATCTTTAAAACACTTACGCAAAGATAATCAACCCCTGTAATGTATGAGTCTCTTTCCTTTTAAAATGGTAACATTTTGTCTATTTATTTATTTATTTGCAACCCCCTGAAATGTTTAAAACAATATTTTTCTTTGTTTGTTTATTGTTTGTAGATATATATATATATACACACACGGACATTTATGTATGACTGGAGAAAGTGTGTATTTTTCATATGCATATTTGTGTTCCCTGAAATTCCTTGAAATTGATATCGTTCAATAAAAAAAAGAAAATCTTAATAAATTTTAATAAATACGCCTATTTAAAAAAGTTTTAAAAAGTTCTAAATTAATTAAAAGGCAATAACATTGTAGATTTCTGCAGATATCCTCAATAAAGTGTGTTCAGCTTAGGTTTATTTCATAAACAAAACTCACACAGATCTTCTTTATTTAATAATTATTCATATACTGTAATATATAATGCTGTTTTCCTGGTGTATGTCTTTAAGAGATCACATACACACTTTACTGATATTTTCTTCAGAGCAGAATGATAATGTTTTTCGTGCAGGACGTGATGATTGTGTGCAGCGAAATGTTCTGGAGGAGTTCAGGGTGTTTCCATTATGTCTGATGATGCGTTTATTCCTTACATGGTTTCAACTCATGCGCATGCGCGTCACACACACACACACACACACACACACACACACACACACACTCTCCTGTACAAACAGTTAAAATATGCTGAATTATGCATTATGACTTTGTTAAAATCTGAAATCTTTAGTTTAATGCCATCGAGGCACGTCTTAGTTATTTTTCCCTTTTTTTTTCAAACGTCTGGATATGTTCTTGCAAGCAGCGCATATTTTATATGTCGAGACATCGGGCACTTTAACATCGGGTACATTTCTCTCGTGTTCATGTAAATCCTGACGGGTTTTCTTGTTTTAGTTCACTAAAGTGAACTTAAGCGCTATCAAGACACAAAACTACAAGTCCCGTGATGCACCGCGGCGGAGAGCGGCGGAAGAGGGCGGAGTCACTATCGGCTTTCTGACAGACACTTTCAGGAAGTGCTCGAGGTAAGCTTCACATCTTCCTTTTATTTAAACATTTATCGCAAAAAAGAGTTATTTTAAGCGCGACCTGTGTTATTAAAGCTTGTTTTTCAGCTCCAGGTTTGATCTTGTTCTTCAAGCTGTGCTGTACGAGAGCGTATTTGATTGTTAGCATTGCTAGTTTGTGGCTGAGGTTTCCTGCTGCGCGTCTGTTTATTAATATTAGATGAATATAAATGCCTCATTTAATATTTAACGGCTTTTAATATGTCAAACAGCTGTGAACTGATGCAGTTACATTCCAACACCAAATAAGACTGATTCTGTGGTGTGGAACTCAGATTTGATCATGATTAATCGATTATTTGATATAGTTTGATGGTGTTGATGATGATGATGCTCGAGTGTCAGAAATGAATTTTATTCTTTATGAAGAATTTTCATTTTTTATTTATTTATTTTTATTTATTTATTTATTTATTTTTACCAGATGTAAATATAATGTTTTGGCCATGTGTAATTTCCATATGGATGATGCTGCAGTTCACTAACACAAAATCATCAGTCAGTCAGATTTATGATCTAATAGATTGGGGATTTTACCTTTTATAACTAGGCCTAGAATTGAGTCTTACAAACTTTATTAGATGTTACAAATAAAAGACAGAGAAGTTCATTACAAGGGCATCTTAGTGGCTTTTCTGTCCGTTTCAGGGACCAGAAACTCCTTTCATTTCTCCTTATGAATGTCCGATTTTAATTTCATGTTCTTTTTTTTTTTTGATGTACGTGTTTCTTTTAAAATTCAGATAAGTTTATGTTGATGTACAAAAGCAGTGGTGTTTGCTTATTTGGTGTCCATCCAAATGATGAGAATATGAGGAAAATGTGAAGAGAAGTGAACAGTGTTCAGATTTCCACTGATTGTGATGATGTTTCAGGAGGATCCAGCGACCCCCATCATCCTCACATGTGTGCGTTCAGACGCTGAAATCAGCTTCCGGCAGACGCTTGCGGCCGCTGAGCGAGAGCACAATAGAGCAAAACACACAGGAAGAGAGAGAAGAAAGTCAGACGGAGGAAGTTGCTGCAGAAGGAGCATGACAGAGTTTTGGGTGTGTTTCAGCTGCTGCGTCGCTGAACAGCCGCAACCCGTAAGTCACAAACACTCGCTTATGTGATGATGATGATGATGATGAAGAGTGGAGGGTTCAGACTGATGAACGTGTGCTGAGACTCAGATCTCCGTGTGTGCGTTGATGTTGAATGTCGCGTGTCTTCCTGTGTCTCGCTTCATTGTTCCGCCCTCTTTTTCTTTGCGTGTGAATTGCAGAAGCGGAGGCGGAGGATAGATCGCTCTATGATCGGAGAACCCACAAACTTTGTTCATATGACACACGTGGGCTCTGGAGACATGGGAATGGGTCTGGGAGCTGTGAGTATCGTTACTCTGCATTAGACATTTAGAAAACAGACTCATCATTCACTGCATTTATGTATTTTGCCTTTGGGGTGCTTTAAAAATGTTTTATAGCCATTTATTTACTTTCTCTATATTATTTCTCATCATGGATATAGCTGTGGAAGTTAGCGTTGCAGTAAATTCTAATCAATCAAGCAGTCATTGTCTTTGGGGTGAAATATTCTGGAGATTTGGTGAGATTCGTGTTTTACGGCAAAAACCGCATAAATAAGCAGCATTTGCATGAGTGCGACTGAATCACATCACTTTACACTTGGTTTGTTTGTAAGTAAAGAACACATTTGACTAACAAATGAATTGGTTAGTTGAAGCTGACAGACTCGCAGCCGATGAATCGCTCGGATCAAAATGCTTTGACCAGCCGCTGTGCTCTGGATCTCGAGTTGATTTGTGCTGTTTGTGTGGGGCAGGTGGACTCGGTGCAGGCGCAGATGAAATCCAAAGGCGGTTACGGGAACGGCACATCGGAGAGCGTTCAGGGCTGATCAGGTGACTGTTTGACTTCATCAACACTATAATGACTCTAGAACGACCTGCATCACATAGAGAGTCAGTGCGCAGGGTCCACATTTAGTTTTACGTAAGGTTAGTGTTCTGACGATTATTTAAAATTTAAGGCCAAAAATGTCCTAAATATCTTAAATGGCAAACCATAGTCCAAATCGTATTTTCACTAGGTCTTAAATTTGATTATAGAAAAACAGGAATATTTACACAATCGGTAAGACTTGTAATGTTTTTTAAAAAAGTCTCTTATGCTCATCAAGGCTGCATTTTTTTGATCAGAAATACAGAAAAAAATAGTAATATTGCAAATTGTTGTTACAATATAAAGTAATGGTTTTTATGTTAATATACTTTAAATTATAATTTATTCCTTTGATGTAAAGCTGAATTTTCATCAGCTGTTACTCCAGTATTCAGTTGTGCTGCTTAATATTTTTTTGGAACCTGTGATACTTTTTTCAGAATTCTTTGATCAATAAAAGGTTCAAAAGAACAGCATTTAAAACAGAAAGGAAGTTTGGGGTCAGTAAATTTTTGTTCTTTCTTTTTTTTTTTTTTAAAGAAATTATTACTTTTATTCACCAAGGATGTGTTAATTTAATAAACAGTGACAGCATAGATTTACATAGTTAGAAAAGATTTATATTTTGAATAAATGCTGTTCTTTTTAACTTGTTATTCATCAAAGAATCCTGAAAAAAAAAAATCACAGGTTGCAAAAAATTATTTGGCAGCACAGCTGAATAAATCAGCATATTAGAATGATTTCTGAAGGATCATGTGACACTTAAGACTGGAGTAACGGCTGATGAAAATTCAGCTTTGCATCACAGGAATAAATTATATTTTGAAGTATATTACAATAAAAACCATTATTTTATATTGTAATAACATTTTGCAATTTTAATGTTTTTTTTCTGTGTTTTCGCTCAAATAAATGCAGCCTTGAGGAGCAGAAGAGACTTCTTTAAAAAAACATTACAAGTCTTACTGATCCCAACCTTTGAGCAGGAGTGTGTATGCGTTTTTGTCAGAACCTGTATTTGAACTGTACAGATGCTTAAAATCATGGTCACATTTACGGTTTAATATGTTGCTCATACGGTATTCATTTTATTGTGCAGGTTGTGTAAAAAAGCATTATTTTATTATAGTGCAATTTTATTCAGAAGTATTGCAGATAGTGTGCTGTTCCGAATGTGTTTATGATGGTGATTTCTGATAGTGATCTAGTGATTGCGGATGAAAGATTCAGAGCCGCTCATGATAAGTGATTTTGAAGAACTCATGTTCTGCTGTTATTGCTCTTAATTCAGAGTAATTGTCTGACACCATCGAGGCTGTTACGAGCGTCTCGTTAATGTTTGATGTTCAGACCAGAAATCACACGTTACACCATCAAACCTGCGCTGCGATCTGTTTCACGTTGCGTTAATGTCACACGCCCTGATTTTGACGATGGTTGTTTTGTGTCCCGCAGCTGCTGGCGCGAGTCCATCGAAAGCGCAGACACTGGAGCGAGCGATCACTTCACCGCCGGCCCGACGGTTGTAGATATTTTTGTAATGAAAGCACTGCTATTCTTTTACTGCTTTATCGATTGTCCTGTACAAAACGTCCTTTAACGGTAGAGATGGATCAGAATGCCTGGTAAATACATGATTGTCTGTGTGATAATCAAAATTCTGATGTGGTTTTTCCCATGGATCTGTATTTATTTCATGGTTTAATGGTGGCTGGGCCACATGAGATACACAGATAAACAAATTCAGACGCTTCAGCGTTGTTATTAGGTCTGTAATAACTGCTTTTTGTTATGTTTTGTACCTTTCCAATATTCCCTGGACAATGGAATATCTTTTTTTGTTTTATCTTTTAAATGTGCTGTGTTTGCGGTAAACTTGAAATGTGCATCTTACTGTAATATTTGTGCAATGCTCGTACAGGATGCACTGACAGGAAAGTATTTTTGTACAAATCATGTTCATTTTCATTCTCATGCCTAAATAAAATTTCAACCTTGTAACACACTGTGTTTGGTGTTTTTGCACTTCTGAAAGGTGAATGAGCCTGTGTGACTGCTGTGATGACGATCGGATCAATCACACTTTAGAAAGGGAAATCATCAGTCTGATCTGTGTGTGTGTTTTTGTTACTCTGGTTTTTCAGGTTCTGTTGGTACGGATCTGGGATTTTCAGACTTTCATGTTTATAAATACTCAATGCAGCATCAGTTAATAAAACTATAACACCTCTGGAAATATATATGAAGAGTTCAGATGCAAAACCATCTAAAAGCCATCTTGGTCAAAAATGAGATAATGATACTGAGTGAATGCTCTCGACACATATTATACGTCCATCAAATACTTTTTCTTCAAACTCACTAAAATTCCAGCCTCAGCCCAATCAGAAGTACCGGTACTTACATAGAAACCTATACATCTGAGCCTGATAAAAATGCATTTTTAAAGAAAGACGTCAGATGGATTTAGCTGGTTTTGCATCTGAACTCTTCATGAAGAGTTCAGATGCAAAACCAGCTAAATCCATATATATATATATATATATGTTTCTTGTATTTGTATGGTTTGTGTAGTTTTTTTCTCTTCATTATTAGCCATAGTAATTATTTAATTAGCATGTTTTGCCTGTGTTTTCTTTAAATTGCATATAAAAAACAGCACTGTATTAAGAGAAATACAAAGATTATAATAGGATTTATTAATGGGTAACATATAACATTATAGTTGAACTTTGACTCTCAAACAGTGGATTTGGCTCCGAATTATTCAGTTTATAAGTATATGAGAAAAGACTTACAAATCAATAAATAAATTCTTATCTATTAAGTGTTTATAATACAAATTGAAGAGACTGCAAAAATGTTGCATGTATTTGTATGTTTTATTGAGAACATCATATAAACAAAGGAAGTGGCATTCACAATACAGGAAAAATATCAACAATAAAATTAAATGAAAGCACTGGTAAAAAACTAGTTAAATGATCACATATCAAAGGACCTACATATTTCAATAGGTTTCTTTTTTTATTGGAAATAGTCCCAATATAATGCTGTAAGTCAGCAAGAAGAACACACAAAAGTAGTTTCTGTCCTAAAAATTTGCATTCATGCACATAATAGTTTGTATATTTTGTTATCTTCTGTGGTTTTGTTGACGTAGAGCGTTACGCCTCCGGTCACGTGACCCAGCGGCCGAACGCGGAAGAGGAAGCGAAAGCGTTTACCGTCACCGTAAACATGACAGAAGCGAAACCTAGAAAGTAAGTTGACGGTTAAAGATCGCCGGTTTTAAGCGAAATTAGAGTGCAGAACCCGTCGTAACTCGTTTTGTGTCGGAGCTTTGACCCGGATGCGGCAGTGATGGCAGTGAACGTGTTGTCATTCCTCCTGCTGATGTGGTTTTGCTTTCAGGTAAGCGCTGAAAATCGTTCGGTCCGAGCTGAAGATTCGCGAATCGGTGAATCAGCGCGGGGTTTTGTGTTTCTACTTACAGGTCGAGGGTCAGGAAGCGATTCTGCACGTGTCTAATGGATCTACAGTCCGAGAATATTGTCTGGTGTATAACTCCTCGTGGAGCAGCATCTCCGACAGCCTGAGTGGAGCCGTGAGACCAACACAAACACACACACAAACACACATCAGAGAATCCATTCAGACTCAGGTGAATCTGCGTTCGGGTGTGTCACGTGTTTCTCTCTCTGTGTGTGTGCGCGCGCGCAGGTGGCCTATCCGCTGGTGAACCTGACCTCCAGTCAGCTGTGTGTCAGGGGTCAGCAGGCCTCTCTGAAGGGTCAGGCCGTGGTGGTGATGAGGGGCGGTTGTGATTTCAGTCAGAAGGCTCTGGTCGCTCAGAGTCTGAACGCGTCTGTGCTTCTGATCGCCACCACTGAGAGTCTGGTAAGAGTCTGTCTGATCTCCTCATAAACACCAGCGTGAGCTCCTCGTCTGAACCTCCTCTGAACCCGATCTCACAGGTGACGCCGTCAGCGAACAAATCCGAGTACAGTAAGGTGAAGATTCCTCTGGCCCTCATGAGACGCCGAGACATCCTGGACGCCCTGCAGGTGAAGATGAAGTCACCTTTCCTTCTATAGTGCTTCATACATTACAGATGGTGTAATTCAGGATAATAAAATTCATCAGTTTTGAAGTAGAGCTATAAAGCCGCTCTACCTTCAAATCTTGATTCAGTTCACTTCAGTGGTGATTCCAGGGAGTCTTTAAAGGAGAAGTCCACTTCCAGAACAAAGATTTACAGATAATGTACTCACCCCTTGTCATCCAAGATGTTCATGTTTTTCTTTCTTCAGTCGTAAAGAAATTATGTTTTTTGAGGAAAACATTTCAGCATTTTTCTCCATATAATGGACTGATATGGTGCCCCGAGTTTGGACTTCCAAAATGCAGTTTAAATGCGGCTTCAAACGATCCCAAATGCGGTTGTAAACGATCCCAGCCGAGGAAGAAGGGTCTTATCTAGTGAAACGATCAGTTATTTTAATAAAAATAATACAGTTTATATACTTTTTAATGTCAAACGCTCGTCTTGTCTTACTCTGCCTGAACTCTTTGTTCTGGTTCATGTCAGTTAGGGTATGTCGAAAAACTCCCATCTCATGTTCTCCCTCAACATCCTATATCGCTCTTTTACCTTTTTTGTTAAAGGAACACTCTGCTTTTTTTGAAAATAGCTTAGCATAGATAATTGAATCAGATTAGACTGTTAGATCGAGCGAGATGCTAACGGTCTGATCTGATTCAATGATCTATGCTAAGCTATTTTCAAAAAAAGTGGAGTGTTCCTTTAAGGGTGTTTGATCTTCTTTGCATGTTCACTTTCCAAACACCGGGTCGGTGCTTCTGCAGTGATGTAGGATGATTTTAAAATGATTTTTGAAGTTGAGGGAGAAAATACAATTTTTTACGAGTTTTTCGACATACCCGAACTGTCTTGAGCCAGAATACACAGAGTTCAGGGACTGTGAGGCAAGACGAGCGTTTGAGAATAAAAAGTATTTCAATTTAAAAATTAAATGTATTTATGATGATGAACAGGATTATTATCATGTGAACATCAGTTACAGGGTTATATTGTTTATGGATTTTTGTTTGTTTATGATTTAATGTGGGAGAGCATTTTGATGATTTATATTCTAGCCTTGATTATCAGAATGTGTGTTGAATGTGCATGTTTTAATACTGTTGTTGAACTGTCTTCTGTCATCCTGAAATAGCCCCGTTAACGGTTTGTCCCGCTAGTGTTTGGCGGGAAGGTTGGATATATAGGGGAGGGTTTCTGGGTGTAGAGGGGTTCGGGCCGCTGGAGGCTCAAGGCCTTGTATTTTAAGTCAAATGTGGGATTCGAGTGTCAATCTGTTCTTGGAGGCTAGTGCCTAGGCCGTATTTTGCTGCTCTCAGCATGTTTTCTTTTTTTGTTTTGTAAAGTTTGTTTTGGAAATTTTGTTGATTTATTTTGGTTTATTTTGAAATGTGGTTGTAGCACGAGTGACGAGACAGCTGTCATGAATAAAAGCATTGCGACTTCAATGATTCACTTTGCAGCATTCCACCCTTTCGTTCTCGTCTCAGGCCCTACGGCAAAAGTACACGTTACAATTTCAGTCAAACGGTACAACAACTAGCCAACCGACTTCTGGTGGCAGCAGTTTTAACATCCAATGTGGCAGTGGTTGTAGCGGCACTATGACAGTATTTTTTTTAATGTAAATAAGCGATCGTTTCGCTAGATAAGACCCTTCTTCCTCGGCTGTGATCGTTTACAACCGCATTTGGGATCATTTGAAGCCGCATTTAAACTGCATTTTGGAAGTTCAAACTCGGGGCACCATATCAGTCCATTATATGGAGAAAAATCCTGAAATGTTTTCCTCAAAAAACATAATTTCTTTACGACTGAAGGAAGAAAGACATGAACATCTTGGATGACAAGGGGGTGAGTAATCTATTTGTAAATTGTTGTTCTGGAAGTGGACTTCTCCTTTAAAAAGTCTCAATTCACCCTTCCAGAAATTAAAGCCTTAAAATATCTTAAATCAGAGCAGAAAGTCTTAAATTCACATTAAATGTTGCATGCACTGCAAAAATAGCATCTTCCTCAGTATTTTTGTCTGAATATGCTTAAATCAGGATACATTTACTAGAAATGCAAAATGGACATATGAAGTTTTGTTTTCAGAAACTGAGCAAAATGAAGTGAGTTTCGAACAAATATCTGTTCATGTGGAATAAAAACGTTGGTAACACTTTAGAATAGGGTACACTACTTATTCACTATTAACTACGACTTTTCCCTCAGTAAATTCCTAATAGGTAGTTAGTAAGGTAGTTGTCAAGTTTAGGTATTGGGTAGGATTAGGGATGTAGAATAAGGTCATGTAGAATAAGGCATTAATATGTGCTTAATTAGTACTAATAAATGGCTAATATTCTAGTAATATGCATGCTAATAAGCAACTAGTTAAGAGACCGTAAAATAAAATGTTACCAAAAACTTGTTTTCCCTTTGAATTCAGTGGATTTTTCTGACTCCATTGACAGATATTTGTACTTGTTTTTATCATAAACTCACTTGATTTTGTTCAGTTTCTTAGAAAAAAAGACTTCATCTGTTCATTTTGCATCTCCAGTAAATGTATCCTGATTTAAGGATGTTTAGACATTTGCACTGGAAATCAAGACTGAGAAAGAACCGCAGTTTTTCTTGCAGGTGCAGTAAAAGTTATTACCATATTCTAGTGTTTACGAGCAGTGATATTCAAACCGTATGTTCATTGAAAAATATATTCAAAGCATTGGAAATCTGTTGGAAGTTGTATTTTCAAGCTTTGAATCGTTGCTGTGTTTTGTTCCATTCAGTTTATTCCTTAAATCTCCTTTACTTGAAGAGAACGTTTTCAAAAACGGATAACTGTTTTTTTAATTTTCAAAAATCATGTTTTTATTATGTTATGTTTTCATTGTGTTAGTTAGCTGTATTTTTAGTTTTTTTTTTTTTTTACCTTATATCCAAATAACCCCACTGCAGTTTGACTGAGATTAATTGGAATGGAATTAAATTGGAATTAAAAGTGGAGTTATCTGTTTTTGCAAGTGAATTTTTGGTTTTCACCTTTACAAAACCTGCAGAAACCCTGGATTTGGTCCAGTTCATGGGTTCAGTGTTGGAAAATTCATTAATTATGAAAACCGTCAGTTTCATCGTTAAAGCAGAAAACAGTAGAGTCATTATTCAATTCAGAAACAAATCCAGTTTCATCAGTAAATCAGCCTGACGGTCATTATTCCGCTCAGCTCGGGTTTGGCTGTCGTCGTTAAATCGGTGATATTAGCGAACACTACACAACCGTCTGTTGACGGCGATTCCGTCTCTCAGGTGTTTCCTCAGGGGATGGAGGTGAGGTTGTACGCTCCTCCTGTCCCTCCGTTCGACGCCAGCATCGTCGTCATGCTGCTGATCGCCGTGTTCACGGTGACGACGGGCGGATTCTGGAGCGGCGCGGCGGAGAAGTGAGTTAGCGATCGTCATTGATGTTGTGTCGTGTGTGTGGCGTGTGTACTGACGGCCGGCGTGTGTCGTGTCAAGGCTGAAGCAGGCGGCGGGACCGGCGTCTGACGCGGGTGAAGGACAGTCCGACGGCAGCGAGCTCTCGCTCTACTCTCCTCTGAAGGTGCTGCTGTTCGTGGCCATGATGTGTGTGATGCTGGTGCTCATGTACTTCTTCTACCGCTGGCTGGGTGAGTCTCGCCGCTGTACGACGTTCAGGAAGTGAGGAGGAGCGTGACTGATGATTGTTTCCTCCTGCAGTTTATGTGATTATCGTCATATTCTGCCTGGCATCAGCGTCGGCGCTCTACAACTGCCTGGATTCACTGATGACGGCGCTGGGCTGCGGCACACTCAGGTCAGAAAACACACACACACACACACACACAGATGCATACACAAACACACTGAGACTGCCATTCAGAAGTTTGGGATCAGTAAGATTTTTAATGTTTGTTTTTTAAAAGAATTCTCTTATGCTCATCAAGGCTGCATTTACCTGTTCAAAAATACAGAAAGAGTAGTACTGTGAAATATTATAACAGTCTAAAATAATGTGTTTCTCTTTTAATATGTTTTAAAATGTAATTTATTCCTGTGATCAAAGCTGAATTTTCAGCATCATTACCGCAGTCTTCAGTGTCACATGATCCTTCAGAAATCATTCTGATGTTTATTTGTTACTTTTATCATCAATGTTGAAAACCGTTGTGCTGCTTAATATTTTTTGAAACCTGTGATTCTAATAGTAATATTGTACAACAATGTATAAGCCTTTGCTATCACTTTTAATTCTTGGCGAATAAAAGTATTAATTTCTTTCAAAAAAAGAAAGAATACAAATTTACTGACCACACATTATTAAAGTGCTCCTATTATGCCTTTTCAAATATGACCTTTCATGCAGTGTGTCGTGTAGCTGTATGTGAACATAAAGCATCTACGAAGTTGTGAAGCCGACAGTGCACCATAAATAAAGTTATTGTCTATCCAAAAAAAGAGTCGGTTCACCATCGCCTGAACGAGTCGTCAGGAATTCGAAACTGTTTCTGTTACGGCCACACGTCACAAAGTAACACATTTGCATAACGTCCGCCCATGAACCGTCCTCCGAACCTCTAACTGTAAGTGTGATTAATAATTGATGGTTGAATTTTTAGCGATCGCTCAAAATCGTCCTGTATCGCTCATGGGGGTGAGTAAATTATCAGGACATTTTTCTTCTGAAAGTGGAGTAATCCTTTAAAACTTGTTGCTCTCATGTGACGTTACTCTGTATCATGCAAAATACATATTTAGTTGTGTGTGTGTGTGTGTGTGTGTGTGTGTGTGTGTGTGTGTGTGTGTGTGTGTGTGTTGTGTTCACTCCGCGCAGCTCGTCGGTCTCTGTCTAACCTGCTGACGGCTTTATCTGTTCACTCGCTATTGTCTAGAAACGTGTGGATGAATAGTGAATGTTTGTCATTGTCATTACTTTAAGTTCTGATAAAGAATCGAACAATACATTGGTGTACAAGCTGCAGTGCTTTATCAATATGTGTTGTGGGCTGGAGTAACGGTGATGGGCGTTCCGTGTTTGAAATTCGCTGCACGCAGTAACGTTAAACCAATAACAGAAGACTGGGTCATCGAACCAATCACCGCAGATTAGTGTCACGCAAAGGAGTGGTTTGGACAAATGATTCATTTTAACGAACCGTTTAGGAGTCGTTGAGCAAATAAGGTAAAAATAAATGCATATTAATAGACAATAAAAGTGTTTTTTGACCTTGCATGCATGTCAACTTGTTGTTGGGGACTCACAAAACCAAAATATGAACCTTTTATAATCCATAATAGGGGCACTTTAAATGGTACTTTATATTGTTACAAAACTTCTATTTTAATTAAATGCTGATCTTGTTCAGTTTTTATTTATTAAAGAACCCTGAAAAAAAAGTATCACAGGTTCCAACTAAATATTAGCAAGCATAACTGTTTTCAACTGTGACCCTGAAGACTGGAGTAATGATGCTGAAAATTCAGCTTTGTCACAGAAATAAATGACATCTTAACAGATATTCACAGAGGAAACAGCTGTTTGAAACTGAAGTAATATTTCACAATACTACTGTTTTTTTTTCCTGGGTTTTTGATCAAATAAATGCAGCCTTGAAAGTAAGTGAAATAAAGCTAAAATAATATATAAACACTAGATGAAAAACTTTAAAAATGCAAATGAAAACTAGAATGAAGCTGAATGACTAAAACTAAACCTGAAATAAAAATAAAAGCTAAAGAAAAAAATTATAAAAATGTCACAAAGCACATAATTACTTAAAACTTAAACTAAAATTAAAATGAAAACTGAAAATATAAAAATAAAAGGTAATTCAACAAATTAATATATATTGCATTTTCTGAAAAATGTCTTACCTGACTGTTAATTGCTCTGGGTCAAATTTTACTATTACATTTTAGAAATAATATGAAATACCTGTAAATAAAAAGTAATATTTACAAACATTATAAACACTATAAATGTGCATTTTTTTTTTTTAACTCTCGTCATTTTAGAACAAATCATTTAGATATAACAATATTCAGAATAACAGGAAGGAAAAATATAAGTATAAAACAAACAAACTATAGTAGCATGCAAGATAAACAACAATTATTATACACGCATATGATGAACTGAATTCATTTCAAGTCAAAACCGAATCTAGTGGGAATGTTGTGTGAAATGCACTTTACAAATAAACATTCCTCTGTCATTCCACTCTGATCCACACGTGTGTAAAAGTCACTTTGGAATACGAGGCACAGCATGTTTTAAATCAGGGCTTCTCCGTTCTGGCCCGCGAGATCCATTTTCCTGCGGAGTTCAGCTCCAACCCTAATCAAACACACCTGAACAGCTTCATCAAGGTCTTTAGGATCACTAGAAAGTTACAGGCAGGTGAGTTTGATCAAGGTCGGAGCTGAACTCTGCAGGAAAAAGGAAACTCGCAGGCCAGAGTTGAGAACATCTATTTTAAATGATCAGAAACGTGACTTGTATTCTCTATAAATGTATTCTTCTAAAAATACAGTAGTACTTAAATAGCACCGGAACAGCTGTGTTGTGGAGAGCGTGGTGTGTTGGTGTGACGCTCGTGTGGGTTTGTGTTGTGTTTGATGCTGATGTTACTGAGGTTTGGCTCTGATTCTCAACTCTGTGTCATTTTTCCAGTGTTTCCTGCAGTGGGAGAAGCGTTTCTATACGGTCACTGCTGCTCGCCGCCGTCTGCATCACACTGTCTGTCATCTGGGGAGTGTATCGCAACGAAGACAGGTCTCACACACACACACACACACACACACGCACACAGAGCTCTGTTGTCCCGCTCTGGTCAGTGGGTGTTTATAACGTGGTTTGTTTTCACACATGTTCGTCTGTTCCAGAGTGATTCACACACAGCTGAGTCCAGCTGCAGTGTTTTGATTAATAGCTCAACAGAAGTCAGTGTGTGTGTGTGATGTAAACAGATGAGTCTCTTCCTCTTCACTGTGGTCGTTCCTACTTTCTCACTTCTGCATTCAGTGTGTGTTTTGTATGTTTGGGTGTGTTTGGAACTTTATCTGCTAAAACACACAGCTGGTTGTGTCATAACTGCTGTTTGCATCACTGTATAATAATACATGGTATAAGACTGCACAGTTACTCAAAATAAAACCAAAACTGTGCAATTAGAACATGGCAAAGGCCGCAACTGAAATAAGTAAACACGCACTGTTGATTTACATGTGAGCCGGACATGATGCGGTGTATTAATAAATACTCAAACACTGAAATACTACTATAGTAACATTTCTTATTGTTTGATATTATAGCTTTTTTTAAAAATTTGCATTTTGAGTTGCAGTAGCAATTATAATGTAAACAAATGTAACAAATCTGAGTGTTTCTGTCGGTGTTTCTGCTCTGGTGTGTGCAGGTGGATCTGGATTCTTCAGGATCTGCTGGGCGTGGCGTTCTGTCTGAACTTCCTGAAGACCATCAGTCTGTCCAACTTTAAGGTGAGCCGTGTTTCAGCGTTGTTTGCGGCGGCGCTGTGCTGCGGATCTGACGTGTGTTTGCTCGTGTCCCGCAGATCTGCGTGATTCTGCTCAGTCTGCTGCTGCTTTATGACGTCTTCTTCGTCTTCATCACGCCGTTCCTGACAAAGGTGAGTATCAGCGGATCCACACTCAGCGTCTGCTTGTCTTCTCATCTCTCTGTGTGTGTGTGTGTGTGTGTGTGTGTGTGTGTGTGTGCGCCAGCCTGCAGTCTCCACAATGTAAAATGATTAAAAATAGTAAATGATGTTTATCTGAAAGTGTAACGATGCAAACATGTTTTCTGTAAGGGGCAGGTTTAGGGTTAGGGTTGGGTGAGGGGATGAACAGTATCGTTTGGTCAGTATAAAAACTATAGAAGTCTATGGAAAGTCCCTACAATTCACAAAAACAAACGTGTGTGTGTGTGTGTGTGTGTGTGTGTGTGTGTTTATCTGTGTGTGTTTCAGAATGGCGAGAGCATCATGGTGCAGGTGGCTCTTGGTCCCGGTGCGGGAGGGAAGGTGAGTGTGAGCGCCTCATGTGATCTGTGTGTGAATCACGTACATCACTAACAGCAGCTTCTGGTTTTAGGGTGACGGCATTGGGGTGGAGATTCCGGGTGAAAACTCGTCCTCCTACGAGAAAGTAAGACACGCACGCACGCACACACACTAGTTTACAGCAGAATACAGTACTAATGTACTACTTACTGCACACTATATGTGTGAATCCTATAGAAGCTTGTTTTTGCCATGGGATAATTTTTTTTTTTTCTCATAATTGTGAGGGGGAAAAAGTCAGATTTTTAAGATATACACTATAAATTGAAAATAAAAGTCAGAATTGTGAGGTAAAAATTTGAAATTATTTTTTATTTTTTTTTCCATAGAATCCTGTTTGCCATAGAATCCACGTTTCGGTCCAAAGTAAAAAAAAATAAAAATAAAAATTAGTGCTGTCAAACGATTGTGATTAATCACATCCAAAATAAGTTTTTGTTTATATGATATATGTGTGCAGTGTATGTATTATGCATGTATATATTTAAGAAAACTGTTATGTTTATATACTTATATATAATGCAAATTATATGAATATAAATGTATACATGTAGATATTTTCAAAATATATACTGTATGTGTGTATTTATATATGCATAATATAAACCATAGAAATGTATTATTTAAAAAAACAACAACTTATTTTGGATGCGATTTGTTTGAAGGCACTAGAAAAAATAATTACATTTTGCAAAGGAAAAATAAAGCCTGTTTTTAGAACCATTCATATTTTAATGAATATTAGGCATTGTTTATCATGATACAGTCATGTATAATTACTGAATTGCAATATAAATGTATTGTTATAATATATTTTTAAATCTAGCAGTTGAGATTTGCTATATAGTGTACATCACTTTGATGTGAGTGTACATACAGGTAAAGTTTGACATACTATATATCCAAGCGGTGCGATTATAGGAAGTGTGTGTGTTTTCCAGTTGCCGGTGGTGATGCGTATCCCACAGTTCTCAGCGGTGGCTCAGAATCTGTGTATGATGCAGTTCTCCATTCTGGGCTACGGTGACATCATCATACCAGGTATATCATACAACACGCAACCTCATGTTAAAACTAAATCAGGTCATCAGTGATTCTAAAGCTGAGCTCACTGCACACTCAGTCTTGCACAAGAACGCTGTCTTCGGCTCCCGATGGACTCGTGTTTACGGTCGCTTCTGTCTGCAGGTCTGCTGGTCGCGTACTGCCACAAGTTTGACGTGTGGATGGGAAACTCCAGAAGAATCTACTTCGTCTCCTGTGCCGTCGGTACGAGCGTCTGCCGCCTCTGCTGCGGTCATAGGACTCGGATTGCACTAGTAGTGTGTTGTGACTGCTCTAACGGTGTGTGTGTGTGTGTGTGTGTTGTGTAGCGTACGCCGTGGGTCTGGTGATGACGTTCGCAGTGATGTTGCTGTCTAAGATGGGTCAGCCGGCGCTGCTCTATCTAGTTCCCTGTACGCTCCTCACCAGCGGCATCCTCGCCTCCGTACGCAAGGAGTTCAGACACTTCTGGAGCGGCACCGGCACCTACCAGGTGAGTCGAGTGATCGATGAGAGGATTCTTTCTGCTTCTGTCCGTTCGATGTCTTTGCAGACAAGCAGCAGTCTGATGTGATTGTCACGTGATTTTTCAGCCTGTTAGTAAACTCTGTGTCAGCAACACGCACACAAGCGCTTCTGGACACTCGAGCAACAGTACAGAACAGTGCAAACACGTTTGATTCTCAGAAGAAATCAGCCCTTCTGCAACTGCACACACTTCTGTGGCTTAAAGGGACAGTTCACCCAAAAATGAACATTTGCTGGTAACTTACTCAACCTCACACCATCCAGGATGGAGTTGAGTACTTTTCGGCAGATTTTAGCTGAAACGGTTAGTTCTGATGATTTATAAAATGCAAGTCAATGGCTGTTGGCACTTTGAAAGTCAAAAAGATCATATCGGGCCATGCAAAATGGATAGCCATGACTCCTGACAATATATTGAGGAATTACAGAGTGAAACGATTCGTCTGTGTGAGAAAACGGGAAACTGTGAATGAATCGTTCTATTGAACTGGTTCTTTTTAGTGAACTAGTTGAATCAGTCAAAGCGGACTGAAGCATTTGAAACAGTTTGTGGTTTGAGCAGCACAGATCTACGAGTTACTCGATCAAAACTCACTTTCAGACTCCTGACGGTCACTCCGACTGGAAGTGAGCCTGTATAACGGTGTATCTGATCCACTCTTTTGAGTGCTAGTAGCTTTGAATTGCATTTTATGAATCGCCAAGATTGATGGTTTCAGCTAAAAATCTTCTGTGCAGTTATTGAAGAACAAACGTCACGCACATCTTGGATGATCTGAGGATGAGTAAATGAACAGCACATTTTTATTTTTGGGTGAACTGTCACTTTAAACCAATTTCTCAGGTCATGGGTTTGATTTCCAGGGAATGCAAGAACCTTAAATGCAGTGCTAGTCTGCTTAATGAATAAATGCTTTATTTGAAGTTTTTAAAGTCGCCTAACAACATATTTGCCTAATCAATAATAATGAAGCTTTTAATGGCACGGGAAACTGAGCGTGTCGGACATTTGTCCAAGTATTTGTGTATTAGTTTAGGGTGTGTTTCTGGTGAAGGACTCCAGAGTCTCTGTGTGTGTGTGTGAGCCGTTACATAAGATACAGATATATGCATCCGTGTGTGTGTATGTTGTGTTATAAGACTTGAAATGTGACTTGGTCTCCATCAGGTCCTGGACGAGTCTAGGAAGCCCTTACTCTCAGGTTTGAGCTCTTGTTTTAGTCCTCCATTCATCATCACTCCTGCTCAATGCTGCCCCCCTGTCTGTGTGTTTGCGTGTGTGTATTTGTGCAGCTTCCTGCTCTAACTCCTCACTTCCTGCAGTGTACTTGTTCACCACATGGTGGCGCTACAGTACGCAGATTGTCCTGTCTGTCTGTGTGACGTAGATGAGCTGCTTGAGTGTGTCCAGCATGTTTATATCTGATGATTTCAGTTTTCTGATGTAACTAACACACGACTGAGCGTAGAAACATAAAAACACCTGCATGAAGTGCAGCTCTGCTCAGTCACTCGTCACACCTGTTTTTCTGTGAATTCCTGCGAGTGTGAACATCCCTTTACTTTCATTGAATGTCATACAGGGATGTGTTTTGAAGTATTTTGCCATACACACAGTGGGTCTCATTCACTAATATGGAATATTCATACGTATGCTCTTCTAACGCCTGATTCACGAGCGTACGTGTGTGAATTTGCTTTTAATGCTCATTGTGATGAATTTGTAGTATTGTAAATGAACAGAACACCCAAATCATCTCCATATAAAGGCTTTCTATCATAATCTTTCCTTCACAGCCTTTCGTCACTCTCAGAAAACATACAACTCTTAAGTAAACTCTAAAGACACACAGAAGGATTTTAATAAGCATTAAATATATTTTACCAATTTATTTAAATAAAATATATTTTGTTTTATAGTGTTGTAATAATAATATATTTTAATGGCAAGCACTGAATATATGCATTAAATATGTATAAAATGTTATTTATTTATTTACACAAGTATGATTTCAGTAGTGATGATAGTGATGATTTAACAGTGAATGAGACTCATTGTTTTTTGTTTTTCTTTACACATTACTCAGTAAATCAAAACTATACCAAAATAAAAACATATTTACAGATTATGACAGTTTTTGTTTGTTACCAGTAGTAAAACTCACTTGAAAATCTTTCCAAGCGACTATAGTTTTATATTGTGCCAGTGCATGGTGAATGTTTGCGTGTGGTTGTTCTTCTGCTGACTGTCTCTCTCTGTTCCAGTGACGTCTGTCTCTGTCTCCTCAGATGGAGACGCTGGTGGAGTGAGGAGCTGCTGAGGTTCTGACTGACATGTGTTTCCTGTGACACGCAGCCAAAGGGAAATACGCCAACGGTTCTGATGATCTGATGGGAATGTTGTGTGTGTGTGTTTCTGTCTCATCATCGTCCGCACTCAATCACACTGGGACACTTTACTAAAATATCAGACTGTCTGAAAATGATTCTTTAAGAGGCCTTAAATAACCAGATCAACCTGCTGTTTTTTGTCTTTCACTTTTTTTATGTGATCATTTTATAACGTGAGGTTTAAAATATTTGACAAAAATGTAATGAACAGTTTAACTCTCTCTGTAATCAAAATAAACAAATATGAAGACTAAATAGTGGATGACTGATGTGTTTACATGTGCAGATTCAGTCTGTATGTGTGATGTATGTGAACGTCCAGTCGCCTCTGTCCGCAGACACCAGCTGAAATCTGATTAATGTGCGCAGATGATGGACGGAGCTGAGCTACAATCACACCACCCGGATCTGTTAGTCCAACTTCACTACAAAAAAAAACAGTTTTCAGTCAAACTAAAACATTTACATGACATTTCAAAAAGCTGATGTACTGCTTTAGTCTGACTTTTCGGGTGGTTCGATTAAGACGAACTCTGCTGTGATTGCTCTATAGAGCAGTGGATGTGAATAAGTGTGAACGCTGACCTCTAAACTTCAGTGCTTCCAAAGAACTCCAGTACAGTTTGACTGATCTATGAATGCAACATGGACCAGAGACACCTAAATGAACCAGAAACAGGGTGTGATATCACAACATGACCCCAAAAGACAGATATAGTGGTATTTTTTTATTAGCTTTTAACTCTCAAGAGCTTATAAATGTGCAAAAGAGTCAAAACAGTGCAGGAATTCTCCCGTTTCACACAGAGACTGCAGTTTTGATGCTTCTGCCAAACTGTATGGTATGCATGAGCATTCTGTCTTTTAGGGTCAGTCATCTTTACGCAGTACATCTTCTGTTTGAAACGCCGTAGAAACACTTTAGACGGACTAAAATCATACCAGTGGTTTTGTATCTTTAGGTTTGAAGTTAAAAATGGAAGTGTGAACTCTACGCGAACCAGGACTAAACGTTTCATTTTCTTTTTTTGGTCTGGACCAAAGGAACTAAGAGAAGTGAGCTACAAATGTAAACACACTTAATGTCTGCTTGGGTGTGTGTGTTTGTTTGTGTGTCCAAGCGGTCGGTGAGGATCACTATGGTATTGGACGGTTATTATCATACTTATGTACTATGGTAATACCATGATACAGGAGGTTGTTTCACGCGCTTTCACTTTGAGCAGCAGCAGCAGCAGCAGCAGCAGCAGCATGTGTGTCTGTAGGTGAGAATGAGACGCGACGCCCCGCCGCTGCTCCGCCCCGCGCATGTGACGCGCTGCGGGCTGACTCAGCGGGGGGGACGGGCTCAAACCGACTCCGTCACGCCGCGTCAGTCCGGAGTCGCACAATTATGAAAAATCCACCTTCCGCTGGAGCTGCAGCGGACACACACGACTCCCACCGCCGCCACCGGGCTTTCCTTCCGAGCCTTACCGAGCAGCACAACGCCGATAGATGGCTAGACGCCCCGGATCAGCGCCTCGCGAGTCTGAACGGTGAAGAGAATGGTACGGGTCTCTGCTGTTTCCTAGCGTTTGCGTGGCACGGACGCGACTGCGTGTTTCTGAGGCAAGTCTCCGCTTGCTGCATGAGACGAACGCGCTGACAGCTGAGCCGCGATCGGGCGCGGGGCTCGGGCGTCGCGTCGAGGCTTTCTGGCTCGTGGTTCGCCGCTAGCTTTAGCTGCTGTGACGCGTGCGCACCGAGCCCCGGTACCGGCGAAGCGGGCTGGAAACACCTGGCGTCGCGTTCGCGCAGACGTTCGAGCCGCCGACGTACGTAGATCACAACGATCGTGCGCGTCCACGGAATTAAAGCCTCCGGTTATGGAAACCGTTGAGTTAGCCTAGCCGCTCGCGCTGCGGTCGGTTCCTCAACTCGCCGACATGAACTGACCGTAAACAACCACGAGAAGAGTGTCGTGGTGAAATGAACGGCGGTTAAATAGCACCGTGTTCATAAACAGAAATACTGAGTCGGCGCCGCGCGCGGCTGCCTGAATGGCGCGAGTTCTGAGGAAATTCCTGCGGTCGTTTGTGCTGCGCGCTGGATTACGGATGTCGCGCTGTTTTTATGTTCAGGAATACTTTGAAAACGTGTTTGTGCTCACGAGTTCCTCTTAAATGATAACCTGACGCTCATCTCCCGTCGAAGCGTGCTCTGGCGCTCTGTCAGTGTGGCGGCGGGAGCGCGCTCGGGGCGTCACGTGTCCTCACTGACATGTCAACTGCCAGCGATTAATCGAGTATAAATAGAGTCAAATCTTCGAGTCCAGCGATGGTGAGTAATTAGTGTGCAGATCGAAGTAGTGATAATAGTGTAACTTCACGTTTTCAAACAGACCTGACAGAAAGTCTTGATGATTCTATGATGATTTTCGTTCAAGCACTGTGATGTTCGGATTGTGAGATGCTAGTGGCTGCTTTTCGATTCTAACAGCACTAAATGACAGAAAACATTTAAAATAACGGCTCCAAAAGGTTTTTTTTTTTTTTTTTTTCAAAGAACAACCATTTTTGGTCCCCCCCCCAAAAGAGAACCATGTTTTCTTAGTGTGAAGAAGCTTCAGTGAATATTATAGAATAACTAGTTCAGTGGATTATCTGGCGTTTGTGTGCTTCAGTGTGTGTTTATGGTGTTGCTTTGAAACATGGATCCGCTCGTATGTTTCTTGGCTATTTATTGGTATAAGTGTCTGTTAACCGTCGTTAACATTATTCCAGTGTTTCATTCTAAACGGCTATTAGCCTACATGTACCGTATTCATCTGAAGTCATGTCAGGTTCTCTGAGCAACTCGTTTTGACCTGATCTTCCCTGCCGTGGTCGTTCTAGAGGACTGGAACAGGATTTACTTGCACTACAGGGTCCTGGTGTTTTTCAGGGCCTTGAGCTGAATTTTTAGTCTAAACTAGTTGTGCTGACCCTGATGACCCCTGTAAGAACCCAGTGTGTGTGGATGGGTGGCCTGTAGAGCTGCGTCTCAAAGCTAATATTTCTACTCCGTTTTGGAGAATCGTTAGTAAATAGAGCTTCAGAATGAGTCAGTTGGATAATTTAGTTTGTTTGGTTAATTGAAGTGAGCTGGATGGAGCTGTAGAGTGACGTGCATCATGGTCTTTATTGTCGTTCTGAAAGCTTTCGGTCCGTCATCATTTACTCGCCCGCATGTTGTTTGGCAATGTTACTACTTTGGAACTCAAAAGAAGATATTTTGATAAATGTTTCAGTGTTTTATGATCATGCTATGAAAGTCAGTGGGGCCCAATGTTATTCGGTTCCCAGTGTTCTTCAGAATGTCTCCTTACATGTTCCGCAGAAGAAAGAAAGTCATAAAGGTTTGGATTGACACATCATCAGAAGCAAATGAAAGCACATTTTATTCATGGACCCACTTTATATTAAGTGTCTTTAACTCCTGTCTACTAACATTTATATTAATCTTTTGATACAATGCGCTTAATGTGTGTTTTTATGTTGTACTTGCATTTAAAAAAAAAAAAAAACAAAAAAACACCATCCTGTGGTTACGTATGGAATTCATATCAGTAGTTACATCTGTAATTACACTCTTAAACCTAACCTAAACTTGACCTAAACCTAACCAAACCACTAAACCTAAACTGTATCTCACCTCAATAGCAGCAAAAGTGTTTCACAATTTGACATGAATACAATAGTTACACTGTACCTGACTTTGTTTTCATTCATTCATTCATAAGTAGACTCCCAACATGTTAGAGACACCTATATGAGGTGGGACTTGCATTTTATTTTTGAATATTCTTCATAGTTGAACTTTCTGGAAGCTTTGATGATGCTTTCCTCAGTTGTGGTGATTGATGCCGAGAGCAGCTATTAAAGACAACAGCAAATACCTGTAGGTGAAAAGATCAATAGAGTGACCGGTGGAACCTGTTTGAGGTTAATTGCCTCTCTTAGTATGCAGAAGAGGCGGCAGCGGTGCTGACAACACGACTGAAACCTGTGGAAGATGATCTGAGTCTCTGAACGCGTTTGACCGTTCGATCAGTGAGTCCGTCTGTCGGTCGAGTGCTGATGCTGATGGGAGCGTTTCGTTTCTGTACTGAACGTGAGTCAGTGTGTTTCAGAGCATCAGTGACGTCAGACCCCTCTCTCAATATATACAGCTCTCTATCAGCGTTTATAAAATTAGCTTGTGCTGTTTAGAAAACTCTAGACTCCAAAGATGTGACTTGAGTTTAACATCTGAGACTTGTGAACATGTTGAGTTTGTGATGCGTACACAGTCTGTCACATCTCATTTTCACAGCACGTTTTTGAATTCTGCATTTTAAAAATGATTTTCAGTGTTTTCTTGACTGATCGTTCAGTAGGTAAACAAAACATCCCGGTGAACCGCCTGAATGTTCCTCACGATGACCGAGATCTGTGCTTTATTCAGTCAAATATTGTTTACTTATTGAGTAATATTTCGTTGACTTACTGAGACAACTGTGTGCATGTTTCAGGCAAAGTTGTGGAAGATTTTTTTCTTCATGCAGAAACTAAAGAGTCACATGCTCAAGATTACTGTAATACCAGACCTGAACAAAAGAGAGTGAGAGTGAGAGAGAGAGAGTGTGTGTGTGTGTGTGTGTGTGAGTGTGTGTGTTAAAGGGCTGTAATTCACTTTTTCCTTGAGCAGCTGAACTGTGTGTTAAATATGAGATTCAGCAGTTTGACTCAAACACCGTGTTTATGATCTGACGGTGCTCTTAACTGAAGGAGTTTGTGTTTAGTAGTTTGTGGAGAAACTCCCTTTAGTCTCATTTAGTGACGTCTTTAATTGTAAAGAAAATCATTACTAAAGTAAATCATTCATTTAAAGTTTAAGAGCTCTTTCACACAGAGTGTGTGTGTGTGTTAGAGAGAGTGACTGCTGTGTTTGTAAAGGCGAGTGTTTTGACTAATTTGATACTGTTTAAAGTGATATCAGAGACTCTCTCTCTCTCTCTCACACACACACACACTCAGGGCAGCAGGAGCTTCACACACAGCTTAAACACTCAAAGCTCCGGCTGAGTTCAGATTTGAAGGTGAAGGACGATCAGTGGATGTTTGACCCATTTTCACACAGTATTTAATCAGTAAATGAAAGCAGATTTCCTCCATATGAACATCCAGCATCCTGCAGTCAGACACTATATAGGCACTGTGGTGTGTGTATGTATATGTGTATATATATATATATATATATATATATATATATATATATATATATATATATATATATATATATATATATATATATATAAAATGTATATGTGCGTGTGTACAG
The DNA here is from genome assembly GCA_036247105.1 of Cirrhinus mrigala. Taxonomy (NCBI): domain Eukaryota; kingdom Metazoa; phylum Chordata; class Actinopteri; order Cypriniformes; family Cyprinidae; genus Cirrhinus; species Cirrhinus mrigala. Next base: position 208,980 of record JAMKFB010000041.1, on the reverse strand, counting down.
TATAATTTCATTTGAAAAAATAGTCAAAGAAATCATTTTGGTGACACAACTTTCTGTTGAACTTGAAGTTTTAAGAAGTCTCTCCTGTTCACCAAGGTTGCATTTTTTTATCAAAAATACAGTAAAAATAGTGAAATAATATTCTAATTTAAAATAGCTGTGTTCTATGTGAATATGTGTTAAAATGTAATTTATTTCTGTGATTAAAGCTGAATTTTCAGCATCATTACTCCAGTCTTCAGTATCACATGATCCTTCAGAAATCATTCTAATATGCTGATTTGCTGCTCAACAAACATTTCTGATTATTATCAATGTTGAAAACAGCTGTGCTGCCCAATATTTTTGTGGAAACTGTGATGCATTTTATTTTTCAGCATTCACAGATGAATAGGAAGTTCAAAAGAACAGCATTTATTTAAAATAGAAATCATTTGCAACATTTGAAATGTCTTTACTGTTACTTTTGATCATTTAAATGCATCCTTGCTGAGTAGGTGAATTGTATATACACATTTAAATGACAGATCGTGACTCATTTCTCAAACTGCCGGTGGTTTGTCTCCGAGTCTTTGTGCGTCTGTCAGGTTGATCAGCGATTCTGAGACGTCACTGACCTTCAGTAGTTCTGCAGTGACCCCTACGGTGACCCCTGATGCCCTGAGATCATTGCATTGTGTTTGACTGCAGGAATGAGGGTTTTGTTTGAAAGCTCAGGAAGTTGATTGGGTGTGTTGGACTCGAGATGCTCGTCCTCAGGACTGAATCAGTGCAGGTGTGTTTGTTATCTGCGGATGTTCTGATAAAGCCATTGGCGTTATCTCTGCATTTATGGAGTTTTGAGTGCTGTGAGTATTGTGGCATTTATCAGGAGCGATCATCTGAGATGTGTGTCATTCAGTTCGTTTAGCGCTGGAGGGGTTATCACTGTCCAGACAGTATAAATATTGAAGTGCAGATGATGGAGTCACGTACGCCGTCACACCGAATCTAATCATGCAGGTGTCAGTTTGCGTGTTTACTGTACAAACTAAACACTAATTTTGGGAATCATCTTACAACTCATTTAAATTTTGATTTAGCAGATGCTTCTGTCCAAAGTAACTTTCTAATGAGCAACACAATGAGCGTTTCTTATTTAAATCTAAAGAGGCAAATAAACGCAAGACGTGCTGGTCATATAAGGTTTCAGATATTGTTTAGAATAGCACAAGATTTAAGTTTTGCTATGCGGTAGCAGCAGAGGTCACGGGTTCGATTCCCAGCGAACGTATGTGCTGATCGGGATGAACTCGTCTGCCAAATGCATGAATGTAAAAGCGGTTCCCGACGGGTCTCGGTGTGTTTCAGCAGCAGCGTAGGTGCGGATCTGTGACTCATGCTGGTTAGTTGTTTTCTGTAAGATGTTATAAAATAAAGCTGTGAAGGGTTGGGGTTGGGTTTGTTTGTTTGGATGGTGTAAACATACGTTTACGCTGATCTGCCCTGCTGCAATCACAACACAATCTGTGCCAGTGAGCGACTCGCATATACAGTAAGCTCTCTCTCTCTCTCTCTCTCTCTCTCTCTCTCTCTCTCTAATATTCTTGTTCTCAGTCAGAAACATTCATCACCCCCGTCGCGACCTCTTGCTGATTAACTGTGCTGAGAACCACAGTTTGGCGTTAACTAGTCCTGCGGTCTCTCTCTCTCTCTCTCTCTGTGTCTCAGCGCGTCTGGAGATGTTTCTGTATTCGCTGCTGCGTCAGAAGGATGAAGATGAAGAGTTTGAGGTAGACGGACATCATCTCAGTCTCCGTGTTTATGGCTTTCAGTGTTTCTGCTCAAATATGCGTGTAATCCGCTCGTGTTCGCCGGACGCTCCGGACTCCGCAGGGGCTGCTGTGAGCTCAGGCTGGGAATGGAAGGGAACTCTGGGAACTTTAATTAAAAATCCTTGGTGTTAAATCCGTCAGCCTGTTGCTCGAGCTCCATTTTAAAGGAACGGTTCACACAGAAATGACCGTTCTTTCATCATTTATTCGACCTCATGTCGTTTCACACCTGTATGATTGACTTTGTTCGGTGGAAAACGAAAGAAGATATTTTGAGAAATGTGTCCGTGTTTATTATCCATGTAATGGAAGTCAGTGAGGCACATTGTTCTTTGAGGAAGAAAGTCATACAGGTTTGAAAAGTCATTAGGGAAAGTAATGATGAATGTTTATTTTTGGGGACATTATTCTTTAATTAGAGAATAATAGATGTGGCGATATACATCATGCTTCTGGAAGTCTGAAGAATATATTGCATGCAGAAAAAACATCAGGTTTTCAGGCCGAGGAGCGTCTAGTCACTGAGTTTGATGAAGCTTCAGAGCTTCATCACATCTTTCAAGACTTTCCTGCCCATAAATCCCAGCTGAAGATGGACTGTGGCTGATTTATAATGCAAGTCTCTCTGTCTGTCTTTCAGGGTGGATCTAGAAATCAGATCTAAGGTAGTAATCTAGTGTTTGTGATTCTATAGTTATTATTGTAAACCTCATGATTAGTGTTTAACCAGCAGTCCTGATGTAAATGGTAGTTTAGCACATACAGATGAAGGTCAGAGTCACAGTCAGTCTGTTTCATCTCGTTTCATCCCCGTTTCGAAGCAGCTTAATTCACGATGTTTCCAATATCGTAATATCTTATAGTCGTAGTTTAGAGCTGGACGATAGGATAGTTTACGTTTAGAGATAATAATGACACGTTTGTCTTTGTAGAGCTGCTTTACAGCAGAATTTGGATTTTTCTCATTTGATGAAGTTTGTATCTTCCTGTTCATTACTGTAAAACTGCTTTGAAACAATCTGTATAAAGCGCTAGAGAAATGGGACTTGATATAAACATCAACCGGATGTGATTTGCTGTTATGTCAGCACATGCATGCGAGTGCCGTTATATATTAGTGTGGTTGACAGTTAAAGGTAGTCATTCAGTTTGTGGTGATGTTGAGAATCTGTAACTGAATCTATAAAGTGTTCAGTTTATAACATTTTGATTTCATAGCAAATGTAATTACTATCCGCTGATGTGTGTCACGTGATTAAAATGACACGTCAGGTTCACGTTCGAATGACCCGCAGCAGTTTGAGTTTCTCGCAGGAATGTTGAGCTTTTGCTGAAACTGCTGCTTTTTCGGACCCCTGCGGACCCTTCGACCGACACGTCCGTCAGGATTCTCGTTCACTCCCACGACACGCGATACTATGTTTGCTCTGATTGTCCTCTGTGGTTCGCTCTGACAGACAGGCGCTCTCGGCTTGTTTTCGCTCAGGTTGTGTTCTGATGGATCTCAGACCGCAGAGAACAGCAGTGCAAATAAAAACATGCGGCCCACGGTGCATAATGAAGACGGCAAAATAAATTAAAATATCATTGCTGTCAAGTGTTCAGTTAAACTCTCCAGTAAATCTCTTCTGGTGTTCTGCTGTGTTCTATTAGTAGTTTTGTTGGCCCTGCAGTGTTGTTGGTGTTTGATGTAAAATCTGCGTTCGTATGAACAGAGGTGCACATGTTTTAATGTTGGCATGAAGTGGAAATTTCATGAACACTTCATGCCTTTGTGTTTTTCTTTTCTTTTTTTCTCTCTCTCCAATCATTTAGTTGAATCCACCACTTTCTTACAGTCAGTTGCATGTTGTCATTCAGATCTGCATCCATTTGAGAGCCACGGCCACATTTCAACATCTAATCAACTGATGCGTAAAACCGAGTCCCACCCTGTTTTTGTTATTTTCAGTAATCCGTCACACTCGGATGAACGTCACAATAACGAAGAAAATGTCTGATGCCGCTTCTGTTACGTCGAGACTTTACAGGTCTTCAACCTTGTTCCTGGGGATCCACTGTCTTGAAGAGTTTAGCTACAACCCTAATTGAACACACCTGAAGCGGCCAATCAAGCTCCTCAAGACTGCTTGAAAATTGCAGGCAGGTGTGCCAAAGCCAGTCGGAAATAAACTTTCCAAGAGCAGAGCTGAAGACCTCTGCTTTGCAGTTTCTGGTCATCATCATGATGTCAGTCGTGTCGTGATGTCAGAGTGACGTGTGTGAAATGTTTTGCTGCTGCTTTATGTTGATCCTGTTTTTCTCCTGCAGTCCCAGAAGTCCTGGATCGAACACAGTTTCACCAAGAGGGAATGTGTCTATATATTGCCCGTGTCAAAGGACCCGCACAGGTACGTCATGTACTTCACATTATTATTAAAGTCTTAAACTTTAGTGTGTTCATCATCCTGCGCTATTTATGCTGCGAGTCCAGACATCACCGGTGGAACTACGTCAAGCTCGAGTGCAACTCCGTGACTTCATTCAAATGAGTTCATTTCATGTGTCGTTAAAAATTGTAATTCTGGATTCCATTATTCAAATACGACTTCTGTTTGTGTTTTTTGCAGATGTCTCCCAGGATGCCAAATCTGCCAGCAGCTCGTGCGGTGAGTGTCACCAAATGTGACGTTCTGGATGTTTCACACGGTCGAGGGGTTCAGATGTTGGCGCGCTGACGTGTGCGTCTGTGTTTGTGTTTAGATGCTGCTGCGGGCGTCTGGTTCGGCAGCACGTGGGCTTCACCGCCACACTGCCGGTGAAATACTCAGACGTGCGTCTGACCGAGGGCGAGCTGTCCGATCTGGAGCAGTGGTCAGTGGAGAAACACACGGAGGAGAGTCCTACTGATGCTTACGGGGTCATCAACTTCCAGGGAGGATCCCATTCGTACAGAGCCAAGGTTTGAACACGTGTGCACACACACACACACACACACACACACTCAGAATGATCTCGAGTGCACTGTCACCTAATGATGTCACTCAGTGCAGTGTTTTGGTTGGTCAGGGTTAATCAGTGTTGGGGGTACTGCATTACAAGTTACGTAATCAGATTACTTTTTTTCCAAGTAACTAGTAAAGTAACGCATTACTTCTTAATTTACAAGAAAACATCTGAGTTACTTTTTGAAATGAGTAACACCAACAACTCGTGTTTCCATGTTGAAAGAAATCTGGAGTAAGATGTTACTTTAGTTCTAGACTAAATGTGAACATGCATTTATTTATCTCGCTTACAAAAAAGTAAATGTTCCTCAAAATAAGTTTAGTATTCCTCAAAATGAATAAAAACAGTGAAATGCAACTCAGAATATGACGCAAACCTCCAATAATTAAATATGTTAACACAAATATCCTTTATGCAGTTATTCCCATTTTATTAATCAGTGTCTTTGCTGCTGACCTTTGATGATCCAATTCAAACATAATAAGTGAAAATTACTCAAGATAAACTAACATTTGTTCTTTTTTTGTGTTGAACTTTCTTCTTCTGTGTTCTACTGTACAGATGTGAATTTCAGCTGGAGGCTTTTGGTTTCACATTTGACAAAAAATAAAACTTTTTAAATAAATAAAAAAAAAAAAAAAAAAAAAAAAAAGCAAGCCCTGCCCAGATTTAAAAAGTAACGCAAAAGTAACATAACGCATTACTTTCCATAAAAAGTTACTAATGTAATTAGTTACTGTTTTAGGGAGTAATGCAATATTGTAATGCGTTACTTTCAGAAGTAACTTTTCCCAACGCTGGGGTTGATGGTATCATTAATTGCAGTGTTCTGATTGGTCAGGTTTAGTGATGTCCTGCTCTGCTCTCCACAGTATGTGCGTCTCTCCTATGACTCCCGTCCAGAGGCCATCCTGAGGCTGATGCTGAAGGAATGGCAGATGGAGCTGCCAAAGATCGTCATCAGCGTCCACGGAGGAATCCAGAACTTCGACCTGCATCCGCGGATCAAACAGGTGGTGGGAAAGGGACTGATCAAAGCTGCTGTCACCACCGGGGCCTGGATCCTGACCGGAGGGGTCAACACAGGTCACACACTCATTACTAGTGCATCATGGGTACAGACGGGCGGTACCAGACTTTCTACCTGCTGTACAGATGGCAGACTCAGCAAATGTGTGTGTGTGTGTGTGTGTGTGTGTGTGTGTGTGTTAACACGACGGCAGTTACGGGATTAACTTAATGACAGTCATTTGAGTTTAAAGATCAGGTCGATACACTTTATTAGTGTTTACACACTCACAGTACCTCTAAACACACACACACATACTCACTGCTGAACACACACACTTCTGTAGGGAGGTCACGACCCCTTGAGGGTCACGGTCACTGTAAACCGCTGACTGTGGGCGTTTTTCCACTGCGTTTCCAGGTGTGGCCAAACATGTGGGTGACGCTCTGAAGGAACACATGTCCAGATCGGCACGGAAAATCTGTACGGTGGGAATCGCACCCTGGGGAGTGATTGAAAACAGGAACGACCTCATCGGAAGAGACGTGAGACTCATTTATAACGCGCAGTGACACACACGGCCCATTTATGATCCTTTTTTACACGTGACCCTTCCTGTGAATCTCAATGAACGGCTGCATCACACCACAAAACCAATAGTTTCTTAAACGGCAAATCAGCATATTAGAATGATTTCTGAAGGATCATGTGACACTGAAGACTGGAGTAATGATGCTGAAAATTCAGCTGCGCATCACAGACATAAATTAAATCTTAACGTATATTCACACATCTGTATGAAATCATGAAATCATTGTCGTGTTTGTGTGTTCAGGTTGTAGCGCCGTACCAAACGTTGCTGAATCCTCTCAGTAAACTCAACGTGCTGAATAACTTCCACTCTCATTTCATCCTGGTGGATGATGGGACTGTCGGGAAATATGGAGCTGAAGTCAAACTCAGGAGAGAGCTGGAGAAACACATTAACCTGCAGAGAATCCACGCCCGTGAGAGAGAGAGAGACACACACACACACACACACACACACACACACATTAACACGCATGTTAGAGTCACAAACAGTTGGGTGTGAGCATCTATTGTCCTGCAGTCATTATTCACACCAGCAGCAGTTCCTCACTCTTCATTCAAACTCTTTGACATTATAATTACAGTAATGTGATAAACCCATAAACTGAAAAAACACTGCTGCAAGTAGGAGACAGCGATCATAAAATGGCAAAAATATGAATATAATTTGTGTGTTTGCAGGCATTGGTCAGGGCGTTCCAGTCGTGGCTCTGATCTTTGAAGGAGGTCCAAACGTGATCCTGACGGTGCTGGAGTATCTTCAGGAGAGTCCACCGGTGCCGGTGGTGGTGTGTGAGGGAACGGGACGCGCTGCTGATATACTGGCATACGTACACAAGCAGACGGAGCAGGACGGGTATCTCACACACACACACACACACACACACACACTCATTTCTGTGTTATTAGAGCTTGATGAGATTCAGAGCTTGAGTTGAGATGAAGCATTATATGTGTATGTCTGTTTGTAGAGCGCTGCCTGATGGAGTTGAGACTGACATCATTGCGACAATCAAGAAAACGTTCAACTTCAGCCAGAGCGACGCGCTGCATCTCTTCCAGACGCTGATGGAGTGCATGAAGAACAAAGAGCTGGTAAACAAACACACACACACTCAGTATTTGGTCAATAAGCTCTGGTTTATGAGCAACACAGGCGTTGCAGGTCCTGTCAGCATTTGACCCTGGTGTGTGTGTGTGTGTGTGTGTGTGTGTGTTTCAGATCACAGTGTTTCCTGTGGGCTCAGAGGACCATCAGGACATCGACGTGGCCATCCTGAAGGCTCTGCTCAAAGGTCAGTGAGGAGCGACCCTCATCATCTGTGTGTGTGTTTGACTGATGCAGGCGTTTCTGCTGCACATGAACCCAATCAGACCATCATCTCCTGAACCTCCGTCACACAAACACATGATTTAGTTTTTTGTAAAATGGACCCAGAAAAACTTTTACAATATAATTTTATATTTAAAGAATCCTTGTGAAATTATATAAATAATTTAGTCAATTTCAAGAATATTAAAATTGTCATTTTATGTTCTGAAGATGAATGAAGGTGTTTAGTGTTTGGAGTGTCAGTGATGACAGAATGACTGAATCAAAGTCTAAACTTCATCACGTCTCCTCTGAAATCATCCTGTGTGTGTGTGTACCTGGTATTTATCACGTTATGGGGACCAAATGTTTTTTAGGTCCCCATGAGGAAACAGGCTTATAAATCATGCAGAATGAGTTTTTTTGAGAAAGTAAAAGTGTGCACAGTCTCCTGTGAGGGCTAGGTTTAGGTGTAGGGCGATAGAAAATAGGGTTTGTACAGTATAAAAACCATTACACCTATGGAATGTCCCCATAAAACATGTAAACACAATGTGTGTGTGTGTGTGTGTGTGTGTGTTCACAGGCACGAATGCGTCTGCCTTTGATCAGCTGGTCCTGACGCTGGCGTGGGATCGGGTGGACATCGCTAAAGATCATGTGTTTGTTTACGGACAACAGCTGCTGGTACGTATGCGTGTGTATGTGTGTGTTTGTATGCTGATAAACACAGAGAGAAACAATTGTGTCATGTTTGTAGTAAACACACACACACACACACACACAAACACACTGTGACCTACTGACCTCTCAGCACATTCTGATACACTAACAAATAGCCTGATACTTTAACATGTATCATGTTTACATATTTTGTAAACTGTTTTCTGTGAAAACAAAAACTTGATGAACATTAAGGAAATGTGACAATAATATATTAGTACTGAAAAATAAAATGTGACCCTGGACCACAAACCAGTCTTAAGTACGGGTATATTTGTAGCACTAGCCAACAATATGATCAATTTTTCTTTTATGCCAAAAATCATTATGATATTAAGTAAAGATCATGTTCCATGAAGATATTTTGTACATTTTCTACCGTAAATGTATCAAAACTTAATTTCTGATCAGTAATATGCATTGCTAAGAACTTCATTTTGACAACTTTTTAAAGGTGGTTTTTATCAATATTTTTATAATTATTTTTTTTTTACTTATTCAGGTTTCAAGTGTTATATATATATATATTTATATAAATATAATTGACACTTATGATGGTTTTATGGTTACCAACAAAATAAAGCAAAAGATACTTATGTTCACTTTTAAAGTGATAGTTCACCCAAAAATCATTGTCCTCATTTACTCAAAATGTTCCAAACCTGTTTGAGTTTTTTTTGCCAAAAACAAAAGATATTTTGAAGAATGTTGGGAACCAAATGACATTGGACCCCGCTGACTTTCTTTGACCTCACTGATACTCATTATATGGACAAAAAAAGCATGTTCTTCAAAATATTTACTTTTGTTGATGATTATTGGGTGAACTGTCTCTTTAAGTTTAGGTTTAATTTTAATGAGTTGTCAAAGTGATCTGATAGTATTAAAGTTTGTTTGTGTGTGTAGGTGGGTTCCCTCGAGCAGGCGATGTTGGATGCGTTGGTGATGGACCGTGTGGAGTTTGTGAAGCTTCTCATTGAGAATGGCGTCAGTATGCACCGCTTCCTCACAATCACACGTCTGGAGGAGCTGTACAACACGGTACACACACACACACACACACATACACACACATACATGCTGCTTTTGAAACATTGAGTGTAAACTGGTCAAATCTGAATGTTTGTATTCTCACAGAAACAAACACTAACCAATCCGACGCTCTATCACCTGGTGAGGGACGTCAAACAGGTAAAACTGCTCGACCGATGCTCGTGTGTGTGTCTGACACCAAACTGCAGTTTGTTTAATTTCCTGATGTTTTTTGGTAGGGTAATCTCCCGCCCAACTATAAAATCACGCTGATCGACGTGGGTCTGGTGATCGAGTACCTGATGGGCGGAACGTACAGGTGCAACTACACGCGCAAACGCTTCCGCATCATCTACAACAACCTGCACGGGAACAGTCGGGTAAATGAGCGCAGACAGAGCCCTTCTCAAATGGTCAAATGATATGTTTATTTATTTTTTTATTTTTTACTGTAATGTTTTAAAATCTTGTTTTTATGAATAATTTCTGCATTTTAATTTTACTTTATTGTGGTTTAATTATTAGTCAGATAAGAATGAAAGAACTAATGCTTTGTGTCTTTCTGTTCATCTTGTGTTCTTCCTGTCTGTCTGTCTCTCAATCCGTCTGTCGTTCTGTCGGTTCCGTCTGTCAGCGGTCGGGTCGACACACGGCCAGCAGCTCCCATGAGTCCTTCAGCATTCAGGCAGATAAAAAAGAGAAGACGCGCCACAATCACTTCATCAACACGGCTCAGCCCTACAAACCCAGGGTAAGACGAGAGCTGCTGTATCTCTCACGGTGTTGGTGCTTCTGTCGTACAGTATGTGTTTTTGTGCTTTAAACGTGCCTTTTTTTTCCTCCCTCAGCTGGATTCGGTCTCTGAGCAGCAGAAGAAGAAGAGCAAGGAGGAGGTGGTGGACATCGACGACCCCGAGACGCGCCGGTTCCCGTACCCCTTCAACGAGCTGCTGGTGTGGGCCGTGCTGATGAAGCGGCAGAAGATGTCTCTGTTCTTCTGGCAGCACGGCGAGGAGTCCATGGCCAAAGCGCTGGTGGCCTGCAAACTGCTGCGCTCCATGGGATACGAGGCCAAGAAGAGCGACGTGGTGGACGACACCTCCGAGGAGCTGAAGGAGTATTCGAAGTGAGTCTCTGTCAGTCAATAATGTTTAACTGCAAAATGAAGAATCAATGAATCAATCTGAAAACGACGAGTGAGTCTGAACACGTTTGCAGTGGTGTTTTGAGCGTGTTAAGTGTTTTTGCGTCCGTCATCAGCGAGTTCGGCACGCTGGCGGTGGATCTGCTGGAGCAGTCGTTCAGGCAGGACGAGACGATGGCCATGAAGCTGCTGACGTACGAGCTGAAGAACTGGAGCAACTCCACCTGTCTGAAGCTGGCCGTGTCGTCGCGTCTCCGGCCGTTCGTGGCTCACACCTGCACGCAGATGCTGCTGTCCGACATGTGGATGGGCCGCCTGAACATGCGCAAGAACTCCTGGTACAAGGTAGAGCCGTCGCGCCAGAACCTGCGCTCGCACCCTCGTCCGTCCGTCCGTCCGTCCGTCGACTGACTGATGTGTGTGTTTGTGCAGGTGATCCTGAGCATCCTGGTTCCTCCTGCCATCCTCCTGCTGGAGTACAAGACCAAAGCGGAGATGTCCCACATTCCCCAGTCGCAGGACGCCCATCAGAGCATGGAGGACAGCGAGCACAACCTGCAGAACCCCGAGGACATCCAGATGGTACGGATAAAATATTAAACGTGCAATAACGTGCCTTCGACACCGTTCTGATCACTGATGCTCAGAAATGGTCAATCTTTACACAAACGTGTGTTTTTCTCATTGTCTTGCACAATCACACTGGCACAGATTGACAGAGCCGTTCTGATCTTTGCGTTTCTGTCAGGATGTGTTCAAGGAAGCCCGTCCGAATGAGAACGCCGATATGAAGAACGAAACGGAGGTGCACGTGCGCTCCCGCCGCTTACCCATCACACGCAAGTTCTACGCCTTTTACCACGCGCCCATTGTCAAGTTCTGGTTCAACACGGTACGTGCGACTGCTTTCTCATGCTGTGTGTGCGTGTGTGTGTGCGTGTGTGTGTGCGTGTGTGCGTGCGTGTGTGCGTGCGTGTGTGTGCGTGTGTGTGTGCGTGTGTGTGTGCGTGTGTGTGTGCGTGTGTGTGTGCGTGTGTGTGTGCGCGTGTGTGTGTGCGTGCGTGTGTGTGTGCGTGTGTGTGTGCGTGTGTGTGTGCGTGTGTGTGTGCGTGTGTGTGATTCCCAGCACTTGAAGTGTTCTGGGTTGTTGTTCCCATGTGATAGTATCAGAGATACTCGTTCCTGCATAAACCCACCGCGTTACACACAGATAAACATCACAGAACAAGTGGAAGGTTCACTAGTGACATTTCAACCAGACGTGTGTGTGTGTGTGTCTAGCAGCGGTTGATCATTCGTCTGTTGTTTCTCATGTAAGCTGAAGGATTTGATGTGAATGTTGATGAATGATTAAAGATTTGCAGAAAAGTGAATAATGATTGTTTGAGTGTGTGATCTGAATCATTATGACGAATCATACCACGGCAGTTCTTGAGCAACTGCGTAATCGTACCAGACACAAAATGCAGAATCACAGAAAAAATTTACTGTACAGATTTACTGTATGAAGCAGAATTTCACATAAGTTTTTTGGAAGAATACATTAAAAGTCAAAAAAAGTCAAAATAATCAGATACACACAGAAACTCAAAGCTCTTCACCAGAAAACCAATGATCATATGACATTATGGCAGAAATATATGATTGTCTAATAGTAAAAAAAATATTGCTCTTCAAAGCAATAATAAGAATTTCTTAAATGTAATAATTTTCATTTTAATTGATTAAATTTAGAACATTTTTAATGTAAAATTAGGGCTGTCAAATGATGAATCGCATCCAAAATAAGCCTTTTTTTTTTTTTTTTTACAGTTATGTACATATAAATACTCGCACGTGTGTGTGTGTATATATTTAGGAAAAATATGATCGATTTTTTTATATACATATATAGTGCACATGTAATATGTTGGCATAAACTTTATTTTGGATGCGATTAATCATTTGACAGCCTAGTAGAAATACAATCATGAGATTTATTTAATCTGTTTTCACAGTGAATCTGTTTTGCACCTCTTTGACAAAAAATTAAATTTTCATGTGATGAAATATATTGTTTAATATATTGATTAAATTGTTAGAATTTTATGAATTCTTTTGATTACCACTTTGGTTTTTTTTTTGATAATTTGTATTAAATCATGAAAACCCAGACAAAAAAAGTCAAAATTTGAAATGAACCGCATTTCATAGACACCTGATTAAATACTGTGTGATGGAGTGTTTATTGTGCGTCTTATTCTTGTGATTGGTGACTGGTCTAATATCAGTGTCCGATTGAGGCCTTCAGTGTGATGGCAGGTGATAATGAGGACTGAACCTCGTCTGCTGTGTGTGTCTGTGATTATGAGGAGATCTGAGCTCCTTATGAAGTTCTTAGAGATCTCATCTGTCTAACGGTGTGTTTTGTGTGTTTTTAGCTCTTTTATATCGGTTTCCTGATGCTGTATTCATACGTGGTGTTGGTGAAGATGGAGCAGCTTCCGTCTCCTCAGGAATGGGTCGTCATTCTTTACATCTTCACGCTGGCGGTGGAGAAGATTCGAGAGGTTTGTGTGTGTGTGTGTTGAGATGTGTTAACGAGGTATGTCAGAAATGTTTAATTATTTGAGCAGCATTCGTTACGATCCAGCTGAGCTTTAACCCCGCCGTCTGATGATTGACTCGCCGTCACGCGGCTGTCCTGTGATCGTGTGACCGAAGCGAGGGTCAGGAGGTCACCCGTTTGTCATCGGTACGTTCGTGTGTTTCTTCTCTAGATGTTCATGTCTGAAGGAGGCAAAATCAGTCAGAAGATTAAAGTCTGGTTCAGCGACTACTTCAACATTTCTGATTTTCTGGCCATCCTGATGTTCTTCGTCGGCTTCGGCCTGCGCTTCGGCTCGGGGAACGTGTTAATCGCGGGCCGGATCGTGTACTGTCTGAACATCATCTTCTGGTACGTGCGGCTGCTGGACATCCTGGCCGTCAATCAGCAGGCGGGGCCGTACGTCATGATGATCGGGAAGATGGTGAGAAAACGGCCGTTCTGTGGTTGATTCGAGTCGCTCGTATCATCCGTATCATCATCGCTCCCTCTAATCGTCCCGCAGGTGGCAAACATGTTCTACATCGTGGTCATCATGGCCGTCGTGCTGCTGAGTTTTGGTGTTCCTCGTAAAGCCATTTTGTACCCAAACGAGGATCCTTCGTGGACTTTGGCCAGAGATGTGGTGTTTCAGCCTTACTGGATGATGTACGGAGAAGTTTACGCGTACGAGATTGACGGTAAACTCCTGGAGACTCGCACGCAGAACCCGTCACCACACGATCACACGAGTGTTATTAAAATAAGTATTGGCTCATAGCAAAGCACAGATGACACTTCAGAAGAGGCTGGAGGAACTAGCATTAACACACTGTCCTGTGTGAATCCAGCTCACACTTCCTAACCCCAAAAATCCACCCCAATTATTTATGTATTTATTGCTTTATAACACAGACACCATCAATCAAACACTTTTAAACCCCCTGAATTCTCACCCTAACATGAAAAAATGCAGAAAGCATCAAGAGGTTTCCAGAATCTATCATTTAACTTCAGTCTGGAAAGGAGTGTAAAAACATGTTCCGATAGAAAATCTGATTTTGTTTTTTCTCTGTGTCTGTCTGGATGCAGTAAAAGCAGAAAACATCAGGCTCGTGTTTGCATTTCTGGTCTCTGACCATAATTCTGGCCTTGAAGTCAGGATTTGCCATCAAATGTCATGCATGTGAAAATGGGCTGAGAATCGAATAGATCAGGGGTGGCGAACGTCGGTCCTGGAGAGCCCTGCAGAGTTCGGCTCCAACCCTAATTAAAACTCACCTGCCTGAGCTTTCTAGTAACCCTTCAGACCTTGATTAGCTTGTTCAGGTGCGTTTGATCAGGGTTGAAGCAAAACTCTGCAGGGCCGCGGCTCTCCAGGACCGACGTTCGCCAGCCCTGGAATAGACGGTTGTAATCCGGTTCAGATTCAGACTGGAATCACGTGTTTGTGGTGTTTCTCTGCTGATTAAAGGAGAATACAAGACTTCTTCACCACACCAGTGATTCTCGAAATCAAAAATGCAATGAAATGCATCAAATTTAGTGAGAAAATGTGATATAAATGAGCAAAACAAACAATTTTTGAAATTGGCAGCCCAGAAAGTTCGTTCTTTGTTGTTGTTGTTGTAATGATGATCTTATGATGATGGGGTGTGTGTGTGTGTGTGTGTGTGTGTGTGTGTGTGCGGGTGTTGTCAGTCTGTGCAAACTCGAGTGACGATAACGTTAAAGGGCTGTGTGCGACGGGTGTGTGGTTGACTCCGCTGCTGCAGGCCGTCTATCTGTTCGTCCAGTACATTCTCATGGTGAACCTGCTCATCGCCTTCTTCAAGTGAGTGACGCACCACTGTACGCCGTGTGTCTGTGCGACGGTCGTCGCTATAACCGACCGTGTCGTTTCTCCGCAGTAACGTGTACATACAGGTGAAGTCCATATCCAACCTGGTGTGGAAATACCAGCGTTATCACTTCATCATGGCGTATCACGACAAGCCCATCCTGCCGCCGCCGCTGATTCTGCTCAGCCACGCGGCGTCCGTCCTGTCGTCCATCTGCAGGAAGAGGAAGAAGGACAGCAGCGCCTACGGACCAAGTAATGCACCTCGCCGCTCACACATCCGCTTCCGCTCGCGTCTGTCGCCGCTTTGACTGTCCTGGTGTTTTTCAGAGCTCTTCCTGACCGAGGAAGACCAGAAGAAGCTGCACGATTTCGAGGAGCAGTGTGTGGAGACGTACTTCCATGAGAAGGATGATCAGTTTCACTCTGGGAGTGAAGAGAGAATCAGACTCACGTCTGACAGGTACGAGTCCAGCGTGTGCGTGACGTACAACGTCCAAAACGCAACGCAATACGAATAATCCTCTTTAGTGAGCAGATTAATTAGCACTTATTAACTGCAGCAATTAATAAATGTTTGAAATAAATTCTTGAGAGAGTCTGAGAATGACTTTTTCAGATCATTTTCTGAAGGAAACATCCATCACATGTTTTCCTTAGTGGAACATTTACTGTCAGACTCTTTTATCTTTCAGCATCATAAATGAGTGTCTCTGTGACCTGCTGTTACTGTGACCTCACGCTGTTATAGTGAAAGATTATATTTATATAAAAATACACTTTTACAGCCAGTCAGACGCATTTATGACTGTTAGATTCACTCCGTTCAACGACCTTTGCTGTTCCTAAAATTATGTAATTTTTGTTGATGTCGGAGGGATCGCTTTCTGTCTCTGTTGATCCATGAGAATCAAACATTACAGAACCCCAAACAGTAGGTCATGGGTTTGATTCCCAGAGAATGCGTGAATTGAACAACTGTTCACCTTAAATGCAGTGTAAATCTCTCTGCCAAATGCATGAATGTAAATATGAAACCAAAACATAAACGACACAAAAGTAGCTTAAACTGTAGAGCTTGGTGCAGCAACGCCAAGGTCATGGGTTCGACTCCCAAGGAAAGCATGGACTGACATGTCTACCTCTTTGGATAAAAGTGTCTGCCAAATGCATAAATGCCCCGGGTAATGTGACTATTTTTCTGTAAAGTTGCTTTGAAACCATATCTATTGTGAAATGCGCTGTACAAATAAGTGAGAATTTAATTGTTTAAAGGATTAGTTTGCTTCCAGAATAAAAATGTACAGATTTACTCACCCCCTTGTCATCCAAGATGTTCATGTCTTTCTTTCTTCAGTCGAAAAGAAATTGTTTCTTGAGAAAAACATTCCAGAATTTCTCTCCATATAGTGGACTTCTATGGTGCCCGTGAGTTTGAACTTCCAAGATACAGTTTAAATGCAGCTTCAAAGAGCTCTAAACGATCCCAGCCGAGGAAGAAGGGTCTCATCTAGCAAAACGATCGGTTGTTTTAAAAAAAAAAAAATTACAATTTATATACTTTTTTTTTTTTTTTTTTTTTAACCTCAAATCCTGGTCTGTGAACTCAGTTAGGGTATGTCAAAAAACTTAAAAATTGTCCTACATTGCATTGTTTACAAAGTGAACATGCAAAGAAGATCATACGCCCTTAACAAAAAAAGATAAAACGGCGATGTAGGATGATTTTGAAGTTGGAGAAGAAAATGAGATTGGAGTTTTTCGACATACCCGAACTGTATTGAGCCGGATTACACAGAGTTTGTGTGCACGTCGCAGAGAATAGATGAGCATTTAAGGTTAAAAAGTGTAAAAATAGTACTTTTTTTTTTTTTTTTTTTTTTTTTTTTTAAACTGATTGTTTTGTTAGATAACACCTTTCTTCCTCAGCTGGGATCGTTTAGAGCTCTTCGAAGCTGCATTTAAACTGTATTTTGGAAGTTCAAACTCGCAGGCACCACTGAAGTCCACTATATAGAGGGAAATTCTGGAATGTTTTCCTCAAGAAACATAACTTCTTTACAACTGAAGAAAGAAAGAAAGACATGAACATCTTGGATGGCAAGGGGGGTGACTACACTGTCTGTATATTTTTGTTCTGGAAGTGAACTACTTCTTTAACTGTGTTTGGTTTTTTTTTTTTTTTGTTTGTTTGTTTTTTTTAGGGTGGAGACGATGTGCGTGCAGCTGAAGGAGGTCGGAAACAAGGTGAACTTCATCAAGCGCTCTTTGCACACGCTGGATTCTCAAATCGGACACCTGCAGGACCTCTCTGTGCTCACGGTGGACACGCTGAAGGCGCTGACGGCACAGAGGGCGTCCGAGGCCAGCAAAGTGCACAACCAGATCACGCGTGAGCTCAGCGTCTCCAAGAACCTGGGGCCCGACGTGACGGGACACTCGAAGTCGAGCGCGCTGGTGCGGTGCAGCGTGGGATTCCTGCCTCCCGCCGCCAGCATAGCGGAGTCTCTGTTCGGGGGCGGAGCCGAGGAGCGAGCGTCGCAGCGGCAGGGGGCGGAGCTTCCTCCGAGTCCCGAGGTCGGATCCTCCGGCCGCGCTGTGCCGCGCTCGCACGCGCACTCCCCGCAGCTGCGGCGCCGCGGACGCCCTGCGCTGGAGGACGCGGGTCCCAGCAGCCTCGTCAGCGCGCCGGCGTCCGCGGCCACGTTCTTCGTCAGCACGCCGTCGCAGCTCACCGACTCGCAAACGCACGCGGAGCAGTCGCACGTCGCCGTGGAGTTCGGGGCCTTCGTGGGTGAGTATGAGGAGGAAGAGGAGGGTGATTATGGGACGGGTGATGAAGGCCCCCCAGTGGTGGTCGTGAGTGAGCCCGAGCGTGAGGGATACGTCAATCACGCCTTCGCTGACGACGAAGACGACGGACCCGGCGCCGACCGGCCCGACAGAAACACACCCCTCCCGGGCCTCCCTCTGGCCCCTGAGCACCGGCCCCGGGGACCCCGGCGCTTCCAGAGAGACGGCCGCGGCAGACGCACGCTGAACAGACCCGGACGGAGGAGCGGAGGTTTGGCTTCGGTCCACCGCTGGGAATCGGGGAACCCCGCCCTAACCGTGACCCTTGACCCTCACCCCGTCCGCATGCCGTTGTGTGTGTTAGAGAGGGTGAGACGGGTGACCTCTGACCTCTGGCGGTGGTTTCATCTCAACCAGTCGCTTTTTACTAAATGTCCTTCGGGAGTGAATACAGGCCCGTCGCGTCCTGTGTGTGTGACTGCGGTAGACTAAACTAACCCGGGCTGGTGCTGGTTAGGGGTTTGGTTAGCGACCGGTTAAGAAAGCTCAGTGTCATCCGAGGGAAGCGTTTGACGTGGTGACTGTAATCCTTTTGAATGTGCCTAAGGTGTGGTTTGCTCTCTAATGCTTTGAGCTCATTTTCCCATTTTTCTCCAAAGGTCACAAGGATGATCCTGAGGGTCAGAGGTCGTTCCCTAAAGAGGGTGTCGTCAGCGGCCACCAGTCGAGTCCCTCCAGAAAGGCTCGAGAAGTGGTGCGTGTGGTTTTCTGAATGTTAGAGAGGTCGTGATTCTGTCCAGCGCGGCTCAAACGTGTCGTGTGTGTGTGTGTCTCTGCAGGCGGCGGCGGCGGCGCAGGGTCACATGCGGACGGTGAACTCGTACGCCGGTTTCACGGAGTTCGACAAAAACCCTTCGTTCCTGCATCCAGAGTCCAGTGAGTGTAAACGGCAGCGTTACGCAACACGAGGCGCTTTAAACATTAACCCCGATTCCGCATCATGAGTACTGACGCCACCTGCTGGAGGCTGAATGTTCTTACACACACTATTCTCCTGATTTGGTCTCGTTAAAACATCCTGTCTCTTATCTGTGCGTTTCAGCTCTCAGTAAGCAGGAGAGGACGCGCGTGTCATTAGAGGACGTCTCTCGTTATGAGGATCTGCTGTTGGTCAGTCAAACACACCACAACACACAATCGGCATGTTTTAGAGCAGGAGTTCTCAACTCTGGCCCACGAGATCCGTTTTCCTGCAGAGTTCAGCTCCAACCTTGATCAGACTCACCTGCCTATCATTTCTAATGATCCTAAAGACCTTGATTGACTTGTTCAGGTGTGTTTGATTCGGGTTGGAGCTGAGCTCTGCAGGAAAACGGATCTCGTGGGCCAGAGTTGAGAACGCCTGTTTTGGAGAAACGACATTCACGCACACGCCGTAAATCTGTTTGTCTTTCATTCTCAGGGGAAATCAGCACAATCCAGCAAACTGTGAGTAACTCTGTGTGTTAGTGGAATATTTTGACAACAGATGAAGAGATTGTGTTTTCAAGATTGAATGTTGCTTTCTAGAAGGGTACAACGTGGCTAAAGGCACCCCCTAAGAAAAAATGTGCTTTTCACTGTGCCCAAAGTGTTGGATTGCAGAAAAAAAAAAAAAAAAAAGTTTGTATTGAACATTCATGGAGCAACAGATTTTGTGAAAATAAATCGTACAGTCGTCACCGTATCGATACAAATACTTTAGCTAAAATAATGTCTTTAAGTTAATACTTGTTCAAAACAATCACTTTAGCAAAGTTTGTACTATTTTCTGCTTATTTTGATAAATAAAATATTTATTTTTTTTGTTCAATAAGTATACTGTCATTTAAAATGTTTATATAAAACATACATTTTAAAATACAGAAACAAAATAATTTTAAAATGTAAAGTGTAAAAAGAGAGATCCCATAATAATTTAACATAGATTTACAGTAGTAACAACAAATAATACTTTATTATATGATATGATTAATAGCATGTTTTTAAACATGATGGTTTCATTCTAAACATGCTGATTATCGTAGATGGACACCCAACATAATATGTGACCCTGGAACACAAAACCAGTCTTAAGTCATTGGGGTATATTTGCAGCAATAGCCAAAAATACTTTGTATGGGTCACAATTATTGATCTTTGTTTTATGCCAAAAATCATTAGGATATTAGGTAAAGATCATGTTCCATGAAGAGATTTTGTAAAATACCTACAGTAAATGTATTAAAACTCAACTTTTTGATTAGTAATATGCAACTGTTCATTTGGACAAATTTAAAGGTGATTTTTCTAAATATTTTTATTTTTTTTATTTTAATTTTTTTTTGCACCCTCAGATTCCAGATTTTCAAGTAGTTGTATCTCAGCCAAATATCGTCCTATCCTAATAAATGCTTACATCAGTGGAAAGATTATTTATTCAGCTTTCAGATGAGATGTATATAAATCGCAATTTGGAAAAACTGACCCTTATGGCTGGTTTTGTGGTTCAGGGTCACGTGTATAATATTTACCATCTGAATCTAACAATGTCATGTCAACAGATGGAAAAGTCAGCCTTTTATTAATTATCATGTTAATGATTGTACCTTTTAGCCCCAACAGCAGAGGCGCTTTTTACCCCAAATACCGTACTTTTACATATTCTTTCGTTATTTAAAAACTGTTGCTTTAATTATCTTAAACAAAACTGAATATTATTAAGAAGACCTTAATCATGCACAGAATGGACTTTGCACTGCTTCCTGCGATCTGATCCTTGACGTGACAATTTTTCACATGTATGTTGAAAAGCGGATGTTTTGGAAAGTGCTACGTCACGTTTTTCTGCCACCTAGTGGTTTAGAGGAAAATAATATCAAAGGTGGCTTTTACCCCAGGGCGCCTTTAGCCCCATTGTACCCGACTTGTGGTCATGGAGTTGATTCCCAGGAAATGCCTGAACTGATAAAACTGTGTACCGTGCATGTAAGTGCTTTGGATGAAAGGATCTTTCAAATGCATGAATGTAAATCGAGTGTTTTGAACAGGTTTCTGTAAGGCAGGGGGGTCAAACTCAGTTCCAGAAGGGCCACAGTCCTGCACCGTTAAGATTCAACCTTAATTAAACACACCTGATACAGCTAATTAAGTCATTTAGGCTTATTTGAAAACTACGTTTTGTGTGTCGGAGCAGGGCTGGAACTAAAAACCGCAGGGCTGAGGACGTCCAGGAACTGAACTTGACACCTGTGCTGTAAGGGGTTAATTTTGGGTTAGGATATAGAAGTTAATCATCTGATAGAAAATTGTGTAAGTGTATGAGACGAGCTCACTGATGTAGTCAAACGTGTATGTGTGTGTGTGTGTGTGTGTGTGTGTGTGTGTGTGTGTGTGATTTATTTTGATTATCTTGTTTGTTTCTCTGGTGTTCAGGAGTCCAGGAGACGACATCTCAAACAGTGAGTGTTTCATCACATCTAATGATCGTCTGGTCCACAAACATCATGACAGCTGAATGATCTTAGCTTTAGTCTGACCTAACCCTAACCCTTGTTTTTGTTTTTTTTTTTGTTTTTTAGTGGGTCTGTACGCCGGTCGACACACACACCTGGCCACGCGCAAGGACTGTAAGTCTGACCCCTGCTGGTGTTTCTCAGCGCTGCACTTTCAAATAGAGTACTACACTGATATCATCAGGAGCGTGGTAATACTGTGGTGTTTTGTGTGTTGTTCTGCTCATTCTTTGTTCTGTGTGTCTGTGGAGCAGCGATCGGTTCTCCGTTCAAGCCCATGGAGAGTTATCAGTATTCAGGTCAGTGTTTCTGTCATTCCATCCAACGAAAGCATAAACGTTTCCTGACTCAAACCCGACCCACCACGCTTCACCCAAACACAGACTGTAATGAGAGCGTCTGAGGCGTAGTGGTGTGGGTTTGAATCAGGCGTGTGCAGCGGCTCCTGTGACGTGTACTGACATCAGCCCTGTGTGTGCGTGTGTGTGTGTGTGTGTGTGTGTGTGTGTGTATTAGCGGTGGAGCGTAATAACCTGATGCGGTTGTCTCAGAGTATTCCATTCACCCCAGTGCCCCCTAGAGGTAAGACGCAACACTGCCCTCCTGCCCTCCTGTCTCTCTCTGTCCATCAGGCTTTGCTGTATTTCATGTAGTTCTGGGCGGCGTGACGCTACAGTGTGTCGGCGGTATGATGTGTATCACACTAACTGATTTTTACATGTGAGAGAAGAAAGATGTGGTGATGTGAAAATGCGTCACAGACTAATGTGACCCTGGAGCACAAAACCAGTCTTAAGTATCACAGGTATATTTGCAGCAGTAGCCAAAAATACACTATATGGGTCAAAATGATTGATTTTTCTTTTATGCCAAAAATCATTAGGATATTAAATACAAATCATGTTCCATGAAGATATTTTGTAAATTTCCTACCGTAAATATATGAAAAATTGATTTTTGATGAGTAACGTGCATTGCTAAAAACTTCATTTGGACAACTTTAAAGGCAATTTTTTTTTTTCTCAATATTTTGAATTTTTTTTTTTTTTTTTTGCACCCTCAGATTCCAGATTTTCAAATAGTTGTATCTCAAATAAATATTGTCCTATCCTAACAAACCACACCATGGAAAGCTGATTTATTCAGCTTTCAGTTTCAGAAAACTGACCGTTATGACTGGTTTTGTGGTCCAGGACCACAAATGTCTGAAGATTCTTGAATCAAGATGAATTTACTTCACATTGACAGAAGATATAAAGTCTTGTTTTCTGTTTTCAAATGAGTGATTTATAATGATTAAAACATGAACAAATATCTGCTTTTAAAATTAAGCCTTTTAATGACCTGTAAATCTCCATCAAATGAGACGAATCCAAATTTAGCTGTAAAGCGACTAAAAGGCAATATTGTCAACGTTCAACTCGGTTCAGTGTCGATTCAGTTCAGCTTAGTTCAATGACAATCAATAGAATCAGAGTTTGAACCGTTTTATAATATCTGCTTTAGTTTTGAACTCGTTTTAACAAGGATTCATTTGATACGATTCAGCTGATCTTTTGCTTATGTTCATCAAATTCCAAATAAAGAGAGGAAATCATTCAATCAGATGAAGCGCCTTTTATTTCTAAAAGACTGAATTCGATCGCATCATTAAATTTCCAACCGCAAAACTTTACCGTGACACAGAATTGTTTGATGTGAGGTTTGGTTTGGTTCGCGTCGCCCAGCCCTACGGTGCATTTGTTCGATCGTACGTTGTGGTCGTGACGTGATTCGTGGCGTTTGAGCGAGACGTTGTGGTGTTTGCGTGTCGTACAGGTGAGCCGGTGACCGTGTACCGTCTGGAGGAGAGTTCTCCCAACAGCATCAATAACAGCATGTCGTCGTGGGCTCAGCGCGGCCTCTGCGCCAAGATCGAGTTCCTCAGTAAGGAGGAGATGGGCGGCGGCCTGCGGCGGGCGCTGAAGGTGCTCTGCACCTGGTCCGAGTACGACATCCTGAAGCCCGGACACCTGTACATCGTCAAATCCTTCCTGCCCGAGGTGGTCAACACCTGGCAAAGCATTTACAAAGAGGACACGGTCCTGCACCTCTGTCTCAGGGTACGAACGCACACAGCATGTGGCAGGATGTGAGCTCTTGTTTTAGTGCAGTGCTCGACTGACAGGCTTCTGTCAGGACGGGTTAAATGTGTGTTTGTGTTGTGAACAGGAAATTCAGCAGCAGAGAGCAGCTCAGAAACTCACGTTTGCCTTCAATCAGATCAGACCCAAAACCATCCCGTACTCGCCCAGGTACGGACGCGCACTCACACGCCTACACGCGCACGCGAGCGAGCACTGAGGGTGTTGCTGACTGTGGCGTGTGTTTCTCTGCAGGTTTCTGGAGGTGTTCCTGCTCTACTGTCATTCTGCCGGTCAGTGGTTTGCCATCGAGGAGTGCATCACTGGAGATTTCCGCAAGTTTAATAACAACAACGGGGACGAAATCGTCCCGACCAACCTTCTGGAAGAAACCATGCTGGCCTTCAGCCACTGGACGTACGAATACACGCGAGGAGAGCTGCTCGTGCTCGACCTGCAGGGTTTGTGTCTCTCTTACACGCGTCACGCTCGCATCTCTCCATCTGTGCTCCGATAATCAGTGCTTCAACTGAACGACGAGCTTTAGGGTTAGTTCACCCAAAAATGAAAATTAAGCTGGATGCTGATCCCTATCCACTGCCTATAGAGACGCTTTTCACTTCTGGGTGATCTATCTTTATCGTTGCAGGTGCTTCTGTAAGCTGTAAACTGTTCGATCTTTATAGACCGGGCGAGTTGAAATGATGTCGTGTTTGTGATGAATGAGGTTTGACCAATCTCTGTTTCTCTCTAGGGGTTGGTGAGATACTGACAGATCCGTCAGTCATTAAGAGCGGAGAGAAAGGGTGAGAAACACGAATGAAAATGACCCCTGTTTTAAGAATGTAGATTTTAGTTCAGGGTAGCACCTAACTTAATTTTTTGCAGGAATAAAACCAAGCTGTGAGGGACTGATCTACACTGTTTAGTGAATTGTACTGTTGTCTGTTACAACTTGTATAATATTCCATAGTTTACTAATTGTATTTTTATGTGTTTGATTGTGTCAGGTCTTACGATATGATCTTTGGCCCTGCGAATCTTGGCGACGATGCCATTCGAAACTTCCGCACCAAACATCACTGCAACTCGTGCTGCCGAAAACTCAAACTTCCAGGTGAGTTTGATAAACGCTGAACGGAGCGGCAGGATGGGGAAAAAACATGCTACTTCATGCTTGCATAGATATGAGGAAAATATAAATAGATTTGATGTTAAATTTAATTTTCATCTTTTTATACGATGTACACTGACACTCAAATGTTTGGGATCAGTAAGA
Source organism: Cirrhinus mrigala (assembly GCA_036247105.1). Lineage (NCBI taxonomy): Eukaryota > Metazoa > Chordata > Actinopteri > Cypriniformes > Cyprinidae > Cirrhinus > Cirrhinus mrigala. The sequence goes on along the minus strand of JAMKFB010000041.1, from coordinate 184,233 downwards.
CTTGTAATATTTTTTTAAAGAAGACTCTTATGCTCATCGAGGCTGCATTTATTTGATCAAAAATACAGAGAAAAAAAAAACTAATATTGCAAAATGTTGTTATTATTCCAATAATAAATCGGCATATTTGAATGATTTCTGAAGGATCATGTGACACTTAAGACTTAAGACTGAATGAAAATTCAGCTTTGCATCACCGGAATAAATTATATTTTAAACTACATTAAAATAAAAACCATTAATTTATTTTGCAAATTTTTTTTTCCTGTATTTTTGAACAAATAAATGCAGCCTTAATAAGCATAAGAGACTTATTTAAAAAACATTACAAGTCTTACTGATCCCAAACTTTTGAGCGTCAGTGTACATCGTATAAAAAGATGAAAAGAGGAAACTTTTGCTTCAATCAAGTTTTATTTTTTCAATTTAAGCATGTTTGTGTTCATTCTGATAGGTTTGTAAGTGAATTCTTGCCTGTATCTGGCAGTTTGAGATGATTTTGTGTGTGTGTGTGTGTGTGTTTGTCGTCAGATCTGAAGCGGAACGACTACACTCCCGATAAACTGACACTGCAGCACGACCCCTCGGAGGGCCCGTCCCACTCGCCACCTACAGGGGGCGCCGCTAAAGAGCAGCGTCCCTCGATGCGCTTAATGCTGTGAGCCGCACGCACACACACCAGCACACACTCGCATCACTGAAAACGGTCTTCGCAAGACAAACTAAGACACTGTGTGTGCGCGGAGGACGCGAGCGTGCGTTTTATATAAACGCGTCGCCTCTGAACAAATGAACAGATGCAATCTAGAGATGTTTTAATAAGTCACATTTTATCCTGTACAATTATAACAGGGATTATCAGCTTTTAAAAGTATTTTTTAAAGTTTTTATGTCTGTATGAAAATTATAAAGTGGTTCATAACTGGTACAATATCACTGTATAGAGTTAAATATTTATTCTAAACTACGACAAGTTGCCTTGTATAAAATAAAAGCAATTTTACATGTGATGTCTGTCACTTTTTGAAAAGAACACTTGCTCCTTATCCTATTATTGGATTTTGTACAGAGCTGTATGCCAAGAAAATGTTTTTATGTACAGAGCTGTATGAATGCATTTACGGTTCAGACTTCCTACGTGTTTGAATCTCATGTCGATTATGGGCAGATTGCAATGCAAGCGACGTTGCGGCGTTTGTGTGATTTCATTGTGCTGACCACTGAAAGCAGTCCACGCAATCAAGACTCACCTTTACGATGTTACAACGGTACTTTTGTCCTTTACTGTCGTCAGAGTATCGTGTGAGAGTGTTAATCTAGTGTATCTCATAGATACATTTATCTGGCACGATTCTATCAGCTGAAACATGAGAATATTTGATGCTGGGCATATTATATTAATGGATCTGTACACATTTTTTTTTTACTAAATATTTAATAAAAGACTGAAAAATAACCCAAAGGTCATTTATATCCGTTTCCTCTAACTATGAAATGCATCTAGTTTAAGCTTCTGTTGTGTGTTTGTGATTTATGGTGATGTGTGTATGAAGGTTCATTAGGGTGGCCTGACCCATGACCTCAACTCTTTTATGTTTAGGGTCTTATTTTCATGTTTTATAATATTTAATGAATTTTTGCTCTTTAAACATTTCTATTCATTTAACTTTTTTTATTACTGTATTTCTTCATGTATAGCACTTGTACAACATGTTTTTAAATGCACTTTATAAATGAACTTGATAAGCCTGAATCTATAACGATATATTAGCGTTCACACCAACTGACAATAACGTTTATTATAAGCGCTCTGCTGTTTTAAGTTGTGTGTGTTTTAAATCCGCGAGATGCTTAATGTCAAATTCTGATTGGCTGTCATAAAAATAGCTGAGGGCAAAAAAAATCGTGCTGCCGACTATATCGTTAAACTATTCTATAGTGCTTTGGACTTCGCTCTTCTTTTAGAGTTTAAACGATTATTAAAGCGTAATATGTATCGTTATATCGCCCTTGGCATTAAGTGTGTTTTAGTCAGTTGGTCCCACGCGCCGTTCGTTCATCGGTCGTCTGGTGTTGTAGACGTCTTTGGAAATTACGCAGTATTTCTCGAAGCTTTACAGACTAATTGACTCGCTTTGCTATGAAAAACGCCAAACAGTTTAATCAACATCTTAAATTAAAGTCAAACAGAAGCGCGCCAATAGTGTCGTTCGCCGGAGATCACTATGGCAACCGTAAAACGCGGGAGAGCGCTGTCGTAATTACTTTAGTGCTTTGTTTAAACGTCTTTATAAAAAACGATTAAATGCTCTAATGGAGCCAAAATAACCTGAATTGCTAGAGACCTCAACAGACTTCGAACAACAGTTGCAGACAGCTATCGTTAACTTTATGCTGGTATTTACTCGCTCTTTAATGTGTGTTTGTGAAGTAAAAGTAGCTCACCTCAGAGAAAATCCTGTCAGAATCGGTGTTGCCGCGGTGGACGGAGAAAAACCGCCGAGAGGTTTTCCTTCAAGATTGAAATGTGAATGGGATCATCGCACCGACAATCACGTAAGTTACGTTTGGACAATAACAAATAGGAAACAAACCACATACTGCTTCTGGGAACGTTTCTTGTGGCATTTAGCAGCGCTAATGGCACTGCTGACAATATTTGATAAACAGCTGGAAACTGATCTGCTAAAAATCCGCAACTGCACTTACATTGATAACATTGTTGTATTCCTCATTTAAAAGTTGTTTTGGATTAACTGAATAATTGCTAATTGAATTAACGTAAATGGTTGTGTCTTGACGCATAAATATGTACTTTGGTGTATATCACAAATGTATAAGTCTAAAACTATCAGTGTAATAAGTTACTATGATGCACCACAGGACGTTTATTAGCGTTTATTTACGTTTATTTATTTCGTATATTAACGTTTATTTCATGTGTGACAGTCACTCAGGTTTTAATAGACCACAAAAAAGAACATTCATCACAGAAAATTAGAGTTTGGAAAAATCATACAAACATGCACGTGTTCAGTAAATGTCTAGTGGTCCTTTAGTTCTGTCGCCCTCACACTGACCCGAACAAACCTGCTGAACACTAATGAGGACTGAAAGACTGACAGGTAACTAGTCTAGTTTGTCTCACTGTTTCTTATAAGAAAACAGAAGAATGAATGAATGAATGTCATTATGTTTTGACAGGAGGACTCTCAGCAGGTCAAAAGGTCAGCAGGTGTCGGCCGAGTCACACGTCGGTTTGAAGAAGATCTCGAAAAACACAGAACCTTCACACGCTCTGTGGACACCAGACACATTCTCAACAGGTAAACGCACACACACACTAACCACATAAAGTCAATAGTTGCAGAATCAGAGCCAGATTTCACAGAATATCACAGTGTATGATGAGCACAGACTCAATTTTCACCTTCTGACTAATTCCACATGTCTGGAGATCAGCGGATTTTAAAACGCATAATTTATTCGACATGTGTCTCAGAGTAACAAGGTTATTAGCTGAATAGTTACATTTACTAAAAACCAGTGTATCTGCTGGGTGGTTCATTAGCAGAACTGTATTTAAAGTTGCTAAGCAACATAACTTAACAATATTCATCTCTAACTAATGTGAAATTTCCAACTCATCCACCTTATTTCTGACCATCAGCAGCTGAAGTAACGGTGGTGAAAACAAAAACACATGAACAGAGATACCAAGAGAATCTGAGATTTTACAGATCTTGGTTAGCACAGACCAAATCTGACAGTAGAAAAATAGAAAATCTGTTTTTATAAATCCTGTTCAACATACACAGACCCACAATCCTGCTGCTGAAGAGCCACAGATACAGTCATACTGTAAATACAGTCAGAGTTAGAGAGACAAGACTCAAAGCACACATGTGTTTACATCTGTTTATTTATGCATGTATAAGGTCTATAGGCTAATACATGGATTTAAAGAATGCGCTTAATATTATAAGAAACCAGGTGAGAGAATCACTCAGTCAGTCCATCAGAAGCTCATGCCACAGTGAGAGATGCTGCTGAACGGTGGTGACGTGTGCCGCCGCTCACACTATAAAGCAGCTCGATTCAGAGGAGTGTTAGTACAGAGAGGTGTGCGTGTGTGTGTGTGTGTATGACGGCGTCAGATCTACGGCTAATGCGGCTCCGCTGACTGTAGTGTCACTGATGGGCTCTAATGAACTAGTTTCAGTCTCAGTCTGATGAGGGTTATTGCACTGCTGTGATTAGTGGATCCCTGAACACTAGCCTACAGATCAGGGCTCAAGCGCGGCGTAACGCTGGAGGATACTAACGTCTCGACTGCGGTTTAGTACTGTGAAGGTCGTGACAATGAAGAGTGGGTTTATGAGTGATTTTATGATGTTATATGTGGAGAATAATCAGCTGAATTTTCTCATCCAGAGCCTCCGCTGCTTTCGGGTCCAACAGCGCCGGTTATATTTGGTCACCATATAAATAAATGAAACGCGTCTCCCTAAGCGGCAGGTGCACGTCTAATGAGCGGTTGGGATTATAGTGCGCGTATATTGACGTCTAATCTCACACGGTCCGTCTAAATGACATCAAGTCCAGCCGTGAGTTTGGAGAGAACAGGCCGACGCTCCCGTGTTCAGATTCCTGCTACAGTCCTACAGGAATACAGACACCGCTGAACCACCCACTGAGAGAGAGAGAGAGAGAGAGAAAAAGAGAGAGACGTTCCCTCAGCAGAAGTGTCCATCAGTCCTCACGCAAAGGGCTTTAGCTCCGCCCACAGCTGTATGTCAAACATGCATCAATCACCCCGTCGCCGTCCCTCATAGAGAGGAGTAGAAGAAGATGTAGGCGGCCGCCGAGCGGACGGAGGAGGCGGAGATGTCGGACACCTCGTGATCGTCAAACTTGTACCAGCGCTGCTTGATCGGGTTCTTGCAGTAGGCAGTGTAATGACCGCCGTCCATCCCGCCGTAATGATTCTGCGGAGGAGACCAGACGTCACAGATCTGACCGAAACACTTCACGTGTGCGTGTGTGTGTGTGTGTGGTCTTGTACTCACAGACACGGCGTACAGGTTGTACTTCTTCAGGTTTTGTTTGGGTCCGATGACGTACTGCGACATGTCCAGATTATCCAGGGGGAAATCCACCAGCGTCTGCAGCTTTTCCCGCCACCGGCCGTCGTATTTAAACCTTACAAACGCACACGAACACGCTTCACATGCTGCTTTATGGGATATTAAAGCGCTGCGCCGAAACACCACACACGTCACTCACCGTTTCAAATGTACGAGTAAAATGGGAGGAACTTTCCAGATCTGCATCTTCTTGATGGCGTCTCGGTGCGTCTTACAGTGGCGGCAGTAGAAGCGGTTGCTGTCGGTCAAACGCTCCTCTTTAGAGAAGAGCTTCAGGCAGTCCTGTACAAACACACATTAACGATTAAAGCCCGTTCACTACACAGATGATCATTATAATGTCATAATCTAACTCTGTGAGAATAGTCATTCACACCAATTAGATATTGCAATTTTTTTTAAAATATGCTTGTTTGAATTATCAATATGAATGTAAAATAATATTATATTATTACAATTCAAATATGAAATTATTATTTTTATTATTATACAGTTATTAAATTACTATACAATTATTTTAGTCTGGAAACTGCTTGGACGCAGGTCTATCCACCTTATTTTTCAATGTGGAAGTAAGCTGTTTTCTGGTAATGTGTTAGACATCCGGTTCAAAATCCGCCATAGAGAAATAATGAAAAGAATCTCAAAGTGCAGTAAACGGTAAAACAGTTTGCACTACAAACCAGTGTATTCACAATTAAGATAATACATTAAAATAATATGGTAAGACACACCAGTTTGCAATATCAAGCAGCAAAACGAGCTTTTTGTGCAGCTAAATATAGCTGGAAGTGGATGAGACCGGAAGCCAGACACAAAAAATTTTACAAATGGCTGCACCCACTCTTATGGGAAAAATAAGGTGGATAAAAGCTTGTTAAAAAAACGCACTTTATAACTAGTCATGCACCAGTTCACTCATCAACTGGAACCGTCTGGTTTTTGCTCTAAATGCGCGATTTGGTGACTGCTCGCTTTTGTTTCATTTTGGTCAAGCTCCACGCAAATTTACTTGCAATAATATCCCAAAATGTCATTTCTGTGGAAAGTCTGTAAAAAAGATGTTAAGAGAGGCCAGAAACTATGGAGGCGAGAGCACAGACACGCCTGGAGTTCATTTACTGTGAAACAAAGCGCTCTGAGAAACTGAAATCACAGAATCATAGCTGTGCATGTGTAAATAAACACTGCACTTCACTCTGTTCATGCAGTGCATATTTTTATTTGTATTATTATACAAATAACCCTATTATTTTATCATTTGATTCCGATGAATCGTTCAGCCCTAATGCACGTCATTGATTTGGCACAGTGTAAACACAGGACCGCTCAGGTCCCATAGATCTAGTGTGTGTGTGTGTGACCTGTAGTGAGCACTTGCTGCTGGACGTCATCTCCAGCGTCAGGTACATGAAGGTCTCGAATGTGCGGGATTTGTGCTGGCAGCTCATGCACTGAACCGTGGACTTGAACTGGCCCTGGAACAGAGCCACGATGATGGACTCGTTCAGCAGCTTGTGTTTGGACCAGGCCAGGTCTGCAGCGCTCACGTCATCCAGATGATCGATATCCTCTTCCTTATAACCGCGCCGTTTGTCCGCCTGACAGACAGAACGAGACAATGTGCGTCTTTATCGTGAGGTGCACGTTCGAACGAGCTCTCGCTCTCAGCGCCGTACCTTATTGAGATCCTCGTGCAGGCCGTCCATGAGGAACAGCAGCAGCTCCTGTGAGTCCTGGTGCTCGTAGCTGGAGAAGCGGTTGTTGATTTTACAGATGGTGCCTTTAAAATCCTGAGGGCTGATCATTTTGTACTGTCCCGACCACAGCGCCTTCATGATCACGCTGAACTCCTCGGCCACCTCGCCCTTATGACCCAGAATATTGGCCCTGTGAAACACACACTCAGAGTCACTCTGATTTCACACTGAACGCGATGGTTTCATCAGTGACGTCTGAGTGACGGATTACCGGTTAATGTCATCCTGATAGAAGTTCCTGGTGAAATAGTCTGCCATGGCGACCGTGTTACACAGGCACTGGAGGATGGAGTTCATGTAGCAGGTGTTGCCAAGGTTACGGAGACCCGTAAGTAACGGCCCCTGACCTCCGAACACCGGGTTCAGGTTCCGGATCTTAGCCGCAGACGGCCGTGCAATCTCCACTTTAGTGTAAGCGGCAGCGGGTGTCAGCGGCCTGAGACACAAACACACATCAGCACGTCTTGCGTTTGCATATTTATGTGTTTCTGTGCATGTTTGCATGTGTGTGTGCATTTGCAAGTGTGCTTGTGTGCGTGTGTTTGTATGTGTTTACATTCTTAAGTGCATGTTTGTGTGTGTGTGTGTACATACTTGTTTTCTCTGTTGATGGTGGGCACGGCTGCAGGTTTTCTGCTGATCTCTGCGCTCAGTTCCTGGCTGATATCAGGAGACGAGTACGAACGCTTGAGTTTGGACTGCTCTCTCTCCCGTTCCTTCTCCCTCTCACGCTCTCGCTCCTTCTCTTTCTCCGTCTCGGCGGGCGGCGGCGGTTTGGCTTTAACAGTGCTGGGCTGGATCTGAGGAGTGTTGACCTCCGGAGGGTACAGGTGCACGCGGTTGGTGGGAGAGTGGTAATATCGGTAGGTGCCCGTCACCGTGTCCAGAAACTGCAGAGCAGCTCAGCGTTAGAAACGCCAGTGAACGACAACAACGACACGACGAACACCTGCTGCTGCTCTTACCTTCATCCAGCCGTCTGGGAGCCCAGGGACTGTTCGGCCCATCTCCTCACTGTGTGCTCGCGTCAACGGCTCCCTCTGCAACACACACACACACACACACACACACACACACACACACACACGTGTTACACATTCAAGCGTGTGATGTCATTATGCAACACAAGGGGTGTGTGATATTTAACATCTATAATTACTGTTCTAACAATGTCATTATCACGTATGTCACCACAAAAAACCCAACAAAAACACGCCTCAGGCACACTTTCAACGCGTGATGTGCCCTATATTAATGCCATTAGAATTTTATAAGTTGCAGATTGTCCTGATGCTGCTGAGTGTGTGGGAGTACGCAAGTGTTTGTGTATATATATGTGTGTGTGTGTGTGTGTGTGTGTGTGTGTGTGTGTGTGTGTGTGTGAGGTCACTCACAGCGCTGAACGGCGCAGGTGAATCCAGCGACATGCTCTTCATGGCGGCGTCCAACGGCACGTCCTTCTGCGCTTTCTTGGCCTTCTCGTCTCTCGCATCTACCTGATCCTCCTCTTCTGCCGTCTGTCTCTCCAGTTTCTTCCTCTCCTGCTGTTTCTCGTCCTCCTCCTTCTTCTCGCTCTGTTCTCGTCGATGTCTCTCGGCCGCCTCTCTCTCCTCTCGGGCTTGCTGCTCTTTCTCCTTCTCCTCCAGGGCTCGTCTGCGTTGCTCCTGCTCTTTACGGGCTTTCTCCATCAGACTGACGGTCTCGGCGTGGATCTCCCTGCGCTCCTCTTCGCTCAGAGTTCTGGACGGGTCCAGCGCGGGTTTGACCGAGCGGTCGGGCACCACGGGGCCATTGTGTGCAGCGGGGCCGTTGCTCGCCAAAGGCTCGTCGCTGAGCTTTGCGCTCGATGGCGCTTTCACTGACGCTGGTTTTTTGGAGCGGTCGACCTGCGTTCAGAGGAAGCATTAGTGAGTGTCGTGTGAATCGTTGAGTGCTCCGATCCAGGTGCAACTCACCTGTGGAGTGTGTCGGGGCGAGGCGGCGGGCGGTAAGGTGGCGTCTGTCTTTGGGGGGTGTGTGAGCGGCGCAGGTGTGTTTGCGGGCGGTTCCGCAGGTGGTTCCGCGAGCGGCTCTGGGTCCACGGTTCTGCCGTTGAGCTGCACAGCTGCAGGCTCCTCAAACACGCTCACGGGTTTAGGCTCCTCCAGCGACGGGTACGTGAAGTTCACTGAAATCACAGCAGCAACTTCACTGATCAGCATGGAGAATGTTCACACCAAGAACAATAACTATAATGCGATATCGTTAAAGTTACTGTCTAAATAGTGTAAATGGGCCTTTAAGGGATCGTTCATCCAAAACTGTCATCATTTACTCTTCCTCAAGTTGTTCCAAACATGTACGAGTTTAATGTCTTGAGCACAAATGAAAATATTTTGAACAGTGTTGGTAATCTGTTGCTGGTCCCCATTGACTTCCACAGTACGGGGAAAAATATCTTTTTTGATGAATATCTTCATTTTTCGGATGAACTATCCCTCTAACACTCAACATCAGCCTATTCATCCAAGTTTATTTGTTTTTATTGCCATACCAGCATCTATGGCTCAAATTCAGCTCAAAGCTCTTTTATCACTAGTAACAATACATTCGTCTCCTCGTTTGCTTTGATACAAGAAACTGAATTCACAAATCGATTCTATTGAATTCTCAGACTTAATTATTCAATCCAAGACAAATACAAAAACTTCTTCTCTTTTGGAGCACCTTTGCATTTTTTTTAGATGTGCTGATCATGTCAGTCCTAACCACAGAACTTGTTGGTGCAAATTGAGAAATTTTTAATACCCACAATCAGTATTAGGATGTTTCAGTGCACATATGATGTGTATGACGTGAGACTCACGCTGTGGCAGTGTGCTGGGCGCCTGCTGTCGGGGTGGTTTGACTTTAGCATTGCTGGTGTACATTGGGTAAAAGAGCAGCCAGTTGTCGTATCCTCCCTCCAGCACCAGCGGCTCGCTGCGCAGGATCGTACTGCTGTCCCACTGCGCGCACACACACACACACACACACACGTCAGATATGACACTCACACTGAGCTGGAGATGCACTGCCAGTCCTACAGTACCTTGTAGAGAGCATCCTTCAGACTCTGTAGAGTGGTGCCCAATTTGAGATCAGAGACGCAGCTGAACCAGTCCAACAGAACCACGTAATCCACGAACCCGCGGCGCTTCCAGTCATCCAGAGACACTGCAGGAAGCTTCAGCTCGATCTGATTCACCGTCACCCTGACCGTTAGCAGCACATTTCAGTATTCAATATTCATATATGAGTGAAACAGATTAATCAAAAAGAAAACATGTAGGGCGGGACTTGGTTCTATCCGTGATATAATCGATTGGATGTGGATTGTAAGACAGGGGTGGAGTTTAACCCTGAATGGTTGGAGACAGCATTATTACAGTTACTAAAACAAAAAAAATATTATTTGAAATAAATGTTATCTGCAATAAAACAAAACATTTAAAAAAATCTAGTTGCAGAGGCAACATTTGTCATTCATTTAGTTTAACGTGATGTACTAAACTGAAATAAAATGTAAAACTATAGACATATAAAAAATAAAAATGTTTAACCAAAATAAAAATGGAAAATACAAAAATGTAAACTAATTAAAAAACATTTTTTATTACACTAAATGCAGAAGGACAGCATACATCACTGTCATTTCATTACACATTATGATATTCTGATTAAAAAAAACATTATAAAATGAAACTTGAGCATGGCTGGATCTTTCACAGTAGATCATTAAGTTGCTTTTAGAAAATGTAGTATGCTGTAGAAATAGAGTGAGGATGAGGATGTGTAACTGGCTGAATGGTGAATGGTGTCTGTGTATCTGCAGGAGTGAGATTCACCCCGGACTGATGGCCTCCTCAGGAACGCTGATGCACGTCTGAGACGGGACGCATATCTGAGACTCCTCAAAGTCCTGTCTGGGCCGTGTGTCCATCACCAGCACGGTTATACTGGGATCCGTCATCAGCCGAAACAGATCCTTAGCACTGATGCTTCCTGACAGGATGGAAAACATGCGTCACAAAACAACAAACATACAGAGATGCAGGAAAATCCAGCAGGAGATACGGTACCTTTATCACCTCCAGTCTTACTGTTATTGGGCTCCTCTTTAACCTGCCGTAAAAACACACACAGACACACAACAACAAAATGAATTATTAACAAATGACTTCAGAACGTACATGATATGATGGCCTGTAAACTCTGAACATTGACCTGCTTAACTGATCAAGTGCCAGATGCTAGTTAAACTACTAAACCACAGATAAAAAGTTAAAAGTCAAACATGAGATTAAAAATATATGTCACTCTTATATTGTTCCTTGTTTAGCTACAGTGGGTCAGATAAACTCGTCACATGTTCGAGCTCATAGTCAGTTTGCCATCAGCCACACCGTAGCTGAAACTGGGTCACAATGCAGGTTGGTTTGTGTAATCTGAATTGATGCTTTTGTTTTACCACAATTTAAGTTATTCAAGCATCATAAAGTTTATTATCTACAGAAGAGTGTGTTTTCAATGATACACCAAAGTTTATCGAACCCAATGATGAAGCCACACAAAGTGATGTTTTTTTTTCAGGCCAGCAGCATTACAGCACCTTCTTATTGTCCTTCTTCTCTGAAGCTCCTCTCAGTGAAGCACGTCCATCTTTTTCCGTTCTTTCTTCTCGTCGACTCTTTTCCTCCTTTCTCTCTTTCTCTTCAAGCTTTTTCCGCACTTCTACTTCCTCATACCTGAGAGGACGACGCAAGCAGAAGAGCAAAGTGTTTGTGAGACAGAACAGAGAGAGTGTGTGTGTGTGTGTTTACACTTGAACCAACATCTGCCTCAGGTCAGATCAATAGATGATTGACAGGTGAGTGGGTGGGGCTTTGATGTTTTCTGTGATGCATCTGAAGTCATTTGAGTTCACACTACAGCTGTGATGTGATTGAATGTGATTTGAGAACAGTTTACAGCTGTATTTAGCACTGAACATTTGTGATCTGAGCATCTGAGACAGATGTTAATAGCAGGTGTAAATTGATCCACTGTGTGTGTGTGTGTGTGTGTGTGTGAAACACTGACCGAAGCTTCAGACTCTCTGAAAGTTTCTCTGCCTCCTCAATAGCCTTTTTAAAGCTGGTTGGTCCAAGCATAGACAGGAAAAATTCCTGAAAGCAGTCAAAGGACAGCAGTGATTGACACGACACGCATCACTAACTCAAACCTGTTCACAGCATCTGAGTGAAGACTTTTTACACTATTATTATTGGACAAAAAAAAAATAAAGTAATCCAATAATCTCATATGATCTCATCCTCAGCATTCAAGTCTCCACCACTTAAAAACTCCCATAATGCACTAGCGGCTCTACCTGCTGCTGCTTGAAGTCCGGTCTCTTCTTGATGAGGTCATAGACCGTCAGATACTTCATGTACAGGACGTACGCTTTCTCCTCATCGCGGTCCAGACGACACTCCTCAGCCGCCTTGAAGATCTTGCAGGCGCTCTGGACGTAGCTGAAACACACAAACTCACATCAGCGTCTGCTGATCTGATCAAGGGGGTGTTTCATAACTTCATAACGATCAAGGGCTTATTTGGTAAACTCGTTTTCTGGAACACCCCACTGATCGGAGTTTCCCAAAAGCATTGTGAGCGAAGCTGATCGCAGAGAGCGCTGGTGCCAATGTTTCTACCATCTGCTTATGCTTATGATGCTTTTGAGAAATGTGTTGCCACAAATGGAGATCTTCTGTTATCACACAATGTACAATGCAGAAGACTTCAAGACAATATCTGATCAGGTCCGTCAGTTTGATGACAGTAACTTTAGTGATTGTCCTAACCCTGAAAACACGCTACGGTACTTCATTTGTGAAAACCATCGGTACTTTTCATTAGAGATCCACTAAATGTGCTAATAATTGAAGAATCGTTAACAGATCTTGAGGAGTGGTCCTTGGTGATTCATAAGACAATTAATTCAGTAGCTCCTGACGATATATTGAGGTCTTATGAAGTGAAACGATGAGTCTATGCAAGAAACTGAACATTATTTACAGCATTATTAACTGTAGTCCAGAGCCTCAAACAGTCCAGAGTGATGTCTGGTTCACAAACAAATTATTCTTTTGGACCAATTCTTTTAGTCAACTAGTTGAACTAGTTCATCAGATCAGACTGAAGCTCCTGAAATAGTTTGAGGCTCGAGCAGCACAGATCTACAAGTTAATCAAATGAGCCGAAATACTGGCATATCTGTGATGAATGAACTGATTCAGCGCTCCAGTTCCTCCAAAAGACACTGAACTGAGGAAACAGTTTGACTGGAACGAAGACAGATGAGCCGCTGATGAGCATATGTGAACCGAACACTCGAAAGAAGGGAGAAATGAAAGTTTTTGTGGTTTCTCATTGTTCATGTGTGAGCTGATAAACACAACTTTATTAACTTTAAATGCTTTAGACATGAAAGACATCCATGGTTCACATCATTATTGGCTGCTTTAGTATTAAAACATTACGTCAATGCACGATAACATAAACTAGTAACTGAACCAATTCCTTGAAACGAACTGTCCGAAAGAACCAGTTCACAGAGAAGAAATGTGTTTCCCCGTTTGTCTGAGGCTCTGGATTTCTGTAAATAATGTTCAGTTTCTTGCATGGACTGATCGTTTCGCTTCATTATTCCTCAATAAATCGTCAGAAGCCACGGAGGTAAATTTTGGTCTCGCCTGATATATATATATCTGATATATTAATCTCAAAATGCATTTTATGAATCACCAAGATTCACGGTTTCAGCTAAAAAAAAAAAAAAAAAGTCACCTACATCTCAGATTGGCTTAACCTCATTTTCAGGTGAACCGCTCGACTCATAACGTCATGGAAATAACATCAATCTGCAGATCAGACCCGAATCACTTGTGCTTTAGATTCACGCGTTCACACTTACTGTCTGGTGCTGGTTTTATCTGGTTTGATTTCTGCTTTCTTGTTCAGATCGCCCAGTGATGTGGACAGATACAGATCCTTCAATCCGGTGGACACAGACGGCATTTTCAGCTCATATTCCTACAAACACCCAAAATCAGACTCGACTAATACTTTTAACATTCAAAATCACTTGACTTGCTGATTACTAAAATATTAATAACTGAACAATTAGACACACGTCTAAATAAGCAGACTCAAAACAGCGTCATCGGAGTAATTAGACCAATGACATCATAATTACATTTATGACATAATAACTAGGCTTTCAATAGAATAGTCAACCTCTAATAAAAGAATCAGATCAATGACAGAATAAGCAGACCCATGACTGAATAATCAGACTCAAAACACAACCATCAGAGCAATGGCGAGATCAGAAGACTGATGACAGCAGTGATCAGATTCATAACAACTACAGTAAATAAATAACTGGGTGTTTATTTGTCATCGGCAGTATCGCAGTTAACCGTGTCAACTCACCCCGAACACACCGCTGAAATAAAATCCTGTGCGAAAACACACCGGGATCCGCAGTGAAGCGCAGATCAGCCCGGAAAAGTGAAGTTTATCCGGACTAATGACAGTAAACAGCCTGAAAGTGCTCGATCAAACGCGGAAGTCATCGGATTCAAACAGCGGAAGCTTTATTTAAACACACACGGCGTACACACGTACCTTTAAGCGTTTGACAAAGCGTGTTTACCGTAGATGTGAACACACAAACATGCACATACAATGTGTGTCACCTCTGTGTGTTTAAACACTCATTCTTATGGCGCAACTCATTTCTGTCAGCGTTATCTGACACGATTGTGTTGTGTTTGTCAGCTGGACTGTGATTAATTTTGCTCAGTGTCATAAACTAAATATTACTGACGAGATTCGAATCAAGATTGAAATGAAAAGTCGTAATGTTGATCTCTGGTGTCTCTTGCGCACTTCAGTCAGCTGATTCCTGTCAGGGCGCATGCGCACTGCCCTTATTCTGCTTCACAAGTTTTGATTTTTAATAAAGAAATCACGATACACTACACATTACAAATAATAATAACATAATATTAGAAAAATAAAGATCCGAAGGCCCTGCTGCAGCAGAGGGTGAATGTGGTGTTCGTGGTTTATTTAGCATGTGTTCTCTGTGTTCTTTTATACTGGAGACTGTCGTCGGTCTGCGCGCCCCCGCGCTCGCGCTCGTGCCCGCTGCTGTATTATTGTCATCTCGGTTTGTTTTCAGGCCGTTTTTCGTTCGGATTCGGTTCTGCAGGTTCTACTCGGACGGTAAGAAATGCACAATTCGGCGTGATCGCGTCCGCCGGATGTGGAAGTTGATGAGTTTGTGGGTATTAATATTTCCTCTTCCCCCGGAACACGAGCGATTTCCTGTTTATTCGTTTTAACGGGCAGCCTGAGACGCAGCGCCGCCGCTTCATGTTTACCGATGATGATGATGTTATTGTTTTAGGCCTGAGATGAAGCTCTGCTTCACATATAAACCATTTAATGTAGATATGAAGCAGTTTCTACTGGAGGAAAGCGTTTGTTCCGCCGCTTCTGTCAGCTTGAAAATCACAACAATAAAGAGCTCAATGATCATCGAATAACGGGCGATTTAATGTGCTGATTAAATGAACAGCTATTAAAGAATATCAGCAGGATTTTATCATTTTAGTCTTCCAAAATGAGGCGTTTTCTTTGTTTTGTTTTGTTTTGCCCCAGGAATTGGTTTCCATGATTATGTTTTTACACTGGTTGTTCCATTTAACTGTGGTATTTGTGGTAAAACCTAGGAACTATTGGTAAATTAACAGCTCTTCATTATATTAGTGTATGACTGATTTAAAACAAACTACTGCTAAAATTAGTTTACTTAATGAATGAGTGACATTTTCTAGAGTCAAACCATGGTAAACTATCATACAGACAACACTTGCCATAACAGTTAATTGGAATTTCAGTTTTAATAGAGCACCGATTAGAGCAGGGCTTCTCCGTTCTGACCCGCGAGATCCATTTTCCTGCGGAGTTCAGTCTTTAGGATCACTAGAAAGTTACAGGCAGGTGAGTTTGATCAAGGTTGGAGCTGAACTCTGCAGGAAAACGGATCTCGCGGGCCAGAGTTAAGAACTCCTGCATTAGAGAAATGATGTCAATAAAACACAGCAGCATATATGGAATAGCTTTCAATGACAAAGAGTGCAAATTTCCCGTTTACATTGATGCATTTGGCAGCTGCTTTCCTTGAAAGCGATTTTTGCATTTGAAGCAGTTCCACATCATATCAGCTCCTGCATTCCCTGTGAATCAAACCCACTGTAGTGTTTTTGAGGTCATGGGTTCGTTTCTCAGAATATCTCTCAAGATGTCTTTACATGGCTGAGGTGAGCAGGGGCCTGTTTCATAAAACACGTTTATCAAATAAGCCAGGTTTATTTCAGTTAGTCTGACTTATTTTGACCCAATTCAACTGACAGTAAGTCGGTCTAACTGAAATAAACCGGGATTATTTGGTGAACTTGTTTTATGAAACAAGCCCGTGCTCTGGAGTCGAATGCAGTGTGAGCTGCTTCACATGCGACACGTGGCATGAGACTCTTGTGACACTCAGTGGAAAATGATGTTTATTGTGTGACGGATCTCAGTGAGAATAAGAAGGGTTTGCAAACATGGCCATCCGCTCGGTGGATGTTTGAGAGTCATGCGTGGTGTGTGTCAGGATTTCTGTGGGTCTTATAAAGTCTTATTTCACCCGTCCATAAATAGAGGCCTATGAAGATCTTAAATCAGAGTCCCAAATTCATGTCATGGCATTAAATGTTGCATGCATTGCCCCCCCCTGAAAAAAGAAAAAAAAACTGAAGGATATTCTAAACCAGGGGAGCTCAAACTTGGTTCTGGAGGGCTGTTGTCCTGCAGAGCTTAGATCCAAGTTTCCTCAACACACCTGCTGGGAATTTTCTAATATGCCTAGTAAGAGCTTGATTAGCTGGTTCAGCTGTGTCTAATCAGGGTCCAGCCCTCCAGTTTTGGGCACTCCTGTTCTAAATCAATATGAATAGTTCAATTAATATACATTTACTTGAGATGTGAATGTTAAATGAAGTCTTGAAAAATGTAACAAAACTGAGTTTATACTTTAAAAAATGCTTAAAACAGATGACAGATATTTGTCGTTTTGATCATTTCATTTTGATGAATTTCTCAGAAAACAAGACTTCTTATTTTATGTCATTTTGCATCTCCAGTAAATGTGTCTTGATTTAAGAATCTTCAGACACTTGCACTGGAAAACAGGAAGAAAACAGAAAAACACATTTATAGTGTTTCAGAGCAGTTTTTTATTTGTAAAGTTATTTTAATAAAGTAATTGAAGGTCTGTTGGAAGTTGTATTTTTAAACTTTGCTAATACAAGATAGTTTATATTTAGAGAACATACTGAAGTATTGTGTTCCATTCATGTAATTTCAATACATTTTCTTTTCTTCAGTCTTAAATTGACCTTCATAAAACTTGCAGAAGCACTGTTGTGTGTGTGTGAGTGAGTGTGTGAATGAGGTTGATAAATGTCTGTGTCTGCTTTCAGATGTCTCTGGTGGATTTGGGAAAGAAGCTCCTGGAAGCCGCTCGTGCCGGTCAGGACGACGAGGTCCGGATATTGATGGCGAATGGGGCTCCGTTCACCACCGACTGGGTGAGTGTTTGTGTGTGACAGCGAGAGCGTTCAGGACCGTCTGTGGTTTATGATGTGGTTTTACTGTGTGTCTGGTAGCTGGGCACGTCTCCGCTGCACCTGTCGGCTCAGTTCGGCCATTACTCCACCACAGAGGTGCTGCTGCGCGCCGGAGTGAGCCGAGACGCCCGCACCAAAGTGGACCGGACGCCGCTGCACATGGCCGCATCCGAGGGTCACGCGCGCATCGTGGAGCTGCTGCTGAAGGTGAGCGACTGGCGCATTATGGGCCGGCGGCTCTTTGATGTTTGACTCTCGCTGCATTTGCTTGTAATTTGCCGCTTTAAGTGTGGCCTTTCATCATCCAACAATGACTCCATTCATGCGCAGCACGGCGCCGACGTCAACGCCAAGGACATGCTGAAGATGAGCGCGCTGCACTGGGCCGTGGAGCACAGCCACAGAGACGTGGTGGAGCTGCTGCTGCGCTTCGGAGCCGACGTTCACGCGCAGAGCAAGTTCTGCAAGAACGCGCTGGACATCGCGCTGGACAACAGCAGCCACGAGCTGGTGGAGATCCTGCAGGTACACAGACGTTTGCTCATCACAGCTCTTCTTCTGAGCGCACGAGGCCTCGTGTGGTGAAACGCTGAGATCCTGAGAGTTCTCTGGCTGTTTGAGATCTGTGTCTCCAGACAGTCTTGAGCAGTTTTCCTCTGAATGTCTGGATTTCTGCTAGACTGTCTTTGATGCTAGAATGTGAGAAAGGCAGTTTGGTGACAGCGCCACCTGCTGATAAAAACAGACATGATAAACGTTTTTAAAAAAGTTTTTTTTTTTTTTTTTTTTTTCTTTACAACAATCTTTTATACAACAAGGTGTTTTCAGTCTCAATCTATGTGAGCTCAGACCATCTTCAGTTCATCTGGAAACAAACATCTGTTGGCAAAAACACCAAACCCTAACCTGCACCAGAGACTCATTCACTTTATCAGAAGATCCTGTTATGACCAGAGTCATTATAGTTCATTAAAACTAAAACCATAAAAAACAGCATAGTAGTGAATTGGAATAAAATAAACATTAGCTGAAATAAAATTAAATAGAGCTTTTTAATTTCAGCCAGCTTTCGAAGAAATATTTCCCTTTTTTTGTTTAGTTTAACCTGAAAATTTATAACGAAAATAGCTAACAAAAATGACAAATACACAATACAATTACTAAAACCTTAAAACTGAGCAATAATTAATAAAAAAAAAATACAGTAGTATCTGACCGATAATAAAATAACATTGGTTATGACTTTTTTTTTTTTTTTTTTTTACCGTTTCCCCTGGCTATAAACTGTTTGTAAATGAAGTAGAATCAGTGCTTTGGTCAGACAGATCCGATCTGCTGTTTGAAGCATAAATTTCATTTACTTTTTACATTGATGTGCTGTATTTGGCAGCTGGACTGAGTTCTTCATGGATGATCGGAATATGCAGTAATGGAATGTACATGAACTAATGACCAGTAATACAAAATAATGGTGTTTGTAGGTGCTTTTAGTAATTAACATAAACAGCTGTTGTTCCTGTTAACCAGCACATCTGTTTTATAATGCGTTTATGAATATGATGATCGTGCGTCAGGTGGCCATGCAGAACCAGATCAATACGAACCCTGAGAGTCCGGACACGCTGACCATCCACACGGCCGCGCCACAGTTCATCATCGGCCCGGGAGGAGTGGTGAACCTCGCCGGACTCGTGACGCCCGCCAACGGCAGCAAATCCACAGGTGAGCTGACCTCACCGACCCGTGCGTTTATGAACGACCTTCGTGAAAGAGGCCTTTTGTTTGCCCTCCGCGCAATGAAGAAAATTACCCTGCGCTTATCCGAACAAACAGCGTCTCAGAGCAGCATCAAAGCGCCGTGATTAGGCCCTGAAATAAGCCTGATGTTGCCGCTGGACGCTCTCTGTTGTCCTCGTTCAGAATGAGTGCTTTCTGACTGGAAATGTCGAACTGATGATCAGATGTCGTCTAACCCTCGTCTCTGACGCAGTCGTGGCCGCAGAGGAGGTGATCACCGCAGACTCTGTCGACGGGGCTATACAGCAGGTCGTGAGCTCTGGAGGTCAGCAGGTCATCACCATAGTAACAGACGGCATTCAGCTGGGCAACCTGCAGACGGGCGCAGGTATCGGCCAGCCCATAATAGTCACCATGCCTGACGGACAGCAGGGTGAGAGAAACGCACAAGCATCAACATCTGCAGAAATTAATCGTATTAAAACTCCCCATTACAACTATGGAATGAACACTTGATAGGAATATCTGTGTGTGTGTGTGTGTGTGTGTTTGCTCCTCTCTCTCACAGTGTGTTTGTGTTCCTGCAGTGCTGACGGTGTCGGACACAGAGGTCGCAGAGGAAACGGTGATCAGCGACGAGCCGACCGTTAAACGGCAGCGTGTGAAGGAAGAAGATGACGATCAAATGACAGAAACACAAGACATTCAGATCCAGCAGACAATCTCGCTGGAGGACTTTCAGGTACAGAGACGCACATCCCACAATGCCTCTCATGAACCTGTTCGCAATGCCAATGTGATGGGTTCGATTCCCAGGATCATGCATGACCTGATGTGTACTTTAAATGCAGTGCAAGTCTCTTTGAATACAATTATCTGCCAAATGCATGAATCTAAATACACATTTTTAATCTAATCAATCAAAGTAATGAGCATATAACACACATGACATTGCGTGCGTGACAGGAGAAAGTGGCTCTTCTGAAGCAGCTGGAGGAGGCCAATCGTGAGGCGCAGAAATACAGACAGCAGTTCCTGAAGAAGGAGCAGGAAGCGGAGGCGTACAGACAGAAGCTGGAGGCCATCACGCGGCAGAGCGCCAAGAAAGCCGCGTGAATCTCTCGAAACACACCGGACGTCTGTGTCGTAATCACTACGTGACTGCTCTGCGCTTTCTGTGACTGGATCGTCATTCATTTCCATCATTTCTCGCCACGAAGCCGTGGTGCTCGTGTGGCCGACGCGGGTTCGATTCTGACCCACATCCCAACGCCCTCTGCTGGCCTTTGAATAAAGAGACAAACATCCCTCAAAACCTGAACCAGGATGTTTAGTGGCGTAGTAATGTCAGATGTCGTGCGATGATGTGTTTGATCCGCAGGTCACGTCTGATCGAATCCTTCATCATCAGACTCGTTTCCCTCACTGATAATCAACACTGATAATCTCTTGTGTTTATAGTTTCCTCCTGCTTGTTGTTTGTGATGCATTTTTCAGGATTTCTGTCATAAAGATTCTTATTTTTAAAAGACTGCTGGATTTGGTTTATTTGAGGAGGATCTGAGTGTCTCTCCAACACCGATCTGCTGATTCACATCTAGACGGTAGATTAAACACACATAAAGCTGAATGAATGCACAATAAAAGGGTTTTACAGTCATTTTTACAGGTTTTTACAGCAACAGCATTCCAGCATCTCCGGTGTCTGTGTGTCTGTGAGTGTGTTACAGTACTGGGAATGTTCTGAGCACACACACACACGTCGTATCAGTGCTCATACGGACAGGTCTGTGTTTGAAGATGCAGAACTGCTGTTCTGAATCAAAGCATGTCTTTGTGTAGTGTGTGTGTGTGTGTGTGTGTGTGTGTGTGCTGGCGTCAGTGGGCGGCTCCGTCAGCAGCAGCTATAAGAGCAGATTGTGATCTGAAGCGGCTCAAACGCGCTGGACTTCTCCTCTGACAGACGCGATGCAGGCGCAGGAGTACCTGACGAGAGGTAATGATCTGAACCTTCAGCTGATGACGCCGTGTAGTGATATAGTGTCTATTAGAACTGACTTGAATATGAATATGAATGCTTTTTTACAGAGCACAATAAACCTTATACAGCCTAACCGGTTTAGCTAAAAAGCTCTTTATTTGTACGTAAATGATTGAATGAATGACATACAGGACATTTATAATCACTTTAAATGTTTATATTCTATAGTCCTCTGATGATGTGTCTTAAGGTCATTTTAATGCATTAAATAGATTTCGTAATTATGTTCTGCTGTATTATCTGTGTGTCTCTGCTCCATCTGTTGTTTTATAACTTTTTCTCTAATTTTGTTCAGTCTTCTAGTTTTTGCAGTGATTTATAGTGAACTTCTTAGTGTGTTTGCAGTTTAATGTGTTAATGTTTTTTCTGGTGTGTGTGTGTGTGTGTGTGTTTAGGGAAGGAGATGGTGGATTTCATCCAGCAGTATCTCACACAGATCCGTGAGAGGCGGGTCGTTCCAGACGTTCAGCCGGGTTTCATGCGTCCTCTGCTGCCCGGCAGCGCCCCGGATGAACCAGAGGACTGGAGCAGCATCATGCAGGATGTGGAGAACATCATCCTGCCCGGGGTTGGTCTGTCTGTCTGTCTGTCTGTCTGTCCATCCGTCTGTCCCATTGAACTGCAGTATGCTGTAATGCTCCTGTCTGTCTGTCTGTAGGTTGTTCATTGGCAGAGTCCTCACATGCATGCGTATTTTCCTGCACTCACCTCGTGGCCGTCTCTGCTGGGCGACATGCTGGCAGACGCCATCAACTGCCTCGGCTTCACCTGGGTAAAGAAAAAAATACACACACACACACACAACAATACTCTCCATGTCAGCATTATGCATGTTGTTGAATAGTGTGTGTGTGTGTGTGTGTGTGTGTGTTCTGCAGGCCTCTAGTCCAGCATGCACTGAGCTGGAGATGTGTGTGTTGGACTGGTTGTGTAAAGCGCTCGGGTTGCCAGATCATTATTTACACCATCATCCACAGAGCAACGGAGGAGGAATCCTGCAGGTATTAATCACACATCACAACCCATGTCAAACCAAATGTTCCTGGGTCAGATAATGTGTATCACATAGTCTGTTTGTGTACTGATTTAAATGCATGTCATAGACAAGCTTGAGTCGTCTTCATGTACATCAGATGATCTTCCTCATCCAGTCTACTACTGATTCTGTCACTGATGAGTTGCGTTTGGGTGTCAGTGTGATGCTGTATATGCATTAACGTGCAAATCAGCATGTTTCCTGCTGAATTTTACAGTAGTAATGTGTGTAAGTCACTGCTGTGCGTAGAGTACGGTCAGTGAGTGTACGCTGGTTGCTCTGCTCACCGCGAGGAAAGACCGAATCCTGCAGATGAAGAGTGAATTCGCACACGCCGACACGGACGAGTCGGTGCTGAACTCCAGACTCATCGCGTACGCCTCCGACCAGGTACGACATCAGTAATCGGAACGACCATGATTTATGAGGAGGAGTGTTCTTTCTGAAAGTGTCTTGCGGTTCATCTTGAAGTAGTTTTGTCTGTTTTCGTTCTGTAGGCTCATTCGTCAGTGGAGAAGGCCGGTCTGATCTCTCTGGTGAAGATCAGATTCCTGGAGACGGACGAGGCGTTTTCTCTGCGTGGAGAAACTCTTCAGCGCGCCATCGACGAGGACCGCAGGAGAGGATTCGTACCCGTGATGGTGAATGAGCCTCAGCCGATCAGCCGTTTAGTTCGCTACTGTGCTGCCGTGTGACTGAACGTGTGTGTCGTGTGTCCCGCAGCTGTGTGCGACGCTCGGCTCCACCGGCGTGTGTTCGTTTGACCGTCTGGATGAACTTGGTCCCATCTGTAAGTATTCATGAATCGGAGAGTCGCTGAACAGTTCTTAAAAAGCATCACTTCTACAAGCGTAGATTAGTTTCTCTTGCACTTTAAAACTCTGCTGCTACTCGCGTGTGTAAAGCAGAATCCAAAGACCAAATGATTCCGTTTCTACTACAGGTCTGTGATTAGTTATCATGATATTGATGATATGAACCGTATTTATATATCAGGATGTTTGAGTGCTACTGAATGTTCTGCAGCACATGAATCACAGTGTATTTGTCAGTAAATCGTGTGTGTGTGTGTGTGTGCACCTGGTATGTATCATGTTATGGGGACCAAATGTCCCCACAAGAATAGTAATACCAGTAAATTTTGACCTTGTGGGGACATTTGTGAGGTCCCCATGAGGAAACAGGCTTATAAATCATGCAGAATGAGTTTTTTTGAGAAAGTAAAAGTGTGCACAGTCTCCTGTGAGGGCTAGGTTTAGGTGTAGGGCGATAGAAAATAGGGTTTGTACAGTATAAAAACCATTACGCCTATGGAATGTCCCCATAAAACATGGAAACACAATGTGTGTGTGTGTGTGTGTGTGTGTGTGTGTGTAGGTGCACGTGAGGGTCTCTGGCTGCACGTGGATGCGGCGTACGCAGGATCTGCTCTGCTGTGTCCTGAACTGCGCTATTTTCTTAACGGAATCGAGTTTGCGGATTCATTCGTCTTCAACCCATCCAAGTGGATGATGGTCCATTTCGACTGTACAGCGTTCTGGTGAGAAACACTTGTATCCTGTTTATTTACTGTTTTCTCTTATATTTTCTTGTTGGAAATTAATAGTCTGCAGGGAGAAATTTATATGATATCTCTTTTGCTCACAGAGGCTCCATTTATTTGATCAGAATGGCAGTAAAAGCATAACATTGTGAAATAATAATATTGTTGTTGTTTTCTACATGTTTCTACAATTTATTTCTGTGATTTATTTCTAAATTTTCAGCAACATTACTCTAGTCTTCAGTGTCACATGATCCTTAGATCCTTTGAACCTTAGAAATCGTGCTAATATGCTGATTTGCTGCTTGAGAAACATCTCTGATTATTATCAATGTTGAAAACGATGCCCAATATTTTTGTGGAAACTGATACGTTTTGTTTTTCAGGATTCACAAATGAATAGAAAGTTCAAAGGAACAGCAGTTATGTGAAATAGTAACATTATAAATGCCTTTGCTGTCACTTTGATCCATCTAATGCATCCTTGAGGAGTAAAAGTGTTCATTTCTTTGAGTGTTAATGAATCTCATCTGAGTTCACTGAACGTGTCTGTAAAGGGTGAAGAATAAGATGAAGCTCCAGCAGACGTTCACCGTCGACCCGCTTTACCTGAGACACGAGAACTCGGACGCCACTGACTTCATGGTACAGACGCGTTACGCTCGTTAGAATGCGTTTACCTGTTTGTTTCCCTGCTGTTTATTGAGTAACGTTGCTTTTCCACAGCACTGGCAGATCTCTCTGAGTCGCCGCTTTCGCTCTCTGAAGCTGTGGTTTGTGATGCGTTCATTCGGTCTGAAGAACCTGCAGGCTCACATTCGACACGTGAGTCGCGTCATCACGCTCCAGTGTAGGAATATTATCATTTATAAACTTTACACTGCTCATAAGTGAAAATGATGTCCTGTGGAACTCAGTTTCTAAAGTGAGTCTTTAGAAACGAGCAGAAATCGTTTCTTAAATCAAGGCAGATAGTAGCATTGAATTCAACACGTCAGTTTGCTGATGCTGCTGTTTCCTGTCAGAGCGTGGAGATGGCAAAGCTGTTCGAGTCTCTGGTCAGAAACGACACAAACTTCCAGATTCCAGCGCAGCGGCACCTCGGCCTGGTCGTCTTCTGCTTACGAGTGAGAGAAAGACGCTTCAGCACCAAAACACCAGAGCAGCAGACAGGAACAGGAACTGCTAATGTCATGATACTCGCATCAAATCGTAACAGTAACATCATAAACGCTGTGTTTGAATTATTTTGTATCTGGACATGTGAGCAGATATTTGTTCTTGTTTTAATCATAAACTCACTTTATTTTTATGCATTTCTCTGAAAACAAGAAAACTTATCCTATCTTAAGAATTTTTTTAGACAGTTGCACTGGAAACAAGACAAAAAACAGCGAGTGAGAATATCGTGTTTTGCAGTGCCGTTTCAGTAGATTCTTCAGCAAGTTCTGTCTGCACAGTTACGTAGTAGTTAATTGACGTCTGCACGGTGTTGGTGTCGCAAAGTAACGCATCACAGATTCAAAAAAGTAGTTGACGAGTGACGATCTACGGTTTTGATTCATTCCAAGTATTCAAATATTGTCATTTTAAACTCCTGCGTTCACTTCAGCACATTTCCTCTGTTCTCAGGCCGGAAACGCAGCGACGCAGGAGTTACTGCGGAAACTGACTAAATCGGGGCAAATGTTTCTGATTCCGGCCGCCATCGGCAACAAACTCATCATCCGCTTCGCCGTGACGTCCCAGTTCACGAGCGCTCAGGACATCCAGAGGGACTGGAGCCTGGTCCAGCAGACGGCCAGAGAGGTGCTGCGCTCCTGCGCTCTCACCCGCCAGCCCAGCGTCATCTCAGACGAGAGCTGCGAGGAGAACGAGGACGACGCGCCGCTCACCATCCACGCCGAGCTGAGCCGAATGCGCCTGGAGCCCATGATAGACGAGCGTCTGGTGCGGCAGGGCCAGAGACGGGCCGTCCGTTCGCTGAGCTGCGGCGCAGAGCTGCCGCCCGCCCGACCCGAGCGCGACCGGGCCCCGCTGGAGCAGATCCCCGAGCGCCCGCCGCCGGCGCAGCACAGGGCGCAGAAGCGTCTGCTGAAGTTCCACAGCGTGCCGAGCCTGTCGCAGGTGTGGGCGCAGTGCGGCATGCAGCAGCTCTACCACCCCTTCAGACGAGGTTGGGTCACCAGCAGGGCGAGCTGCTTCAACTGCTTCCCTCTAGCAGAAACCAGCCCGCTGCCCACCAAATAACACACACACGCACTCAAACACACATTCGTGCACTCACACAAACTTACTCTCCAACTCTCTCACACACACACACACACTTATGCGCACACACAGGTTTGGTCAGCTATTCTTGTAGGGACTCTCTATAGGCGTAATGGTTTTTATAGAGCCTAACCCTACCTGTCACCGGAAGCTTTGCTTTTTTACTTTCTCAAAAAAACTCATTCTGTATGATTTATAAGCTTTTATACCCATGGGGATCTCAATTCAGGTCCCCACCGTCACACGAGTCCCCATGAGCTTGTGGGTATTCAGGTTTAAGTCCCCACCAGGATTTATAAACCACAGACACTCTTGTACACACACTTGTGCATACTCTTGCGCATGCATACTCACACACACACACACACACTTGTGCATTCTCACACGTGCTCTTGTATTTGTACACACACACACATGCATACTCGTATATACACACACTGGTGCGCACACACTCTTACACACACAGCTGTAGATCAGCTTCTCCAGGACTCGATGTTTTCACACAGGCAGGTCAGCGCAGCATCGGCACTTACTACTGTACCTCTGACCGTTAACCGACGTCCAAGAACCGTGTTGCTAAATCGCCGAAATACTGAATCTCAGGGGAAGTTTATTTGAATATTTTAGGATGACAGAAGGTTTGGTAATCCCTGATGTAGACAAAAATAATTTATGGTTGTGAAGTTATGAAACAATTCAATGTTTTTGTTGTAGCAGATCTTTATGTGCTCGTCGTGATAATAAAAGCTTCGGCTGAAATAACGGAACATCGGTTCTGTGCCCGTGTGACGTGATGTAACGGTGAAGGAGAAACATCATGAACAACATGTACGTGTCTGTCTGTCCGTGTTTAAAGCATCCCACAATGCACCTGATGAAACGATGACTGTCCAGAGCTGGAATCTGGTCCTTTTAAACACTTTCATTTATCCAAATATGATAATCCCCTTCATAAATGATAACGGTGGCTTTATATTTTGATGTACACAGATGCATTTATACTGGGGTGACCAAACTTGGTCCTAGAGGGCTGGTATCCTGCAGAGTTCAGGTAAAACCCCAATTAGATGCACCTGAACCAGCTAATCAAGCTCTTACTAGGCATGCTAGAAACTTCCAGGCAGGTGCGTTAAGGAAGTTGGAGCTGAACGCTGCAGGACACCGGCCCTCCAGGACCAAGTTTGGGCTCCCCTGATTAATACCATGTATGAAAAGTTGTGATGATGCAAAGAAGTGATATACAGTATAAAAGTGTTTCCAAAATTAAAAAGTTCTTTGTGATTATACAAAGAAAAACATATATTGAGAGAGAGAGGATATTTGCTTTGTATTAGTGTACCTTGTGTATGTGTGTGTATATATATATATATATATATACACACACACAATTTTTTTTGGACCGAATATTAGAAATAATACTAGGTTTCAGTATTATTGGAATTGTGTCAATTTTTGATCTTTTGCAGACGTCCAGTTGTGTTATTTCAGTTTGATCATTTCATTATTATTATAAAGTGTATGATTATAATAATAAAGAACAAGCAAATATATATATATATATATATATATATATATATATATATACAGTAGGTTCATAATACATTATGTATTAAATGTATTAAAATCATCCACTAAACTAAAATCAGTTTACAGCTTTGTTTGCAGCTGAATAAATCCGGTTGCATGTTCGTCACAGTCTCATGTGTCTTTTCGTGATTAAACTGTAAATCTCCTCCGTCATGGGCACAAACGCCTGTTTCGACTCGTCCAGGAAGAAGAGTTTATCCTGGATGACGTTTGGGTCGAATCCCTCCTGCACCAGCTGACCTTTGACCTGTTTGAAGGTTCCTGTCACATCCAGCTCGTCCTGCAGAGGAATAAACCACAGTCAGTTGGGCTTCGGATCACAACTAAGGTCAGATTGGAAAAGCCAAAAATTACAAACACCGAAACGGAATGATTTTCAAATTCTGTTAGACATAATAGTGCTGTGTGTGTTTAGAATATAATCAGCATGAGATACTGGACGAGTTTTCTCAACAATCAACAACCATTCACTTCCTCATTACAACTAAACTGCTTCAACAGCTCATCGGACATTGAAGGAGGAGTCCACTTCCAGAACAAAGATTCACATATAATGTACTCACCCCCTTGCCATCCACAATGTTCATGTCTTTCTTTTTTCAGTCATAAAGAAATTATGTTTTTTGAGGAAAACATTTCAGCATTTTTCTCCATATAATGGACTGATATGGTGCCCCGATTTTGGACTTCCAAAATCCAGTTTAAATGCGGCTTCAAGCGATCCCAAATGTGGTTGTAAACGATCCCAGCCGAGAAAGAAGGGTCTCATCTAGTGAAACGATCAGTTATTTTAATAAAAATAATACACTTTATATACTTTTTAATGTCAAACGCTCGTCTTGTCTTACTCTGCCTGAACTCTTTGTTCTGGTTCATGTCAGTTAGTGTATGTCGAAAAACTCCCATCTCATGTTCTCCCTCAACTTCAAAATCGTCCTATATCACTGTTTTACCTTTTTTGTTAAGGGTGTTTGATCTTCTTCGCATGTTCACTTTGCAAACACTGGGTCGGTGCTTCTGCAGTGATGTAGGATGATTTTGAAATGATTTTTGAAGTCGAGGGAGAAAATATGATTGGAGTTTTTCGACACACCCTAACTGACTTGAGCCAGAATACACAGAGTTCAGGGAAAGAAAGGCAAGACGAGCATTTGAGAATAAAAAGTATATAAATTGTATTTTTTTAATGAAAATAACCGATCGTTTCGCTAGATAAGACCCTTCTTCCTCAGCTGGGATCGTTTACAACCGCATTTAAACTGAATTTTGGAAGTTCAAAATTGGGGCACCATATCAGTCCATTATATGGAGAAAAATTGCTGAAATGTTTTCCTCAAAAAACACAATTTCTTTACGACTGAAGAAAGAAAGACGTGAACATCTTGGATGACAAGGGGGTGAGTACATTATATGTGAATTTTTGTTTTGGAAGTGGACTTCTTTAAGTGTGTGTGTGTGCGTGCGTGTGTTGAGCAGGTGATAAAGTGAAGCCGCGCCTGTATTCTGATGAAGCGCGGTCTGGCGTATGTCGGCAGGAGGTTCTTCACGTGTTCGTATGTGGCAGAACAGTCAAACTCCATCCCGTCTGCTAGTTTGAGAGCCACCATTCCGACCCGTCCCTCGTGACCTGAGAGAAACACATCAAACACCTGAGACGGCCTGACAAACGCTGCTCCTGCATCAGTATCGAATGTCCTGACCTGCCACTTTCACACCGTAGACGTTTGCAGCTTCGATGGAATCCAGCATGAGCAAAATCTCAGACACTTCAGTCGTGGCCACATTTTCCCCTTTCCACCTGAATCACCAGAAGCAGGAATTACTATCATGCAGCCGCATTCTGAACATGTGATTCTCGCAGTCCACTTTAGACACTCGACTCTCAGTAACTTTGCAACTACTGTCAACTAGCAGTCATTATTAGCAGACAATCTTTTTAGTTTGACCGTCCTCAACACACACTCAACTTAAGTGCATGTCAACTTATTCTACTAACCCAACCCTAACCTGACAGTCTACTAATGCTCTAATGAGAGTTAGTTGACTTGTAGTTGCAAAGTGTAACCCTTGTTCTTCGTTCACTGGATCGTCTGGACGCATCTCACCGAAACGTGTCTCCGATGCGGTCCTGAAAGTAAAGGAAGCCGTCGCGGTCGACTAACATGAGATCTCCGGTGTTGAAGTACAGGTCTCCTTTCTTAAAGACGTTCCTCAGCTTCTTCTTCTCTGTTTGTGCAGGGTTCTTAGCGTAGCCACTAAACGGAGAAATTTTACTGATCTTTGCCACCAGCAGCCCGGTCTCACCTGTACGGTAAACAAACACACATCAGACGCTCACAAACAGAATTTATTTCACTCCAGGTCGTTGTTATGGAGTTTGTTTCTGAACGTGCCAGAGCCCATCGCTCCTGATCCCAGCAGACGAAGCACTGCATGACGGCTTTACCTGGAGCGACTTCAACACACAGACCGGCGGCGTCTCGCACCGGCTCCTCCGTCTCCGGATCAAACTTAATCAAGGCAAAAGGAATGAGCATCTGCACACACACACACACACGTTCGTCAACACGCACACGCAGCAGAATCACATTTACAGTCACAGTCACGAGTGCATCATGGGACCTTGTGGATGGCAGACACTCTCCCGACAGAACCGATTTTCCCAGTGTTGTTGACGAATCCGATGTTTCCCTCAGTTGCTCCGTAGCACTCACAGATGTGCACGTTCCCGAAGCGCCGCAGGAATTCCTCCCACGTATCCGCTCTGATCCCGTTACCCAGAGCCAGACGCACGCCGTGATCGCGGTCATCGTCTCTCTACAGACGGACGGCAGACGATCAGAAACACGGCCACGAGTGTCTCTACTGACACGTCATTTCACACACAGAGAGCAGAGCACCTTGGGCGTGTTGCAGAGGTAACGCATGACCTCTCCGATGTACTGGATGACCGTCACCTGGTGTTCCCGACAGTCGTCCCAAAACCGAGACGCAGAGAACTTCCTCTTCAGCACCGCCGTGATCCCTGAAACCACAGACACGGATGAATTAACCCCTTTAATGACCCAATGCGATGCAAAATTCAGCATGGCTGAATCACTGTCCTTGTTTATCCCTGTAAAGCATCTACTGTATTAAGCACAATAGAAATAAAGGTGAGTTGACTCAATTTGTCACATTTGTAAATGTGTCCTGAATTGACCGACTGCTCTCAGCTGAATCTTGACTTTCACTAATGACTGTGTCTGATGCAAACAGGTTTCCTGAAGAGTCCCTCATCATTTGGCCTGCAGATTGATGAAGCGCACACGCCAGGATCTGAACGTCAGAGGATCTGGATCGGGACGGGATCTGACCATATGCGGTCTAGCGGAGTCTGTATTTGGGCGTGTGATGCCGTTACCCCGCTCTATGGCTCCGGTGAGGCCGGCGAGGAAGCCCGCGCTGTGGTACAGGGGCAGGCAGATGTAAATGACGTCTCTGGAGCTCACGCCTGAGATGCGCTGCAGGAACGACATCATCCAGAGTCTGTGGTGGCTGATCACCGCCGCTTTAGGAAGACCTGCAACACACAGACGCACCTGAGCGACACACCCGAGAGAGAGCGGAGACTAACGCTGCATTCACGCCATGCCGCCATTCCGAGATGAAAACACCTGAGGTTCTGCTCTGATCTGAATTACGTGTTTCTATGGCAGCTATCAACGGCACGTGTTCCTGAACTCGTAATTACAACTTGTGAACTCGGAATGTTTTTAGAATTACGACTTAAGCTAGTTACAGATGTACCACGTGACCGCCGTCAGGTTCGTTTTGGCGCTACCTCCCAGTCCGACAACATGGAAAGCCATGAGTAAAATGTCAGGGGTTGTCATCTTGGAATTACGGTAATTACGACATGGCGTGAAGGCGGCGTCACACCTGTGGTGCCGGAGGTGTAGATGTAGAGGGCGGGGCTCCGGATGCTGATGTCACGCCTCAGACTGAGGGGCGGAGCCTCTTCTGACGCGCCGCTCACCGCAGCCGACAGATTCACGATGCCGTCCGTCTCGCAGCCGTCCGACAGCAGGAACACAGACACGCCACGCTCGCGCAGAGACTTTAGGACTTCAGCCACCGCTGGTGCCAGATCTGCACAAAACGGTACTTGAATAATTACAACAACAGCTCCCCTGGGCGCCCGTTTCCGCCACTGAATAAAAAAAAGGTTATTGCGACTTTTTATCTAACAATTCTGACTTTTTTTCTTGCAGCTGCTTGATACAAACTCACAATTATTTTTTAAATAAGACATAAATTCGCAATTCTGAGAAATGAAGTCAGATTTGTGAGTTCATATTTCACAATTCAAAGAAAAAAGAATTGCAAGTTTGTATCATGCAATTTCAAAAAAAAAAAAAGAATTGCGAGATGCAAACTTGTAATTGCAAGAAAAAAGTCAGAATTGTGAGATAGAAAGTTGCAGTTGTGAGAAAAAAGTCACAATTGAGATCAAATGTAACAATTGCGAGCAAAAAGTCAGAACTGCAAGATGGCAGTTTTTTATTATTATTATTTTGTTTAGTGGCTTCCTTAGTATCTTACATTTTACATTTGGTGGATTATTTCAGACCTGCACTGGCATTTCCATCTGACAGCATTTCAAAAACCAAACTTGAAACCTGCTGTACTATATGAATTCATTTATACATTTGGGTTGCTGTTATACCAATACGAATATCTACACGTATATCCTAATATTTAGGCAATTTATTATCTTTTTTTTTTTTCAGCTGGTGTTCTGGTGGTGTTCAGTGATGTCTGTCACTTGTGTTCACCTGCATCAGTGATGAGGGCCGTGGCGGAGCAGCAGTCGCAGCAGTGCAGCAGAGATCGGCTCCTGAGGTTCGTGTTCAGGAGCGCGACCGTGCAGCCCAGTTTGGCGAGCGCGAGCCACGTCCACACGTACTGGGGCGCGTTCCCGTGAAAGAGCGCCACGATCTGACCCGAGCGCACGTGCGCGTGCTCCCGGAGCGCGTTTGCCACTCTGTTACTGATCCGGTCCGCATCCCGGTAAGAGAAACACTCTCCCTCGAACACGATGAAGCGCTTCTCCGGGTGACTCCGCACGGCGTCCGCGAACCGGTCCGCGATCGTGTAGCAGGGCGTCCTGCGGCCGAACCGACTCGCCAGAATCCCGACATAAAACGTTTTGAGTACAAAAATAAAATCCTTAATAAAATACGGGAAACGAATGTACAGAAAGAGTAAACAAGAAACAGCGAAACCGACGAGAACCGAATAAATCATGTCGACGGAGAAACAGTTGGAGCGACTTTATGGGTCTAAAGTTTAAAGGTTCGAGTGGCCAATCAGTGTGAAAGGCGGTGACTGACAGCTGCCAATGACGCTCCGTCGTCCTCCAGACAGTCCGTGACCGATCAAAGTGATGGGTCGTTCTTGAACGATTCGTTCATTTTGAACGAATCTTTAATGTGACTCGGGACGAACGAGTCGTCTCGGCGAGTGATTCGTTCAGTCGCGCATGCGCAACATCCTATTAGGTCCTGTACTGGAATTAGTTCACCTGTTTTAGAGTCGTTCGTTCACCTTATGGGGCTGTCACGTGATGAACGAACGACTCAAACCCGAAGACTCAAAAGATGAACTAATCAATTCTCTTTCCGGCTCAGGCTGCATAGGTTAACATTACGGGGCTGTCACGTGATGAACGAACGACTCAAACCCGAGGACTCGAGAAATGAACTAATCAATTCTCTTTCCGGCTCAGGCTGCGTTGGTTAAGCTAATTGGGCTGTCAGGTGATGAACGAACGACTCAAACCCGAAATCTTGTCAGATAAGAGGTGAGGTGAGCGAATCATAGACTAAAGACACAGGTAAACAATGAATTAATATTTTCTGTTTCTTATAGCATTATAGTTTTGCTTTGTTTGTAGTGTGATCAACGTTTGTGTAAGCAGTAGATGTGTTAGGGAGGTAAAACGTGACATTTTAATTATATTTTGCTAAAATGAACGAAATGACTCGAAAAAAGATTCGTTCATTTTGCTGAACGAGACTCAAAGGACCGAGTCGGTAAAATGATCCGAACTTCCCATCACTACAAAGTGAGACGCATCCAGACCCGCAGCACCAGCGGTTTCAGAACCGCAATTTCAGAACCGGAAGTGAGGGGCGGGGCTTGCGTTCTTAACAGAGCAGCGCCACCTACGGTTTTAAACTGTAATTTGCTAATATTTCGCAAGAAACATTAATCTTGTGTAATATAATTGTATATAGTTATTCGTTTCATATAATGCAAGTTACTTCCTGTTCATGATATTAAAAATAATGCTTGAAACTTAAGGGCATTTTATATGAAATATACTTTAATCACAAGATTCAAAATAAACATTTACTCCAAAGCCAAGAACATGTGCATCATGCAGTTTTCTATATGAAAACTAAAACATTTCAATCAAAATCTAAACACCTACACACACAAAGAGCAGCATCATTTTAAAAGAAATCAAATCAAAATGTATACAATAATGAAATTTAAATAATAATTATATTTAGCAGATGCTTTTATCCAAAGCTTCCCTTACAAAGGAGGACAATGGAAGCAATCAAAATCAACAAAAGAGCAATATGTGAGTGCTATGACAAGTCTCAGTTAGCCTTACGCGGTACATGTAGCAAGGTTTTTTGTTTGTTTGTTTGTTAATATGTAAAAATAAGACAGAAAGAATATAAAATGAATAGGGCAATCTTTTTTATTATACAATAAATAAAGGGTCAAATGAATTAAATTAAGTTGAAGTTTATCAAGTGAACAATGGACTATTAGGCCCATGTTGCCATGACAACCCTGGATAAATAACTCCACATCATCCCTGAACACAAAATGAAATTTGAAGGACACTCTGGAAGTTTCTGATTGTTCCAGGAGATTGTTGAGGGCCTTTTCCGTGTCCTCTTCATCCATTATAAAGAAAAGAGGTTCTTCCACTGACCCCCTGAGCAGATGTCTGTTGGAATGAAGCCATTTCACAGCTTCTGTCACGTGTCGGATTAATTGGGAGTTCCTTCATTGCAGAATATTAAAGGAAAATGTGTATTTTCTCATAAATGTATTATGTTAAGATATATATGTGTTATTTGAGACATACCTCACTGTTGCTAAGCATAGCTTGTTCTCTACTTGGAAGGGCTTCTTGTAGGGTTTCTGCACTGTATTATACATATCTTGGTTAATTGAAATTATTACAGTCAATTAAACTTATTTAAATAAAGTTTTATTTAAATTGGTCAGAAGGGGATGCACATGTAACGGTGGGCTAGAGGAAATGTCCAGTATCTACCTTTCTGAGAAAAGCCCAAATTTCTTCAGAAGAATAAGAGTCCACCATCATTGTATGTTTGGAATGTCACACTGGAAGAAAAAAAAAGAAATCTTGAAACATCAACTGCTACAATATCATAAATGTCAATTACTTTAACTGATAATTACTTATAGATGTAAAATCAAAGGGTGCTCCCAAGACAAGTTGTAGAGCATATAGGAAAACAGCATAAAATAAGAATATTCTCTCCATAAATACCAAATAAATACATTTAAAGAACTTGTTCCCTATTTAACTTATTCACAGCAATAATTGGTTGCAACACACACACACACACACACACACACACACACACACACACATGTTGTGTTTCCATGTTTTATGGGTTCATTCCATAGGCGTAATGGTTTTTATACTGTACAAACCCTATTTTCTATCGCCCTACACCTAAACCTAGCCCTCACAGGAGACTGTGCACACTTTTACTTTCTCAAAAAAACTCATTCTGCATGATTTATAAGCCTGTTTCCTCATGGGGACCTCACAAATGTCCCCACAAGGTCAACATTTACTGGTATTACTATCCTTGTGGGGACATTTGGTCCACATAACGTGATAAATACCAGGTGCACACACACACAACACACACACACACATACATATGCAATGTTTGTCTACTTCCTAATTCACATCGGCGTATAGTAAAGCCTAAAATAAATAAATAAGTATACTGTAAAACTGTTATGTAATAATATATTGTAAGTACATCTCTGAATTCATGTCTCTGCAAGAGATGAAAGGACCACACAATTAACTTTGACAAATGTTACGAATAATAATATAATATATTCACAAATAATAAACATCTTCAAAGCTTCACAGCAAAGCCTATTTACAACACACGCGATCCAAAAATTGTATGACAACAAATTCAAGCTTCATTAGGATGATAAATCAAAGCACAAATTAAGTATTTAATAAATAAATGCTTAACTTAATGTATACAATAATTATTCACCATATAATAGCAAAAACATTACAGACAACTCTCCATGCTCTCCGCCATGCTTATCTCGTTGTCAATAACTCACTTCCGGTTCTGTGGCCGCGGTTCTGAAACTGCTGGTGCTGCGGGTCTGCAGTGGGATACTATTGGGTGGATCAAAGTTAGCTGTCTTGAAGGATGTATCGGATGTTTTTCAACAAGGAATCTTGTTTTTTTATGTAAATGTCTTAAATATCCCTCGAGTGCAGGAATATTTGTCGTCCGTCCTTGAAAGTCTTTCGCTGTGTCCTAAAGTTCCTGCTTATTCTACGCCCTTAGAGTATGTACTCTTTTGGTAAAGAAAAAGTATACACTTTTGAGTGTGTAGTGAAAGAGTAGGCAAACTTTGGGACATACTATACTATCACATCATACAACCTCGTTTTTAACGGACACATCGATACACGCACCCTGTCACTGTAAACTGGCCTGTCAATCATCTTGTCACAAGCAACATCCTACACATTTCACTTAATTTAACTTCCTACCGTGTTGGAGAGAAAAGAAGTAGCACGTTGGTCTGCCAGTCGCGGGTCTTTCATGCCGAAAACTCTGCTCATATGTTTTCTGCGTAATGATCCATTTAAATGTTAATGACCAAACGGATGTTTATAAAAGTTCACATTGCTGTTGCCGATGAAATATAACACAAATAACATTAAAGGAGAGGTTCACTTCCAGAACAAAAATTTACAGATAATGTACTCACCCCCTTGTCATCCAAGATGTTCATGTCTTTTTTTCTAAAGTCTATAAGAAATTATGTTTCTTGAGGAAAACAGTTCAGGAATTATCTTTATATGATGGACTTAAATGGTGCCCCCAAGTTTGAACTTCCAAAATGCAGTTTAAATGCGGCTTTAAACGATCCCAAATGCAGTTGTAAACGATCCCAGCTGAGAAAGAAGGGTCTTATCTTGCGAGATGATCGGTCATTTTCTAAACAAATTAACAATTTATATAGTTTTTAACCTCAAACACTCGTCTTGTCTAAGTCTCCGTGAGCTCTGTTTATTTCTGGTCCCATACAGTTAGGATATCTCGGAAGAACTCCCATCTCGTTTTCTTCCCCAACATCAAAATCGTCCTGCATTGCTGCAGAAGAACCAACCCAGTGTTTACAAAGTGAACATGCAAGGGAGATCAAACAGCGATGTAGGACAATTTTGACGTTGAAGAAGAAAATGAGACAGAATTTTTCGACATACCCTAACTGTATTGACCCGGATCACACAGATACCCACGCGCATCGCAGAGACGAGACAAGAAGAGCGTTTGTATATAAGTATATAAACTGTCAATTTGTTTCAAAAATGGCCGATTGTTTCGCTAGATAAGACCCTTCTTTCTTGGCCCTTTGAAGCTGCATTTAAACTGCATTTTGGAAGTTCAAACTCATGGGCACTATTGAAGTCCACTATATGGAGAGAAATCCTGAAATGTTTTCCTCAAGAAACATTATTTCTTATCGACTGAAGAAAGAAAGACATGAACATCTTGGATGACAAGGGGGTAAGTAAATTATCTGTGAATTTTTGTTCTGGAAGTGGACTTCTCTTTTAAATAAATTGCTGGAGCTATTCATTGTAAAGTTTTACTTGACACTGTATAATCGTGGCACCCGTGTATGAGTCAGGAATGCGGGTTGGTAATTGGGAGTTTTTGACCGAACGACAGAGCAGAGTGCAATATGGACTATGATCATATGCTGCTGTGTCTTTAGGGTATGGACTTCGATTGTAAATATTTGTGAGCAAGGAACACTCACATCAAGTTGTTTTGAGATAATGGTTATTGGAGCACAAATAAAGACGTTTGTTTGCGTCTATTTCCGCTTGCACGGACTATGTTTGTAGAAGTTCTAAAATTTGCTCACTCTTATTATTATTAACGACAGCGGCTTAATGGAAAGCTGATACATAAATTTATATTCCCCTCCATCCGGGTCCTACTCGCACGCCGCTCTGAGCGAGTCTCGAACCCGGGTGTCCAGCATGGGAGGCGGGAGCACTAACAAGGAGGCTAAAAAATGCGGCCTCTATTATCTCACTCTTGAGATCAGGGGAGTGAGGTTTAGCTACACAACACCTACCGCTGGCCTCCGTTACATATATACATAGTTTTTTTCTTTTTTTTTACCAGGATAAATGTCGACTATTAGTAACTCAAACCCCTTTTTCTAAACATCTCTACCGAACCGCCGGTCGCGCACATCCGCCATGTTTGTAGTTTTTAACGCGTTTTATTCGTGCTTGTAGTTTTGGACCGGATACCTAATCATACAATTTATTTATTTTCTTAAATCTTATATTGCAATTTTTGTCTTTTTATATTTGCATATGTGTATTTTTTTAATTCTCAACTGATATTATTTTCTCTGTGTTGTTGTTGTCGTCTCTGTGCACTGGAAGCCTGTGACACCAAAACAAATTCCTTGTATGCGTAAGCATACTTGGCAATAAAGCTGTTCTGATTCTGATTCTGATTTGAACACATCACAACACACGGATTCATGTCTTTACAACTGACGGAGTAGCGTGTGTTATTGAGAATTCCCGCGCTCAAACTCCCGCTCAAACAGCGCGCGCTACTGGCAGCGTTCACGAGAGCGCTTTTGACTGGAAAACGACTAAACTGGTAAGTATTGATCAACTGCAACTAGGTAGACTGGGTAATAGTAAACAACTTTTTTGTAGGACTACACCACTGATCGATGTGGTAATCAAAACGTACATTTATTCTGAATGTAATAATAATTATGCATAATAATATTCGCTATAAAGATCGTGTCAGATTATGGTCTCTCAGATTAAGTCACCTTTATTTATAGCTTTATACAATATACTGTTTGTTTCAAAGCAGCCTAATAAATCATGTTTTATTACCAAAGTTCGGGAGGGGCACGTTCAAATACACATAACCCAATTCATAACCCTTACTCTATTTTATATGTAAGTGTGAACTCTTGATACAGGAAAATAACAAAAGTGGTGATGCAAACTTAAAAAAAATAAAAACTTTTTTTTTTGCTAACAAGTAACATTTCACATTATGTTTTATTCTTTATCGCCCTTGTATAATGGATGAGTTGAAATGGCGAGAGGAAGCGTTTGAGCTTCTCTCTAGGACTGGGAATCGATTCCAAAAAGAACCGAGGCGTTGGGAATCGAGAGTCGATTCCAAAGGTTGGAATCGATTCCGTCAGGGGGAATCGACTCCCCATTCGGAACCGTTTTTAGTTCAAACAAAGCTTATATAGGAGCGCCTCTCAAACGACCGGCTGCATATCTCGGCTGCTGTTATCAAACGTCGCTGAACGTCGATTCACGAAAATAAACTGAATAAAAGAGTCGGTACTGAGCACATCTGAGTTTGAGGATGCAGCCTTCCGTTAAGCACTTATTCATTTGCCTCCTGCTCGCTAATACATTAGAAGTCTGATTCGTTTCCACGAAAAGGTTCTTTCGGATATATCATTTCAATGAACAGCTCAAAAATGATTCAGAACTTATTTTACGGTGGAACTGGCGTATATTGTCCACATGAGCGCTGCACAACAGAATAGATCATGACGTGATCGAGGGTCTTGATCCTATTTCCATCTTAAATAAAATGCTATTTTTAATCTTTTTATCAGCCTGTGATCATTCTGAAAGAAAGCGCCGAGAGCACGTCTGACTAACACGAGCTCTTCTATCCGTGTTGTTGTTAATGTTCTGGTTATTTTGTTTCAGTGTACAGTTTGTTAATTTTGTGCAAAGCATACGGTTGAAGTAAACATCATTCAGCTGAACTGTACACACGTCTTGTTTCATTCATACGATAGACGCATGTCCACTGCTGAGCTGCATGGGCAATGCAGATAAAAATAATTTAAATAAAGAAATGTATCATGTTTTTTTTTTTTTTTTAAACAAAGCTTCATATTATGAAAAGGTAACTTTTAAGACTTTTATATGCTACAGTCATGGCGAAATTAGGTTCCTCCAATCTAAAAAAAAAACTAGAATCAAAAACAACAGCGAGGAATCGAATCCCATCGATTCCAGAACCAGGAATCAGAATCGGACTCGATTCCAAAATGTTCGGAATCGAACAGTCCTACGTTCTCTCTCGTTACTCAGACTGTCTGTCAGCTCGGCGAACTGTGCGGCCCTCTGGCGGTCAAACGGATGAACGGCACCTGCCAAACAGCTGATTCCACATCAAGGTCCTCTTTATTTAGTTTGAAAAAAGTCTTTGTCCAAGTGACTGAATCAGTTAGGTGTATTAGCTCTAAAAGAAGCAAAATAAATGAAACATTCTTTTATTTAAAAAACTTCAATGCAATATCCATTTGAACTAGTTTCCCAGACTGTTTCACAGGCAAGATTCATATCTAAAAAAAAAAATAAATAAATAAAATATTCTTACATACTAGAATAAGGAAAATCTTCATGAATTATAGATCACATGGATTTCTTAGATTCCACGTTATCATAGATTTGTGTAGGTTTGGGAAACAACTGTAACAGCTCAGTAGCGCTGCTGTGACACTGATCAGGTTTTTTACGAAAAGAGTTTCCACATTTACTTTATTATTATCAGTGCCTCTTTAATACTTCAGTAAAATATTTCTGAGATGTTCTGATGTTCATCTAAAGAACAGTAGCAGTGCTGTAACAGCAGAGAGAGGTCAGAGTTTGATGCTGCGAGACAGGATCCGCTGGTAGACGGACGGGGTCAGCGAGACGTACGTCCGCTCGCGCTCGCACAGGAAGTACAGCGAATCAGAGGTCGCGCTGGGATCGAATCCGGCTTCCACCAGCTTCAGCTTCAGCTGTTTAAATGTGGCGGTGACGTCCATCGAGCTCTGGAGAGAATCATCACATCATGTGTGTGCAGGACCGACCCAGGAAACACTGGTTTATCATCACACAGAGAGAGAGTTTTACCTGGATGCGTATGAAACGAGGTTGAGCGTAAACGGGCAGGAACCTGCAGACGTGGTCGAATGTTTTCTCGCAGTCGAACGCCGCTCCGTCCGTCAGTTTTACCGCAGCCATTCCGATCCGTCCCTCGTGACCTTCGCAAAACACACAAAGGAACGTCAGCGACGTCACGCGTGAAGAATGACATTCAGAGCAAACGTGGACTCCGCAAACCTGCAACTCGAACTCCGTAAACGTTCGCCTCTTCGACGAAATCGAGCATGCTGACGATGTCAGACACCTCAGTGGTGGCCACGTTCTCTCCCTTCCACCTGCACAGATTCACATCCACATCAGCCTCCGCCGATCACCTCGCAGATCCATTTCGTCTGATCTCCAGTATGACGTCGAGGAAATACCTGAACGTGTCTCCCACTCGATCCTGGAAGTAGATGAAGTTGTCACGATCGATCTTGAGCAGATCGCCGCTGTTGAAGTAGACGTCGCCGTGTTTAAAAACGTCGTGCAGCCTCTTCTTCTCTGTTTGCTGTTCATTTTGTGCATAACCGACGAAAGGAGCAATTTCTGTAATCTTGGACACCAGCAGCCCCGTCTGCCCTGGAAACACAAAACACAAAAGCACATATAATCATAAACAACTTCCATCATCATATTTGTCCAGCAGTTTAATCGGCAGCAGTGAGTGAGGCTGACGTTCCTAAAAATAGCCTATTTAATAAAGTGTGAGGATGTTGTGTTAGTTTGGATCATGGGAGGGAGTGACTGATGAGCTCAGTCTGTCAGTACGAATCAAGTCAGTCGTTCGTTTGTAACATGAAGTGCTGTTCTTTATATGGGACTCTAGAGGGGGTCCAGCGTGTTTCGTGTTGCCGTGCGTGACCTCTGACCTTTAGGCACCTCGACACACAGGCCTCTGGAGTTTCTGACCGGCTCGTCCCGCTCCGTGTCGTACTGAACGAGGGCGCAAGGGAACAGTTTCTGTGTGACGAGAGAAAACCACACCGAGGATGAGCAGCGTTTGGTGGAAGGAAGCGCGAGTCACGTGATTCCGCTCAAACGCTCTTACTCTGTGCAGATAGCCGAGCCGTCCGACGGCGCCGATCTTACCGGCGTAGTTCACGAAACCCACGTTTCCCTCCGTGGAAGCGTAAAACTCTCTGATTTCAATGCTGCCGAAGCGCTTGAGGAATTCCCTCCACACGTCTGAGCGGAGTCCGTTCCCGATGGCCAGACGCACGCCGTGCTCCTTGTCGCTCGCCCTCTAGAAAACACGAACGAATCGCAAAGAGTGAACATCTGTGTGATACCGAGAATCGCGCAGATTAATGACAGTGATAGTTCAGACACTTGTTCTGGAATTTACAGTTCGGTGCACAGCGAAACCTGGAATAAAACGTGATCTCCTCGTGTCGTAATGCATTCAGGAGATCGATTTCGCCGCGGTATTCCTAGTAAAGGCCAGCAGCTATTCCGAGATCAGCGTCGGCCCTTAACGGATGCTCTTATTGGCCGTCGGCCTTGTCACATGAACTCATGTGCTCTTCAGGATCTGGTTTCAGTGACCAAAGAAAGAATATTCACAATTTACTTACGAAACCTCGACGGCCAGGAAATAAAACACCCAAACCGGACATCTGATCGTATGACTCTCGAGAAG
Organism: Cirrhinus mrigala; assembly: GCA_036247105.1. Lineage (NCBI taxonomy): Eukaryota > Metazoa > Chordata > Actinopteri > Cypriniformes > Cyprinidae > Cirrhinus > Cirrhinus mrigala. The sequence continues at coordinate 141,406 of JAMKFB010000041.1, read as the reverse complement.
AGATTGAGCGACACACCGGCACCTCCGGCTAGCAAGAATTAGAGCTATTTAAATGAACCAGCTGTGCTGGGATCAGTTTTCAGAGAGTAACAGCTGTACGACACACACACACTCACACACTCACACACACTCACACACACACACACACGGCCTCAGTGACCGCGCTGAGCTGCCAACTTTCTAAATCTGCTCAGTGTTTCACAGTCAGCTGACATAAACACAACTGTAAACGAGCGTGCTCTACATTATTAACCTACTACACGCTAATGTAAACGAACACACGCTATGTGTTGTGAAGCGTTGATGATCCGCGGCGGCTGCCGTACCTGCGGTGTGTTGCACAGATAGCGCAGAACCTCGCCGATGTACTGAATCACCGTCACGTTATGAGCCCGACACTCGTCCCAGAACTGAGACGCAGAAAACTTGCGGCGTAAAATTATAGTTGAACCTGAGAATGAAAGAAACGGAGATTATTCTGATCTCAGATCTGATGAGAATATGACAGGAAGATGTTTGAGAACTGACTCGACCTTTAACCTGGTTAAAGAGGAACTTCTGCTGCTTTACGGTCACACACAAAGAGCTCTTTCACAAAGAGAGTGAGGAAATTATGCACTGAGCTCCTGATCACAGTCATGAAGAGCTCAGGCACGCGCACACACACACACACACACACACATGCACACACACACACCTGTCTCTACGGAGCCCAAGAAGCCCACAAGGAAGCCGGCCGTGTGATACAGAGGAAGAGTCACGTAAACCACGTCAGTATCTGTTACGCCATTCGACGCCAGCACAGCGAGAGCAGCGAGGAGACGCGTTTGATTGATCACTGCTGCTTTAGGAAGACCTGAAACACGCACACACACAAACACGGAACCCTTCACACTTACAGCATCTGCTTTCACTACACATCAGGAGATAAAAACACATCAAATACTTTTCAGTTTGAAAACAAACGTTTTACTCTTTCAAAGCGGGAGGTGTCAGCGTTACTTTCTGTCATTCAGATGTTCGTCAGTTTAGCAACGGACTAGCAGGGTTACTATAGTAAACTTAAACCATGAAGAAACATTTATATTGAAGAAAGTTTAGTTTTTAGATTTTGTTTCACAAAGACATAAACTCATTGTATTTCAACTAGTTCGACATGCTGCGCTCCGGGCGTCCCGTGTTCGAATCCCGACTTGTGGACCTTTCCCGATCCCACCCCCATCTCTCTCTCCCACTTCGCTTCCTGTCACGTCTGATCTGTCCTGTCATAAAAAAGGCAAAAATCCCCCCCCCCCCCAAAAAAAAAGCTGTGTTAGAGTCTCAGTGTTGCTGAAGGATCACCTGTGGTCCCAGATGTGTAGATGTAGACGGCCGGCGACGTGAAGGACACGTTTGCTCTGAGCGTCCGAGGAACAGCAGCGTCTGACGATTCCTGCGCCGCTCGGATCAGACTCTTCATCCGTGATGATCGGAGCTCTTCGGCCGTGACGAAGACCGTCGTCAGGCCCTCCTGCTGGAGATCTTCATACACCTCCTCAACGGCTCCCTGCAGATCTGAGCCACGACAGATTATAAAGTGACACAGAGGTACTTACAGAACAAAAAATGTCCATGCCAAAATTTGGTCGTACTTTTTCCGTTTTCATTGCCACAGATCTTTTTGCCGTCATCAGTCTTGATTGTAACTACTGAACATGTATTCATTTTCTTGATTTTAACCCTTTAAATGCCAGTTTGTTTACATAATGCCACTGTTGCTTTTTGTGAAGAGGCACACAAAAATCTGTTATTTTCCATATAATAAAGGCTAAGCAGGTTTTGTTTATTCATTTGATTATTACAGTCAGTGTTGGGTGTAACCAGTTACTAAGTAATAATTTTCCCCTGAAAAAGTAAAGTAAGGGATTACTCTTATTTTTTCTGCAATATAATTATAGTTAGTTCCTATGTAATTGAACCTAATACTGTGTGCAGACTGTAGAACATTTATATACAGCACAATACACTAGTGGATTTAAAAGTCTAACCTTAAATTGCATGCTTTTTATGTACCCTTCTCACTTTCTACACTTTGGTGAGTTAATAAGAATATTGGTAACACTTTAGTGTCCAATTCTCACTATTAACTAGTGGGTTATTAGCGTGGATATTACTGGGATATTGGTTGTTTATTATTACTTAAAAAGTGCCTATTAATGTCTTATTCTGCAAGACCTTATTCTAAATCCTTAATTCTACCAATTCTTAAACTTAATTTTCAACAACTACTTTACAAAGTATTAATAAGCAGTAATTAGGAGTATACTGAGGCAAAATATAGTATAGTTAGTTCATAGTGAGAACTGGACCCTGATCTAAAGTGTGACCAGAAGAATTTATGTAGTATCTATTATTTATTCAAAAGCATTAAAAGAAGCGTTTCATGCCTGTCCTTGTATCTTTCATTAACTTTAATATGGGATTTAGAAAGTAATTAGTAATAAGTAATTAAATTCTTTTCAGAGAGAGTATTTTGTACAGTAATCTAATTGACGATGTTGACGATGTAATTAGTAACTAGCAATTCATTACTTTTGTAGAGTAACTTACACAACATTGATTACAGCCTTGGATCATTCAGGGTTATAGTTTTGTTTTTGTTTTTTTTTCCCCAGCAACCCCCCCTCCCAAAAAAAGAAAGTATTTGCTCCGTAGGCTAAACCTGAGAAAATGGTACCAACAGGTGGAAAATAGTACAAATCTGAAAAACAGTAAAATGTTGAAGCCTTGCCAACAGACTGAAAGCCTATTAACAAAGAATGCGTGATTTTATAATGAAACGGCGCTGGAATGAACCACAGCGGGTTTAATGGGTTTCAGTGGGTCCTCAGTGTGACTCATTTTTGTTTGTTACCTATAGATTTGTGAAAGGAAATGGAATGAAACATGAAATGTCCGACTTAAATATGAAGTGTGTTATTCCACGTGCTGTACGTGTTGTGGTCCTCGGTTCGTTTCTCACCTTCCGACGCGATCAGGACTTTGGCGCCGCGGCAGCAGCTGAAGCTCGCGACCAGACTCCGCGCGCGGATGCTGCTGTTGAGGAGCGCGCATGCGCAGCCCAGCTTGGCGAGCGCGAGCCAGCAGAAGATGAACGCGGGCTCGTTGAGCAGGAACAGAACCGCCGTGTCTCCCGGATTCAGAACCGACGCGACCCGTAACGCGTTCGCTATTCGGTTGCTCTCTCTGTCTGCGTCTTCGAACGAGTAGCGTTTATTCTCGAACACGATAAACGTCTTGTTCGGCCGCGTTTCGACCTGCTCTAAAAACCTGTCCAAAGCCAAAAACAGCGGTCGCCGTCTTCTGCGGGAAACGAATTTGAGTAAAATCCGCAACAGCTCGGTGTGATAGACGAGATCCGTCCAGAAATACGGGAAAAACACGCGGAGAATCAGAGGACAGAGGATCAGTCCGCCCAACAGCAGCGACGCAAAGAACATCTTTAAATCGACGATTCTCGACTGTAACAAACTAAATCAGCTCGATGTTTGCCTTCAAAGTTTGAGCTGGAGAGTGAAGTTGTTTCGCACTCTTTGTTCATTCTGAAGGCGGAGCGACACGGATGTGATTATAAACACGGTTTAACGTTTCGTTCAGCTCTGAGCCATCAGACTATCGATGGGAATCTTAAATGTTCGGTTCTGGTTCCAGTTTCGATCCGTCTTTCGCCAAGTGATTTATCAGTTTTGATTTAACAGAACGCAAATAACAAATAACAAAGGTAGTTTTACAAAGACCCTTTGATGAATGAAAGCATAATAGTCCATATATAAAAAAGTGTCTTTAACTATATAGTCATATGAACAGAGTTACTGAATACAATCAGCTCACGAGGGTCCTTCTTTCAGCAAACAGACTTCTTTTTTTTTAATTTACTAGAGAAGCTGCTCATATGAGCACAGCCTAACGCTCACTGGCCTGATAGTCATGAGGGTTAGTTCTCGTCTACAATATTAGTCCTTTAATTGAATTCGGAATGTTTTAATAATGCCTGAAGACTCTCACACTCTGACAGTGCGATATAGAATATGGAAGGATCAGTGTAGCATCATAATCCCAAAATAAGAGAGACAGGAAAATAGGTGTTTTGAGCTGTAAGTGATTGTATTTTCTTGGAGCTTCTTACACACACAGAATGTTTAACAGAAATAATCATCCCTCAGTTGCGACGTACTCAGAAAACGATCAGCCTGCAACAGCACGAGCAATAATACATTAATATCAGTAGTCATTCTCTAAGGTCATTTGTATGAAAGAGAGTATCGACTCCATAAGAGAGACACGAAATATAGCGACATGCGTTTCACTTACCTGGATGAGCGATACAGCATTATACTGACCAATCAGAATCGATACTCAAGTATTTCAGAGAAATTATTCAAAAAGGCCAGATTTTTGAATCTCACCAATGTGGATATTCTGATGATATTCTGAAATGCCAAAATCAAGAAAGGGCACATTCATTCAATTGGTGTGAGATCTTCTGCAGTCTATAGCCAAAGTCTGGCAATGGCCAAATGGAGTCATTCGCTCAGGAATCAGTGTGACCTGTGCTTTGATTCTCTACAGAAACGGTTCTTAAGAGTCATTGTACCGCATTGGTCGTTGGAACTGTCGTACTGTAAATGTGTTGAATAGTACAGGGGGTTTGCATTCATCTCAAGAACCAAAAAGACTAATTCACTGAGTCGTTCATTGGCTGTTTCTTCTGATTACAAACTTGCATCAGTCAGTGGCGACAAACGAGCACGAGTGTCACGAGTGAGTCTCTGAACTGATTTGAACTGTTTAAAAGCAACAGGTCTTATGCCTCAAGGTTTGCAGGTCTACAGATGCACTAAAATGACTAGATTAGTTGACTAGAGTTTTCATTAAACCTGAGCGATGGTGTGCTCCTCCTCACCGTGCGACTCAACTCAACACGCAAGCCAGTGCCAATTACAAGGTGAATGACATTTGCATAGACAAGTAAACTTTGCGTCTCCTTCAGGAATCCTGTTTTTTTTTTTTCTTTGAGTTGTATTGGAAGAGCAGGGTCACTTGTAAACTCTTATCAGTGCTGGACTTACTCAAACCACAGCGACAATCGATCGGTTGAGAGCCTCTAACTCGTTAAGAGTAATCATTAAAAAGTCTAAAGTCGGTGTTTTGAAGCCGATAGTTAGTGTGCGTGGCGTCTCGTGTTTTAATGAGCGCTGTAAGGCTGTTTGGTTTTGCGTAAACATTTGACATGTTTTGGTTTTACATAAGCAGTTCAATACAGAGTTGTTGCATCATTTCCAGAGCGTTCCAAACGGGGAGTCGTGTCAAGACCAGCTTCGTTATCAGCGCTCTGAGTGACTCCAGATAGCAGCTGTTTTACTCCAGCTGATAAATCAAACCCAGTGACCTTTTGCTATCAAAATACAGGCCAGCTTTCATTCAGCAAATAACTGTGACATCCCGCTCTCACAGCAGGTGGCCGTATGAGTGGAAAGACTTATTTACCTGATTCCCAGCATGCACTGCGATAGGGAGACCTGTGGGTCAGCCGTGTGTTTGAAGTGCTAGAACGGGACGGATCTGAACTTCTCAAGGTTACATATCGATAGAGGGGAGGGAGGAGCCGCGCGCCGACAGCCTTCTGCTGCACCGATTTATTTATGTAAAATGCTTTTAGAAAACTGGTGACTTAGATCTCGAGTTATCAAACACGTTTTACGGTCGTGCTAATCGCTATCTACAGTAAAACAGGTCAAATGAGGGACGGTCCTAAACGCTGTCATGAGTCTCAGTCCAGCGTGAGCCTTTAGCACACGTATATAGGGAAATCCGACAGCTGTGCGGTCAGCTCGATCTCACGCCGAGCCATTTTCTCACTGAAAACGCTGTACAAACACTATGTAGTAGCACTGCCGTAGTCCAGTATTTCTAGAAAACTCACGCTCAATCAGCTGAGCTCATTGGGTGACCCGCTTCTTGAGCGTTTGCAGTTTGATGACCGGCAGTGGCGTTCAGTGTGCAAAACGACGGTCGGATGTTTGTATGTTTGTACAAACAGATTTGTCAGGAACTGTAACTGGTAGAATGCTATCAGTCTTTCTCTGGTGGACTCATCCGTGTTGTTTTCTTGTCCAGGATTTACAGCTCTTTGTACGTAGATTCCCTCAGATGTAGGCCTACAGCTCAAAATGAGCTATTATTAGTCAAAGATCCGTGTGAACTCTGTTCCAGAACGACTGAAGCGCTCGTTCATGCGGTCCAGGGTTCAGCTCAATACACGCATGGAGTCACACAGCTGTGGGCTGGAGCTCGGATCAGTCTGATCTCTGCTGGAATGACTCGCATTCAATCCTTCATTGACTTGTTGAGTGTCCCGCACGTAACAAAAGACGTATTTTAGAGATCCATAGTGTAAATGGCACATTCGTGTCTCTCGTTCTTTCCGGTGCGGAATGTGCTCTGGTTTTTCCTCCTTTCGTACTGCATGTTTGATTTGCATCATTGATTCCATTGATCTTTTGCCTTGTTTTTCAAGGAAAGGAAAGGAAAGGAAAGGAAAGGAAAGGACGTGACGTGTGGCCAAGTATGGTGACCCATACTCAGAATTTGTGCTCTGCATTTAGCCAATCCAAGTGCACACACACACACACACACACACACACACCGTGAACAGACACCCGGAGCAGTGGGCAGCCATACTGCTATCGCTGCGGCACCCGGGGAGCAGTTGGGGGTTCGGTGCCTTGCTCAAGGGACTCACCTCAGTCGTGGTTTTGAGGGTGGAGAGAGCGCTGGTTATTCACTCTCCCCACCTTCAATCCCTGCCAGACCTTTCGATTACAAGCCCGACTCCCTAACCATTAGGCCACGGCTGCCCCCGTTTTCTCTCAGTGATACCCTTTATGGCAAAATTTGTTCTCAAAATAATATTTTTCAGTCTGTGTACCACCTCAGCTGCTTGTCCTGGTTTTCTGACAGTCAAATCTGACTAAGCTTCGTTAAGCAAAGCAGTAGTTTAACACATAGGATGGCCGCCACAAGCTGGTTCAATCCAGTCCAGTTAGTTTGTTTAAATCTTGAACCATTTTTTGGTGTTTATGATAAATGTTCATGTGCTCTGGTGGATTTGTGTCAACAGCTTTAAAATGGCAGCGGTAACTTCAAAAACATATGAAATTATAGTTCACCTGGTGGAAAACTAAAAACACGATCCGAGCAGAAACTCAGAATGTTGTTTTGTTCACCTCAGAAATACTACTCCCTACACTCTTCTCTTTCTGGAAAGCTTGTCAGTAGTTTTTTTTTGTTTGTTTGTTTTTCTTTTTTGACTTGCGGTTGCGATGCGCTCCTTGCTGAAATCTCCAAAACTAACGCGCAGCAGAATTCGGCTTCGGGATCCCGCGGTGGTGATGACGTTCGCGGTTCGGCTCTTCTTGGATCTGTTCTTGATTCTTCATCACGTGATCTGCGCTCAGTCAGTTTGCTCAGCGGAGGACTTCGGAGATGCATCGCCTTTAAGTACACCTGGATCTAATCTAAAGCTATTTTAATTGTGTTTTTGTTTTAAGGTTAATCACTTAAATCGATATGCATTTTACTAGTTTCTTTTACGTATTTGTACTCGTGCATATTTATGTTTATTTTTAGATCTTGTTTCTTGTGTCTTGTGTTTGACACACAGCCCGAGGGCGGTACCTTTAAAGGCGGCGTATAAAAGTAAATATTAATACTATTATCCGGCAGCTGGCCAGAGTAATTACAGTAGCGAATGTAATGAGCGGCGTTGGCGGATCGAGCGCGGTGCGCGCCGCCCTTGCGTCATTTTAATCCATTTCAGCCGCGATAGCGATAAGAATGTGCTGCTGTCAGGGATCTTCTTCTCCTGCTGCAGTTTCTCACATGTCACGTTGCTACAAGAATTTCGCTCCGCGACCCTTGCCATCTGCCGCGCGCACTATAAAAGCGCGTCCCCGCGGCGCCTCTCTTACTTTCCCGGATCAGAACTGCTGCATGTCTGAGAGCTCCAGTCCCGAACCAGAACCAGAACACAATGCTGCGTGTCCGATGCCTGAGAGGAGGAAGCCGCGGAGCAGAAGCTGCTCATCTGATCGGCGCTATGGTGAATATCGCACGTTTATACGGATCTTTAGAGAGTAAAGAACTGTAATAATGCCACATGTGCGAGTGTGATGAGATTCTTACGTAATGCATTTACAGAAAGCACGGATACCATCGCAGTTACAACAGCTGATTGATTTCATCGTGAAAAATGATTTGTAATGAAACTCTTAACTGCATTCTCTTGGTTTTACAGGTGGAGTGAGATTATAATCATCTTATTGGTCTGTCATTTAATTTACTGTCTTGATCATGTTCTTAGAAAATGTTGCATTGGCTCAGAGTTGGAGATCATGTGTTATGGAATGAGTGACAGCACAGCTGTACCGATCTGAGATCCTCCTCCTCAGTCAGAAACTCAAACTTTGGCTCCAGGAGCACGAAGAGAGCAGCAGCAGTGCTGTAGATCAGACTGTACGTGTTGAAGCGCAGGCAGCGCGTTATTATCGCGATCATTGTGCAACAGCAGCAGGTTCGACCTCGAGCCCTGATTCCCGCTTCGCTTCATTCATTCAGCGGGGAGTGTTCAATCAAATCCCTCCGGATGAGAATGTGATCTGTGCAGATTCTCTGAAAAAAAAAAAAACATTTTTAATGTTTTGTCAAATGATTATGCTAACTATCAGCGTAAAAATATACGTAGATTTTACGTAGAAGTCGTAAAAAAATGATAGGAGTATGTTTTATTTCAAACCTGAAACTTTCACGTTTTATTTACTGTGAATTTCCGAGTGTAAATAGTTTTTACTCCATTTTTTTCCTTAAAGAACGTGTAAAGAACTAAAGAACTTGCTTTGACTAATTTAGCTAATTAAGGGGTCCGTGTTTCGCACCTACATTCATTTCATTGATCTTTCGTGTTTTTTTTCTCTCTCTTTCTTCAGTTCTAAGCTCAGTTATTTAGCGCAGATTTCTGAGCCTCTGTTGTTGTATGTCGCGCAGGTGGGTCGCGCGGTGTCGGGGTGGGTGTCGCGCGCGTTCCGCAGCACCTCGAGTTCCGCCGCCGCGCAGCTCCCGCTCACCGTGGACGAGCCGGTTACTGAGCACGCGCCCGAGGAATGCCCCGTCTGCGCGTACAACGAGTGGGACCCGCTCGAGGAAGTGATCGTAGGGCGAGCCGAGAACGCCTGCGTCCCCCCGTTCACCGTGGAGGTCAAGGTACGGAACGCAGCTGAACGCCACAGTCGAGCACTGACATGTTTATCTACATTTACAGTAGAAAACACTGAATAACAGGCCAGTCAGGTTTAATGTGTTTCTCAGGGTCTCCAGTGCGGCTCACAAACATAATGAACACTTTACAACACACTGAGGTGGAAGTACTTGTATATGTATACCATCATATTTACTTGTTACTTCAAAGAATACCAGGTACATGTAAACATGTTGCTGATATGACAACAGCACATATAAATATATATACAGTGCAAATGAACACAAGCCACAATGTTTAGAACTAGTCTGACTAACTAGCCATTAGTCAAGGGGTATTCAGTTTTACTTTCTGGATTCAAATTAGACCTGTTACTGACGTAAAAAAAAATGGTAAAACAATAAAACTGCAGTGTGCTCATAATAAACAGTGTTTTTATCCACTAATGTAGTTATCATCATAGTTATTGTTCGCTGGTGTGAACGGACCTTCCCTTGTAGGGTTAGTCTGCGTTATAAACTGCAATCAGCAACAGAAGTCCGTTCCACCACATTAAGAGAACTGCTCTCCTAACCCAAACCTGTACTGCTGTTGTGTGTCTGCAGGCCAACACCTATGAGAAATACTGGCCCTTCTACCAGCAGTACGGGGGACAGACATTCCCGAAGGACCACGTGAAGAAAGCAGTTGCTGAAATCGAGGAAATGTGCAATATTCTGCAGCATGAGGGTGTTACAGTGAGACGACCGGAACCCATCGACTGGTCGGTGGAGTATAAAACTCCTGACTTCACCTCCACAGGTGGGAGCTGACAGTAACACACACACACACACACACCGATATCAGCGCTGACTCTGACAGTCTTGTTTCCTGCGCAGGCATGTACGCAGCCATGCCGAGAGATATCCTGATCGTGGTGGGAAACGAGATCATCGAGGCCCCGATGGCCTGGAGGGCCCGGTTCTTTGAGTACCGCGCGTACCGGCCCCTCATTAAGGATTACTTCAGGCGGGGAGCCAAGTGGACCACTGCGCCCAAACCCACCATGTCTGACGAGCTGTACGATCAGGTGACGCGCAGACGCGAGTGTCAACAGATGTGTGTTACGCCGCTAATGCGGCACTCACAGTGTGTGTGTGTGTGTGTGTGTGTGTGTAGGATTACCCCATCCGCACTGTGGAGGACAGGCATAAGCTGGCGGCTCAGGGGAAGTTCGTCACCACAGAGTTCGAGCCGTGTTTCGACGCTGCAGACTTCATCAGGGCCGGCACTGATATTTTCGTACAGAGGAGTCAGGTGACCGTCCTCGTCCGTCCCGTAGCTCATTGCTCTCCAGTACTCAAGCTTGTGTTGAGAACTCTTCATGTTTTTACTGACAGGTTACAAACTACATGGGCATCGAGTGGATGAGACGCCATCTCGCACCCACCTACAAGATCCACATCATCTCCTTCAAAGACCCGAACCCCATGCACATCGACGCCACCTTTAACATCATCGGCCCGGGACTGGTGCTGTCTAACCCGGATCGGCCCTGCCGGCAGGTCAGTGGTGTGTGGAGCTGCGCTGCCACCTAGTGTTGATCTGTAGTACAGCAGTGAGACGCACTCACATGATGGTCAATCTCTCCGTCAGATCGAGATGTTCAAGAAGGCCGGCTGGACTGTGGTGACTCCTCCGACTCCTCTTATTCCAGACAGTGAGTAGAGCGATCGCTGAGCGCTGCGTCTCCCCGTAGCGCGTGAGGTTTTCAGTCGAAGCACAATCTTCCATCGTATCAGAGCACCCAAATCCACCTCATCATCACGTCCCTTTAAACACGAGCTTAAAGTTCCCATGAATTGAAATGTTCTAAATGCATGTCATGTGAACAATTCATCTGTGCAACTCTTTTTATAACCGTTTAATCAAGATGTCATAACTGGATCTTCCACAGTCATTTAGTGCTCTTAATGTACACTTTTGAGAGCCACGCCCACATCTCAACATCCAATCAACAGCTGATGCACAGAATCAAGTCCCGCCCTGCATTTTTCTTTTTCAGTAATTTTTTTACAGCACAACATGCACCAGATTTTGATCAATATCATGATCTTATGAATAAAAATAACTCAATTCAGATAAATCACGCTGCTGTCAGGCCCCCGACACACATTCACTACAACAGCGTTTCCCAACTCCGGTCCTCGCGCCGCCTCGCCCTGCATATGATGTCTACGCAGTGTTCATTGCTCCCTACTCCCTGAGCAGGGGAAATCCGTTGAAGTTTACTTCACTTTGGGACGTTCCTTCATGAATTTGCGCTGCGTCTTCACAGAGAAGTGTGAAATGGAGGACTGACGTTGGGAAACGCTGCACTACAATATAAATGCTGTATTATTTTGCATTTTTTAGGTGTAGTAATCCAGTTTAAACATAGACATACAATACATCTGTATTGATAAATTTAGGAGAAATGTAATCTGTTGAACGCCTCCTTTCGGTGTTTCTTGAGTCAACCCAAAGGACTCTACAGCCGGCCGCAGGAGATGAAGCTCACAGACGTGAACGTCAGACACTTGCTGCTGTTTTGTCGCTGTCTTTTCTGAGCTTGAAAAGAAACTATTGCAAACAGCAAACGACCCTAAATGAGCGATTCACACCCCGTTGTCAACGTCTTACAGATGCTTTAAAGGGTTAGTTCACCCAAAAAGGAACATTCTGTCATCATTTACTCATTCTCAAGTTTCTTTCAGCTGCTGAATACAATAGAAGATATTTTAAAGACTGCTGGTAATGAAACAGTGGTAGCCACTGACCTCCGTAGTATGGAAAAAATATCATGAAAGTCAACGGCTGTAAAGTTGCTTTGACGCGGTCTGCATTGTATAAAGCGCTACGGCTTCAACAGAAGAAAGAAACTCGTACAGGTTTGGAATAACTTGAGGATGAGTAAATGGAGGTGACAGAATTTCCATGTTCGTGCGAACTATCCCTTATATTTATATTTAAATTAAATAGAATTAAATTCAGATATTTAAGCTACAACAACATATCATCAATCTGAATAAAAGAATGTTTTAAATGAAATATTTATTTTTAAGAGTCACGATGCATTTCACTTGATGCCGCTCAATTTGCTGTAATAAATGCATATTTGATAGATTTTACAGATGATGAATGTCCATGTGTGATGCATCTGCAAAATATTTGGTGAAATATGAGCATTTTTTACATTTTTGTTTTTAAATCTCAGATCATCCGTTGTGGATGTCGTCCAAATGGCTCTCGATGAATGTCCTGATGCTGGATGAGAAGCGTGTGATGGTGGACGCTAACGAGGCGACCATACAGAAGATGTTTGAAAGTCTCGGTGAGGACGCCGTTTTCAGCTCTTGTTATGATGAAATGATCTTCATCTCTGATGCGATTCCTCATTCACCTGCCCTTGTTTGTCGTCGCTCCCGCAGGGATTAAGACCATCAAAGTCAGCATCCGCCACGCCAACTCCCTGGGCGGAGGGTTTCACTGCTGGACGACGGACGTGCGCCGCCGCGGGACCCTCCGGTCTTACTTCCTCTAGTCTGCCAGAAAGACGCAGTTCTTATTGAGCTCAGATTTGAGTCTGCATGGATTGATAGCGCTGTGCATGTCAGGGCTTTTGCAAACGCCAAAGATGAACACGACGAATAGAAGCCTCAGTGATCTCAATAACAACTGCACTTCTGGCCGGCTGTTGTAGGAATGACTCCAGTGAGCAGGCAGAGCCCCCCCACACCACCACGACCACGGAAGAAGAGTTTCTACCTCCTACTTACCAGAATAAAAAGGAAAAAAACATAGCATATTTTGAACTGTAATGACTTCTTATATAATGCATTTTAATTATATATCTTTTTTTTTTTTTTTAACCCTACATGTGATGTGCCAAGTGTTGATTTGTAAACTCAGGTATTTTTGTAGCCGTATTTCAGCTATTTTGTAAGCATTTCATGAAAATGTAAATATCTATATGCATATGCATTTTAGTGGCATATACTTTCCCTTCACAAAAGTGTTTTTCTAGCATCTGCCTCTGATGTCATTCACAATAGCAGGAGTCAGGACGCCACGCTACGCGCCGCTTTCACATGGAACGTTTGGCTGATTTGTTTTGCGTTGCGTTTGTGCTGTGATTCTCTAGTTAAACTTGTTGAGTGCGATCGCTCTTTATCAACACATGATTGTGTGTCAGGTCAAACCAATCAAATAAAGATGCACTTGGAAATCAGTGTGACTGAGTTAGTTTTGCATTTGTGGTGTGTGTTTGAAAGAACTAAACCAGTAGTCATGACGTGAAGCTCATTTTCCTGAAGAAGTAACTACAGATCACTAGAGGAGCAGCAGCTGACCGAGCACATTCATAATCCTCAGAAGGTGTTTTTTTCTGAAAGTTGGTGAAGTCTGACTGAAACGCGCGCCGCAGTCACGTGTCATTGAGCCGCAGACCCGATTCATTCACGTGTGTGTGAGTTCGTGTTAATCATTGACTGTCTGATAACAGCTTAGAGAAGAACTTCACCAAACCACACGCAATAAACTCCCATCAGAATACTACAGATCATTTGATTTTATCTCCAGCCCTGAATGAAATGTTGTGCATTCACCAGTTTGACCAGCACTGCTTTGTCAGATCTTCATTTGCACTCAGAAGGAAAGCTGAGATATTTGGCCCTTTTCTCTAACACAGTCGCACAGTCATGAATGTGCATTAATGGCCAGGAGCCACACGTTTGAGCAGCAAGACACCGTCTTCGTCCATCTTGCTGCAGATATTTTCCATATTTTTATTTATTTTCAGTTAATGAAATACAAATATAAGAACAGTTCTGCAAAGGAAAAAAAAGAGGATAAATTCATCAGAGGGGTTATGTTTATTGAGTAAAGTCATCCCAGCATTGCTTTAGATTTTGTCTCAAGAATACAAAACGTGGAGCTCTACATACAGTGCTTGGCCAATAAAAAACGTATCAGCTATCACCGCACAGCTGCAGTTCACTCGGTTAACCCGTCCTGCGCTCGGTAGTGTGTTTTACGAGCCTCCGCCCGCAGGCGCGTCTTGTCCGCGTCGCGCTTTTAAAGTTCCCTCCACCCGCGAGCCCCGCCCCTCTGCGCGCAAGCGGCCGCTCGTTGGCTGGGCGCAGCTCATTTGCATTGACGTCATTCGAGGCTGTAGGTCAATCCGTGCGCGTGCTTTTATTGGATCTGCTGCTGTCACATTCGCGCCGCTGATGTTCTCAACGCGCGTTGTTCTTCGTCAGGAAACTCGCGACGCGCAAACGCCTTTTCTTCTGTCATCTGGCGGCCGTCCGTCCGTGTTCTTCGCCCGTCCGCGTGAAAGAGAGGCAGAATCGTAGGCCCTTGATTGACAGCTGCTGTGTAATTCGGCTTTGGCGAGCTCCGCGTTGACGCGCCGCTCCGGAGTTTCATCTAACGGCCCGTTTGATGTCATAGATGCCGGATCGCGCGCTCCGCGGCGCGTCCGGGCCAGATTTCAGCCTGTTGATGGGGAGCGGAATCAACGCGCCGGCTCGTTCCCAATGACTGAGGCTGAGGGAGCAGAAAGAGAGGCCGTGCGGAGCGATCGGGTGTGTTTTGCGCCTGTCGAAGGAGAATAAACGCACGAACGCGCCGCACCAATGGACGAAACCGTCGCGTGAACCCAGCCGGAGCCTGAAATCCGCCAGAAACGAGGCGAAGTTCGTGCGCGGACCGACCGCAAGGATGAGGAGTAACGGGCGCGAGTGAAGCACAGAGGCGGCGGCGGCGGCGGGAGGGAGCAACATGACCAGAGTTTCTATTTGATCGATAGACTCGATAGATCCGATCGATCCGATCGTCTGGATGATCTGAGAGAGAAACATTCCTATTAGCGCACTACGAGAGGAGCGTCGCGTGCGCGCGCGCGCGGGTGAATGATGGGCTGCGCCTCCAGCATTCACATCTCCGATCGGGTGGTTTATCACAGCGGGAAAGAGTCCGAGGACTCGCACTCGCCGCAGCAGAACTGCCCTCAGCCGGGCCACATCAAGCCCAACAACGCCTGTCAGGTGAGAGAGAGAGAGAGAGAGAGAGAGAGAGACAGAGAGTGTGTGTGTGTGTGTGTGTGTGTGCGTGCGCGCGCGTGCCCGTGCCCGTACAGCATCCCTCTGTGTGTGGATAGTTTACTCAGAAACCATCTTCATGTAGGCCACTGCATGAGACTTCACTTCTTCTGCGGAGCACAAAAAATAGCACTGGAGCCCAGTGACTGACACATTTCTCAGAATTTCTCCACAGAAGAAAAACAAAAAGTCTTGCAGGTTCTTTCATTTCTCCTAGATTAACCCTTTAAAGTGTCTTCTGGACGCGCACCTCATGTCATAAGTGTCAGTCCGTGTGCTACATACTCGTGCTAGTGTCGCATACTGAGTGTGATAGTGAATGTTTGGAAACTCATCATGTGTTGACTGCTGATAATGTCACACTGACGTGTCTGTTTAGTGCTCTTGTGTCTGTCTGTGTTCAGTTGGTGAGAGTACAGCAGTGGCAGCGGTAATTTAATATAGTACACGCTACAAATGGTAAAGAATACCATGGCTGCATGTCCAAAAACAGGACCTGCTGTTAGCATAGAACACGTTGGTACTTTCTCATGGTGCTGAAGGTGATTGAGCTGTCACTACGTCAGATCTGGACTGAATGACTAGGCGTGCACACTAGAGACCGTCGGTATGCTAGTATGCATGAGTATAGGGTGAATGAGCAGGTGTGTGGTGTGTTCAGCAGAGATCGACCACCAATCAGATCAACTCATGAGTTTTTTCGCAGTTTTCAGCTGCTTCATCAGTGTCGACGTTATGTTTTCTAAATGCGTGTTGTTATGAACGACCGTTAATCGTTTTTTGAGCCGATTTTTACACAGTCCACCACAGACTCGCATTCTGATCCGCCTCCATTCGAGAGCCACGCCCACGTCTCAACATCCAATCAGCTACCGATGCAAAGAACCGAGTCCCACTCTACCGTCTTTCTTTCCAATGATCTGTTACATCACAATATGAAAGAAAGGATCTGGTGCTACTTCTGTTTCACTACATCTTTAATGCGAACACGGGCCTGCGACTCCTTAGGCTGAAATTAACGAGGTTTATAATTCTACGAAACTTTTTTGTTATTGTCAAAACTGTTTAAATTGTGGTTTTTATGGTCATTTTACTGTTTAGGATGCTCACAGTAAAAAGCTTAATCTCAAAAATCTTTATTCAGAGGACAAAAAAAATGCAACAGTGTGAGGACAAAACATTTACAGTTTAGGATGTTACTGTAGACATTGGTGGTGTTCAAAAACCACACAGAAAAAATGAATTTCTATTCTAATATTGGAGTTTTTTTTTTAAATGACTTCAGGTGCTGATTCAAATACATGTTTAGAGAAAAATTCTCTGTCCCTTGTCGTCTGAAACAAAAAGCATGAGACATTTGTGACCATTTAGCTTGCAGACTTTTTCCCCCTAATAATAGCGATGATGATGCTGATGATAATGCTCACAGGACTCTCACGGGTCAACCGAGCAGATGAATGTTGTTCTGCAGGTTCATGCAGGCCGTGTGTGTGTGAGATTTACTGTGCTTTAATTCACACAGCGTCTGAACAGAAAGATGCTGCTGATTCATTTACTCATTCATCAGTCAGCTGTTCTGATGTGTGTGTGTGTGTGTGTGTGTGTGTGTGTTAATCAAGGGCGCAGCAGCATCTGTGTGGCTTTCTGTCCATGATAAGATTCAAGTACAAGGTCTGACGATGGTTTTCTCATGTCTCACAACACATTCCTCTTTGTGTGTTAATGTATTTGTGTGTGTGTGTGTGTGTGTGTGTGTGTGTGTGTGTGTGGTGCTGATATAGGGTTAGTGGTTTATCTGGCCTTGGCTGAGGCTCCACTGTTCTGCATTTGTAACCCTCAATACCGGATTCAGCCAGAGTGTGTGTGTGTGTGTGTGAGTGCTACTTAAGGGACAACATTTGTGGATGATTGAAAGTCAAAATGGTCTTGATTTGTATGTGTGTTTCATTGTAAACATGCAGTGGTTGGTTTGTGTTTCGTTTTAGTAGATGTCAGTGTGAAGCCTCTCTTTGGAAGTGCGTGTGTGTTTTGTCATCAGATGATTGACAGGTGTGTGTGTGTGTGTGTGTGTGACTGACGTCTCATTTGTGTGGATATGAACGGCACAGACAGGAAGTAACGCAGCACAGGGACGAGCCGAGCTGACAATGTGCAGTAACTGTTCTTCCTGGAGGGAAATGACATCATCATCATCATTCCCAGCAGCCCCTGTGGCTCACACACGTGTGTTCGCTGTAGTCGGATGCCGCTGCGTTTCAGATGGTACACATCGAACTGCTGCTGTTTGTTTCCTCAGAATCATTATAATTGAATAGGTTAACAAGAGAGTACGCTTGCATCTCCCCAAAACCTCATTGTATTTATTTTCCAAATTCTGTGTTATTTTTTGGAAATACATTTTAATGTTTTAATAAAACTTTAATAATAAATAAAAACATGTCTGATCAAATGAAAATATGATAATTCCTTCATAACGGATTTAGGTTGGACTTTATTTAACACTGACATGTACTTGCAGTGTACTAACATACTTATCTAAGGAAGTGCTGGATAATATAAGGTAACTGCACAGGTTAGGGTTAGAGGTAGGGTTAGGTTCAGGGTTAGTACCTAGTTATTACCCAGTCATTGTAATTATTGTGAGTACAGTATAGTGTGTACATGCGGAACAGGACAGTAAAACAAAGTGCAACTCAAAGTCCTTTATAACAGTTTGTCAAATAAAGTGCCGTACGGCAGAGATTTACTGTCTACGTTACAACATAGATGAACAAAATCTTTTGGTTGTGTGACATTCCGTAAATATTTTTTAAATTGTTATTAATGCTTTAAAAATTTTTAGAACAGTAATTTATTTCTGTCAAAATGTTTTCTGGTTAAACAGAGCTTTTATTTTGAGTGGGTGTAGCACGTGTCGTGTCGTATTTCAGTCATGAGCGCGTATCGGCTCTGCTGTTGATCTCGCTGCATTACCACTGCACGTTTGCACGGGGTTCCCTTTGATTGTGTCTCTTCTGTCTGTTTTACTCTGTTTGTCCCTGTTCATAGAGAATCAGCCGCTCGTGTGCTCGTCTAGAGTTTGATGCAGTGAGTTACAGTTTGCGAGTGTGATGCGGTGTCGCGTGTGTCACCGCAGCGCTGAGAGCGGCTCAGCTTTAGCAGGATTGAGTGCTAATCTGGATCAGGACAAAAATACCTAGAGAGAGAGAGCGAGCATTCGCTCAACGAGGCCCGAGGAGAAGGAAGACCTTCATCACTGCTCTCACACACATTCACTCATACTCTGTTTTCTGGGACAATTTTCTTATATACACACACACACACTTACTTTCTGTGTTTGAGCGTCTCTAAAGTCTCTTGTGTCTTGCAGCTGTTGCGGCGTCTTTCTGACGTCATGTTTCCAGTGTGTGTGTGTGATGGTGGAGGTTGTGTGTTTCCTATGTTTGTCCCCCTTCAGCTGCACAGCGATGGTCACAACTAAACTGGTTGGACCACTTGTGTTCGATAAACTCAGCCTAAATATGTAATGCTAACTAGAATTGAGTCTAACCAACTCCAACTTTAAAACTGTATTTTAGCCTAACTAACTCAAATTTTAAACTGACATGTAGTAACTCAAACTCCAAGTGACGGTACCTGTAAATGATTCAAATGAACCTCGGTGCAGTGTTTGTGTCTCTGAGCTCGTTTAGTCTGGTTATGTTAGTAAACTCAGATGTTGTTTGCTGTCATGTTGTTCCCTGCGGAACAGAAGACGTGTTTTTCCACACATGACTGTCAGGAGAGACCTGAGGTGTGAGCGGCTCTTGGTACCTGTAGTGTGTGTGTGTGTTTGTGTTTGTCTTGTCCCCAGCGTTGCTCCCTGAAGTGAGCCGTGAGGAAGCGGTTTGCCCTCTATATCTCTCACGCTGACGTCTGCCCTCTCAACAATGTCATCCACTTTCCTGTTATTCACTTCAGTGGAAAGCCACTGCTGCAGTGTGTGTGTGTGTGTGTGTGTGTGTGTGCGTGTGCGTGTGCGCGCAGACAGGATGCAGTGTGTGTAAGTCCGTGTCACTGAGTGTGTGCAGTTTCTCTGCTGGTTTCACACGGATCCGTCTGGTCACGTTTGAGGTTTTCACGGGTGCAGATGAGCGAGGATCCGTGAGGTGCGTGTCTGACAGCGATTTGAGCAGCTCACTGCAGACCGTCTGCTCGCCCTTACACTTTTAGGTTGCTTTTTAATTGGTTACTAACTCACCAACCAACCAGTTAACCGGCTGCAGGACACAGCTCCTGTCATGATCTCAGTGCCTGAAGAAATCCCTGATCAGAGTCCGTCTGGATGCATGTAATTGGGGCTAGTTTAGCTCTGTCTCTGCTAATGTTTGTGCTGGAGAGAGGGGCGGGGCTAAACATTAGCTCAGCCAATAGCATTGCAGCAGTTGAATTAAAGGAATAAAAGTTCACAAAGGAAGTTCTTCCTATCAGACGAGCTTCAGATGGAGCGTTTGCGTGAGCTGATGGCAGTTTACTAATCTCATTATCTAGTGGAAACGAGGCCACAGTGTCACTGTCCATAAGCAACGCGCACACACACACACACACCAGTTCTTTGTGTAACTTCACTTTGTGTGTGTGTGTGTGTGTGTGTCTTACGTAATAAATTCACAGCTGATTTGATTCTGTCCGTCGTGTCTAATCAACAGTCTCATTCATGAATGTATTTCTGTGTAAATCACCCATAAAGCCGTTCTGATGATTTTCCGATTCATGTCAGTCGGTGCACCTGATCGCAACCACACGAATACATCCACACATTTGTGTTCTTTTAGTCAAACTGACAACACTGCATTAGAAAATGATCTTTATAATAATAATAATAATAATAATAATATGTAATAACAACATTAATCAGTTTAATGTGAATATGATCGTCTGATCTGTTGTCCTGTTCGTTTCAGATGACGGTGATTCTGAGCAGCAGGAGAGTTTGTCCGCGACACTACAATTGAACCATTTTTGGCTATTTAATCTCTTTTGCGTTTTTGCTAATTACTAGACCAAAACCAGAGCTCATGTAGTTCATGTAGTTGTAAATGGGTGGAAGTGAAGTTTCATGAATGAAGCCCAATGAGCCTCAGATGCTTTCAGAGTCTCATTTTTACGTGGGACGGTTTGACAGACGTGGGACTGATGCTCGTGTTTGTAGGATGAAAGTGGTTGACGACATGAAATTTCTGTAAATTGTGAGTATTTAAAAATGTTAAAATTTGGGCTTAGCCAGTAAACCAGTTTCACTCCTCGTTATCGTCTCGTGACTTTGTGTGAGCGTTTTGTGTAGTCAGAGGTTTGTATTTATAATTGTGATTGCATATTTTTGTTTATATTTTTAACTTTAAGTAAATATGCTTTTAAATTAATTTTGTGCTTGTTTAGTAAAAAGCAGTAAATGATCACTGATTGTAAGTGTCTAGATAACTGTTAATGTGGCAGTAATCAGTTTATATGTACTTTGTAACAGTAGCTGTTTTTTTTTCATATCATGTCTTTAATGGGGGCAAAAAATCATAATTTTTCGAGAGCAAATACTAAAATATCAGTTTGCTGTGACCTTCTCATAATTTCCAATTAAGCAAGAGATCTGGACTGTAGAACCATCCTGTGCTTCACTGCTCTGGAGTGTGTGTGTGTGTGTGTGTGTGTGTGTGTGTGTGTGTGGTCTTGTTTTTATATCTTGGTGGGGACCTAAACCTGAATACACACAGGCTCATGGGGACTCGTGTCACCGTGGGGACCTAAATTGAGGTCCCGATGGGGAAACAAGCTTATAAATCATACAGAATGAGTTTTTTTGAGAAAGTAAAAATGCAGAAAGTTTTCTGTAAGGGTTAGGTTTAGGGGTAGGGTTATAGGGTTAGGGTAAGGGGATAGAAAATACAGTGTGGACAGTATACAAACCATTGCGCCTATGGAGAGTCCCCACAAGGATAATAAACCAGACGTGTGTGTGTGTGTGTGTGTGTGTGTGTGTGTGTGTGTGTGTGTGTTTCCGTTGACTTCTCATGTTGTTTGTATGGTGATGATCTTTTGGGACGTTGTCCCGTGGAGGGACGTACCTGGGCATCATCACGGGGGGTGCTGGAATCATGTGCGGCACATTGATCAGCTCCGTGTCTGCTTGAATTTACTTTTACAGATCGTGGCACGTCGTTCAGATCACTGAGTGTGTTTGTTCTTGACTGTCGTTTCAGAGCACGTTAACGGAGGTGCAGTTTGGACCAATGAAGCTCTATGAAGATCAGCTGCAGGTACCAACTCTTCATCACTCATACTCTGTGTTCATACATTATGCGGCGTTTGAAGTGTTTCTGTAGTAACTGCACTGAACAGTGAGTGTGAACATGCAGAATATCAGGCTGTGTGTGTGTGTGTGTGTGTGTGTGTGTGTGTTCTATATTGGGAGTTTCATTATCGCTCATTAATTCTTCAAGCTAAATTTAGACCGGCTGAGTGAATCCGACCCGACTCCTGTATCCTGAGATTTCTGGAGCTCCCATGAGAAGATATGAATAATGGCTCCACGAATCCGCTGTGTTTCCACAGTGCGTGTTTGGAGAGACGTGTCAGAATGATTTGAAGGGCCTGTAATGTCTCTGTGTAGAAACTCAGGAACACATGAAGTCTGGGGTTTGTTTATCGGATGTGTCCAGAGTGCCAAAACTCAATGAAAACTTTGGAAGCTGCTCACAGTTCATCCGTTTAGCAGGCTTACAGTTCGTTCATTCATTCACAACCACACTCTACAAGCCAAAGAACTTCTGAACAATGTAGTTACGACACACCTGATTGGTCACGGCATTCTTACACCTTATGCCTGTGATTGCCTTATGCCGTATAACACGTCAGGAGAAACGTTTGATGCAGTAGATCTAGCGTTGCGTTAGCATCAGCATTGGGTTGGCATTAGCGCCGAGTTGATTTTAACATTGGGTTACCATTACCATTAGGGTGATATTATGTGATGTGGCCAAATAATGATCACAATAAAACTGTTCATATCAGTCGACACTGATGGTTACTATTATCTTTATATCTTTCGAATTTAAAGGCAGATTTTTGCTCCTGAGTGAAAGCTGTAGAAACCAGACCATTAGTTGTGGGTTTAAATGGCTTTTGATGGTCAGAACATGACAGATACTTCAGGTTCTTCAATTCTTTAAAATTCTCCAGTCATTTTCCTCAACAAAATGAATATATCTTAATATAAAAATGAATTTCTTAGTTTCTGCATGTTCTAATGAGTGATATTGTTTCAAATCATGAAGTTTGTGTTGTCTGCCTGACTTTGACACTTATCTTCAGCACAGTTTGCAGTGTAGACTTATTATTATTATTACTATTATTATTATTATTGTCTCTTAGAAATGCACATTTGACGTAGCTTGAGCTGACAGTAGTAATAGCTTGAGTTAGGATGCAGATGTAAATTTATGTTCATTATCAAAAAAGAGCAACATCTGTAAAAACTGTAAAAACCTGTAACAATTTGTATTGGGTGAAATTTAATTATTCTGTGAGTTTAATTGAAATTACCCATTGGTCTTCCATAGTAGCATACATTTAGATCAGGATAACCACAGTTAAAACCTCCAATACTAATGTTTGTATGAAAAACAGCAGCCTGAATACATTTAGCATAAATGCACACACACTATAGTTTAATCACAAAATACTGTAACTATATTCCATTATCCTTCGATACATGTAATACATGTCTGCATTAATAACGTAATGAAACTCCATGTGAATATCACACATTTCCGCCACAGTACCAGGATGCAGTTGGTGCTACTACAGTAAATCGGTGGTAAATGATGGCGATCTGTAGACTGAGCGGTGTCGTTGCTCACAGTGTTTCTCCTGTTTGTCAGCACAGTTTCATCTGGCTTTAAACTAGTCTAAATCACAGAGTCATTTGTGTTCTTCGCTGAATTCGAGCGCTTCACGCTGGATCTCACAGCGCCGTTTAGTGTCACCTGACCGAGACTCATCGGCGAGTAAACGCGTCTGCTCTAGTAAACTCGCGCTGCGCTGCCGCTTGAACTTTGAGCAAAGTGGATCAGTGTGGCGCCGTTAGCGATGCTTCGTTCCGCTTTTGGCACGTAAACATTATATCGGACGTTTATTGGGCTCTTGTTAGCATTTTATCGAGGAAAATTAGATTGCAATAATTGTCGTTAACATTTTATCGCACGGCCCTTGTTGACATTAGCATTAGGGTTAGCGCTAGTGTTGAGGTAAGTATTAAGGTTAGTGCCAGCGTTGCAGAGCTTTAATTACTGTTGGAAAGTGAAACGGTGATTTCCTTTTCCTGTTTTTGTCCTCCCAGCTGATCCCACATTCCCTCAGAACACACGGCGAGCGTCTGAGCCGGCCGTTCGCTCAAACGCACGGTTTCAGTGAATCGGCTCAAACGAACTGCAATGTTGTTGATGTTGTTGCTGACGGTTGTCATTTCTCTGTTGGCCTGCAACACTGATGACGGCTCTGTGTGTGTGTTGTAGGTACTGTTAGTGTTTGCCAAAGACGACGCTCAGAGTAACAGCTTCTGCTGGGCGTGCGAACGCGCCGGTTTCAGGTGTAACGTGGCCCGAACGCCAGAAGCGGCGCTGGAGAGTTTCCAAGAGAAGAACCACGATCTGATCATCATCGATCACCGACATTCCAGATACTTTGACGCTGAAGCGCTCTGCCGGTGCGTATCTACAGACACCACTGTGCTGCTTCTGCTGCTGAAGATCTTCATTAACAGGTCGTTTGGATTCACGGTCTTGTGAATGTCATTTTGAGTAGCGAGCAGCTGATGCTCTGCAAAGATTTCAGTTGATCTCATTCGTTAGATGCTGATGTTCGTAAGATCACGTCAGTCACGCGTGCTCCCG
The DNA here is from genome assembly GCA_036247105.1 of Cirrhinus mrigala. Classification (NCBI taxonomy): domain Eukaryota; kingdom Metazoa; phylum Chordata; class Actinopteri; order Cypriniformes; family Cyprinidae; genus Cirrhinus; species Cirrhinus mrigala. The sequence continues at coordinate 117,068 of JAMKFB010000041.1, read as the reverse complement.
TCCAGTCATACGAGCTGTGAAATCCAAATCTGTCTGTTACCCTGAAGCTCATCCGGATGCTAGCGTGCTCCTAACAGTTTGAATGTACAGTCTCTATTTCTGGAAAATGGACTGGAAAAGTATTGCTTAAACATGCTGATTGATATTTTATCCACAAATTATTTTGTCTAATAAGATTCTCTGTAGAATGTGAATGTGAACCTAAACGATAAATACCACAGTAACAGATGATGTGGAGGCAGAACGATGTGCAGATCAGCTGAATCTGGGCTTCTGGAAACCGATCAAGACGCTGATCATAAATCCTAACGAAGCTGCATGTGCTGTGAAAAATATGGTTTATTTGACGTGCGACGGTAAAAGTTGTAATATTGAGAAGCATCGGGTTTGTGCGAATAGAGTTTTAACCAAACGGCATTTAGTGTTGTTGAAGACTTGACCTTTGACCCCTCGTACTGAACATTCTTAGGTATAAATGCACTACATTTTTAACAATAATTAGTTCAAGTGCAATTTAATCACAAGAAACTACACCCAAACAACGTCCACTGGAATCTCATGCAGAGTTCACACTTCCTGGTTGAAAATGGAAATGTTTTTTTACACACTCTGTATCAGGTTTGTGTGTGTGAGAAATGATGAAATGTTTGTTGTTCTTGATCCTCATTTCATTTTTTTTCCCAGCTCAATTCGAGCCATCAGCTGCTCTCACAACACTGTGATTGTGGCTGTAGTGAAAAGGTTTGTGCCCAAATCTCACACACACACACACACACACACACACACACACACATCATCATGAGTCACTGTAACATGTTTCATTGTAGTTTTATATTGTCACATTTTGGCAGCGTCTGTGTCATTCTGTTATCATGTGATTTTATGAAATGGTGTGTTTTGTTCTGAAGGCCGGATCGTGAAGAAGCCACTGTGATGCCGCTGATATCAGCAGGATTTAACAGGGTGAGTGTGTTTAACTCTCCTCAGAAGTCAGTTAAATGTGAAAAACATTGAGAACACAGTGTATAATTGTTTGTATACACAAGTATTTGTGTATAAGTACTTTTTATGTATTGCACACTTCTCAGAACGCAACAGTGCATGAAATCGAGTCGCTAGAAGAACTTGTGTTCATGTACGCGTGTTGATGACGCCTCAGAGTCTGTGTGCTTCATTCAGGACCGCTTGTGTGTTTGTGTTTGTCATCACACAGCGATATGTGGAGAACTCCAACATGATGGCCTGTTATAACGAACTCATCCAACTCCATCATGGAGAAATACGAGCTCAGATCAAACTCAGGTGAGTGACGAGTATTGTTTTCTTTTGTTTATGGGCCTTTTTGTCTTTACTGAATGGACAGTCTGTCTGATGATACTCTGTGTGTGTGTGTGTGTGTGTGTGTGTGTTTGTGTTTGTGTTTGTGTGTGTCCTCAGAGCCTGTAATGCTGTTTTTACTGCACTGGAACAGAGTCAGGAAGCCGTTGAGATCAGCAGTGAAGATCAGATCATACAGGTACACACACACGCGCACACACACACACACACACACGTGTCTTCATTGAGATTAGAAGAACAAATCAAATCAGACTCAGTAATCTCAGATACCAGTTCTGGATGAGCACTGAGACTAAATGTGGTTTGTCCACATGCTTCTGTCACAGTACGTCAATCCAGCGTACGAGTGCATCATGGGATACCAGCGTGGGGAACTGCTGAAGGAAAACACTGAAGTGCCTAAGAGTGAAAAAAACAAACCAGACCTGCTGGACAACATCAGCTCTTGCATCCGCAGAGGGAAAGTGAGTCTCACACACACACACACACACACACACACACACACACACACACACACACACACACACACACACACACACACAGGTGTTCAATTGAAAAGGTCTGATGAACATTCAGAAAGTGACACAGGCTGTGACACTGGTCAACTGCCGCATGGGTTTTCATAGTCTTAAAGTGTTACCCACAATCCTCAGCATGTGCTGACAGCCTTCCAAAGCACATGAACCCTAAAGTGCTGTTATTTCAGCTTCGTCACAGTGAGTCTGACGTTATATACATATATTTGAATTTGCTGATGTTTAAAAACATTTAAAATGAGATCTTTTGAGAGATCGTTTTATTTTGAAAGCGTTTCTTTTGCATACAACGTGATGGCAGTGAGTTCAGGATCCTGTGATTCATGTCAGGAGTTAGCCACGGGAGCATAAAGCAGCAGAGAACTCTGGGAAATCCACAGAGGGTACAAACAGTCTGAACAAGACATGAGGTTTAATGTGCGCTTCACACGGCACAAAGGTCATGAACACACACAAACACACACGCACACACACGCTCAGCTGGAGGAGCGTTTGAAGCTGCAGACGCTGGACTTTCATCACACAGGGGTCGAACTTTGATTCTCCATCAGACCTGAGACCTGCTTCTGTATGCTGTTTAGATCCTCTGCCATAAATGTGTGTGTGTTTCAGGAGTGGCAGGGGGTTTATTATGCCAAAAAGAAGAACGGAGACAGCGTGCAGCAGAATGTGAAGATGACGCCTGTCGTCGGACAGGGAGGGTGGGCAGCGTTTCTGTCTTTCTGCTTTAGAATGATTTACTCTGCTCCTGCAGAAAACAAAAGACTGATTTCAGCTTTAATTCAAAACATACGTATTTGTTTCTATTTCGGAAGAAATGTGGCTGAGGGTTAGGTGACTTTGATCATGTTTGATCATGTTCACATGTTGACATGTCTGTCTGTCTGTCTCTCCTGTAGTAAAATCAGGCACTGTGTGTCTGTTAACAGGCCTTTAAATGATCATAACAAGGTAAGCAGACGTTCAGTCGTCTGGCAGCCATACTGAGACGCGTTTGTGTCAGTGATGATGTTTGTGACTCATATGTGTGTTTTGATCCAGACAGAAAAGTCCTGTGAGCGAGTCCAGGCCGAATCGCAGACAGGTAACAAAGAGACACACTTTGTGTGTGTGTGTGTGTGTGTGTTCAGGTGTGCTGATGTATTTATTGATCTTGTCATTGTGTGTCAGATATCCAGCAGTCCAGCAAACATAAGGACCGCAGGAAAGGATCGCTGGATGTTCGCTCGACGACCTCTAGAGGAAGTGATGGTGAGATGATGCTGCTGACCCCTGACCTTTGACCTTCAACCCAAACTCCGCCCCTCACTCAGAGCCCCTCCCTATGAAGGAGTTTCCAGGTTTAGCTTAAACATGTGACTCGGGTCAGATGATGCTTCCGTGTGCAAACGGCTGGTCACATCATACGTCTGCCCGTCTGCTCATCTTCAGTGTGTGTGTGTGTGTGTGTGATTTGATTGAGCTATATTTAGGATCAGCTGTAAAAGAAAGGCACTTATAAAACATGTCACATACTGACAGTCATAAAACTCTCTGTTAATAATCCCTGACTAACCTTTGACCTCTGACCCCTGCACTCAGATGCATGAGAATTGAAGGATGTTTTCAGATCTCCTTGTGTTTAGCAGGAAGTTCTCAGAGGAGACATTCGTCTATGGCCAGAATCCACTCCATGACTATTGAAGCTCCCATCACTAAGGTACAAAAGAGAGAGAGTGTGTGCGTTGTTGTTTGTTGTTGTGTTTCTGTGGGCTCATGTTTAAATTCTAATGTGTGTAGGTGATAAACATCATCAATGCGGCTCAGGAGAGCAGTCCGATGCCGGTGGCCGAAGCGCTGGACCGTGTGCTGGAGATCCTGCGGACGACAGAGTTATACTCTCCTCAGCTCGGTACTAAAGAGGAAGATCCTCATACCAATGACCTGGTTGGCGGCCTGATGACTGTAAGTCTCACAGCGCCTCTGATCGCCACTCTTTTACATGGCTGCGTGTGTGTGTGTGCGTGTGTGTGTAGATGAATGGCACACGTGAGCAGCAGTGTCACTCGTGCAGCAGATCTCCAGTCATCAGTAATCAGAAATGTGTCTGAAACGCTTCTCGGTTTTTTCTGTCGGTGGGATGTTGACGCTGCCTTTTCTCCTGCAGGACGGACTGCGCAGGTTATCGGGAAACGAGTACATCTTCGCCACAAAACGTAAGCTGGGTTCACTGTTTTCTGACCTTTGACCCCATGTCCTGAGCATCTGTTCACACCGTTTGTGTTTTAGAGCTGCATCACATCCCAAGTCACCTGACCACACCACTGTCCCTCAACGATATCCCACCATGCATTGCTCAGACGATGGAAAACGAAGACTCGTGGGACTTTGATATTTTCAACCTGGAGTCAGCCACCATGAAGCGGTGAGAGACAGACACACACACACACACACACACACACACACACACTGAGGTCATTTCATAGACTTTACTCCTCAACTCCATCTAAACACAGTCATGTAGTGTTGGTGCAGATTCTGTAACGTGACGGTTCTCATGCCTCACGCTGTTTATTTTAAGGCCTTTAACGTACCTGGGTCTAAAGATCTTCTCGCGGTTCGGCGTCTGTGAGTTTCTGAGCTGTCCGGAGGCGACGCTTCGCTCCTGGCTGCAGATCATCGAGGCCAATTATCACTCCAGCAACTCCTACCACAACTCCACACACGCCGCAGACGTGCTGCACGCCACCGCCTACTTCCTGTGCAAGGAGCGCGTCAAGGTGAACATACACGAGTGACGACACGCAAACTAGCGGAAGTTCTTAGGTTAGAGCAGCAGTTCACAATCCTGCTCCTGGAGAATCCCCAACACTGCACGTTTCTGATGTTTCTCTTATTTGACACGCAGCTTTGTGGTCTTGGAGTCTTTTCTAATGAGCTGATGAGCTGATTGAGGAGACAAAATGTGCAGGGTTGAGGAGAACCGGGATTGAGAAGCACTGAGCTTGAGGTTTATACTGAATACTGAATATAGTGTTTTCACTACAAAACATCACAAAAATGCTGCAAATACCACTGCAATTTTTTGGGCTGCAAAGTGAAACTCCATCAGTGCTGACTGTGTCATCATGATGCAAAAACATGATCTGGTTCTCTTGTAATGTGCTTTGTGAACAAGTTTGGCTCTTCCCTACTTCATGTTGCTGTTTGTGTCCTTTTATTTATTTATTTATTTATTTATTTATTTATTTACTTATTTATTTATTTGGTAAGTTGATTTCTGGATGTGATTTGTAGACATTTCTTTCACCACACAGAACAGACTCCGCTAAAGTCATGTGACTCAGTTATTTGACACACGGCATTGACTAGCAGCAGACGTGATGGACAGCGCATGCTAACGAAAGACGTGACGGCGTCAGCGCAGCGATCGCAGCTTCATGTGTCTCCGTGTGTCTCTTTCTCAGCAAAGTCTGGACCCCATAGATGAGGTGGCGGCTCTGATCGCGGCTACCGTGCACGATGTCGATCATCCTGGACGTACGAACTCCTTCCTGTGTAACGCAGGAAGTGAACTGGCCATACTGTACAATGACACAGCCGTGCTGGAGAGTCACCACGCCGCCCTCGCCTTCCAGATCACCACCCGAGATGACAAGTGCAACATCTTCAAGAACATGGAGAGGTACTCGCTACAATGTGCCTTTTTATTTTTGTCACTGTTTCTTAAACGCTGTGTTTCGCTGTTGCCCGCCGTCAACGTCAGATGAGACGCGCTTGATCTTTGTCGCTGCGTGTTGATGTCAGTCACCGCAGATGTTCTGAACTGTTTTCAGGCGTGTCGGCTGGACGGTGATTTTCCTCGTGTTTTACTGCAGTGATTGTTAGTTTTGATTGTCAGGTGAGCGGCTTCAGGACGTCTGTGTGTTCACAGTGTGATGTGATCACGTGTGTCTCTGATGGTGAATGTGCTCTCAGTGATCGGATCTCAGAGCGATTCAGACCCTGTTTACACCTGCAATGATCAGATCTAACACGCACTCGCTGACGCCGCTCTCTCTCACAGGAACGAGTACCGCACGCTCCGGCAGGCCGTCATAGACATGGTCCTCGCCACGGAGATGACCAAACACTTCGAACACGTCAACAAGTTTGTCAACAGCATCAACAAACCACTGGCAGCACTGGAGGAGAATGGGGTGAGAAACACACACACACACACACACACATGTCTGGTTTATTATCCTTGTGGGGACTCTCCATAGGCGCAATGGTTTGTATACTGTCCGCACTGTATTTTCTATCCCCTTACCCTAACCCTATAACCCTACCCCTAAACCTAACCCTTACAGAAAACTTTCTGCATTTTTACTTTCTCAAAAAAACTCATTCTGTATGATTTATAAGCTTGTTTCCCCATCGGGACCTCAATTTAGGTCCCCACCAAGATATAAAAACAAGACCACACTCACGTTCTCTCTCTCTCTCTCTCTCTCTCCCACACACACAGGTTTGTTTTTGTGAATTGTGGGGACATTCAATAGGCGTAATGGATGGTTTTATACTGTACAGACCGTATTTTCTGTTGCCCTACACACTGTGCACATTTTTACTTTCTCATACTGTATGATTTATAAGCCTTTTGAAAACTTGGGACACGGGGCAGTGTCCTCATAAGTCACCCTCTCCTTGTAATACCTATGTCATACCCATGTCATACAAATTTGTGTCCTGATATGTCACAGAAACACACACACACAGATATAATGTAACAAATATATTGTCTCAGTCTGAACAATCATGTCACATTTCAAAATTTTTTATAGTATCTATAAATAACCCTGATATGAGTCTGAATCTGGCTGCCCATCTGAACCAGACCTTATTCGTGTCTGTGTGTCTGTGTGTGTGTAGGGTAACGGTGATGAGGACTCGGTGAAGAGCATCCTGACGGCTCCAGAGAACCGGATCCTGGTGAAGCGGATGTTGATCAAATGTGCTGACATCTCGAACCCCTGCAGGCCGCTGGAGCTGTGCATCGAGTGGGCCGGACGCATCTCAGAGGAGTATTTCGCACAGGTGTGTGTGAGTGGTTAGATGAAAACGGTTCATGTGACATTGTCAAAGTGTGAGAGAAACTCTCAGCAGCTCAACAGCAGAGCGGCGTGTTCAGTCGTGTCTCTGTTTCGCAGACGGATGAAGAGAAGCAGCAGGGTTTGCCGGTGGTGATGCCCGTGTTCGATCGCAACACCTGCAGCATTCCCAAATCCCAGATCTCCTTCATCGACTACTTCATCACTGACATGTTTGACGCCTGGGACGGTAAGAAATGGGATTATCTCAACTAGATTTATACTGTTTTACTGTCATAATCAGGTGAATGTAATTGTCTGTAGGTTGAGCTGAAGTGATGCTCTGGTTCGTTCAACAAACCCTCCTGTTGAAATCATTTCGGATGAAATGCGCCGAGATGTACTGAATGTCATCAAATGATGAACACGTGGATAATAATCATCATTTTCTCTGTTTCTAGCGTTTGCCGATCTGCCCAATCTAATGCAGCATCTGGACAACAACTTCAAATACTGGAAGGGTTTGGACGAGAAGAAGCTGCGCAGCCTGCGGCCGCCGCCGGAGTGACGCTCACGCACGCGAGGATGAGCGGTGCTAACGTTTGAGCGAGCGACCGACGGCCGGCGTCTCCTCCTGTGAAGAAACACTAGCGATCGGCTCGACTGCGACAGAAACGCGCATCTGTGGAGCGCTATTTATTTTGGTCCAGTTGTTTCTTGTTTTTGTATTTTTTTCTTTATTATTAATAACTAATGATGAGAATCACGTTAGCTAATAAATACCTTCAGAATGAGAGATGATCTAAACGCCAAAGGTGATTAACACGAATGATGCTGATGTTATTTAATATCTGCAGACTCAGACAGGAAACGTCACGTTTTTATTTTCGTACTTCGACGCGAGCATCTGTGAAGACTTCGGGCCTTGGACGATTTTCCTCCAGAGATTTTTCTATGTGGTCGATCTACTGACGAGACTGCTGCCTTATTTTATACGCTCTATTTATACGGCTCACGGCGCCGGTGACCTGCGACGGACATCTGCGGTTTTTAACGCGCTCATGTTATATGAAGTAAATCTCAATATTTTTATAGATGATAAATTTTACACTGGAACGATGTAAAGCATCTCAGACTCCTCGGAGAGGGATGATCATTCATTCTTCATGTTGTTTTTGTCCGCGCGTCGCCGTCTGCAGCGGTGCATCCGTGAGAATCGCCCGTCGTTATCGACGCGTCCGGCGGATCCTCTCTGTCTCTCCATCAGGGTTTTGTTTATCGGATTCATTGTGCGTCTCTGGGCTCGGACGGACGGACGGACGCTGCCGCTCGTTCGAGAAGCGGCTCGCAGCGATTCACTCCATCGCAAAGCTGAATATACGAGCTCCGGTGTGATTTCTGACGGCGTCCCACCAGCACTTCAGATTGGATCATCTTCCTCCGAATCGGCGAGCGGACGTGGTCGCGATGGACCGTTCGCGGGGATATCTGGGAAAACGCGCCTGCGGCCTTCGGCCCGGGCCGTGCTTCGCTCCCCAATTACGACAAAAATGAGATTATATTTTGTATTTAGGACCATTATGACTCTTTGCGTTGTGATGTTATTTTCATGATGAATTACCTCTTTAAATTCCTCTTTAAATTCTCATCTGTAATGTCAAAAGAAGTTATTTAAATTGTAAAGTATTTCTACATCATTGTAGTATTTGTTGTACTGCCCTTTTTGATTTAATAAAAAAAAGCTATTTTTTATTGTAAAGCAGAACTACAATAATAAATGAAACCACAATAATCAAACGAACGTCCAGGCGCGTCTCGGGTGACAATTTGTGCTCGATTGTCACACGGTACAATGCAGAAATCCAGGATTCACCTTTATGTCGTGTACGAACTGATTTTGGGGTGAAATGTGAGCCGGATGTGTGCGAGAAATCTGCATCCGAGTCTGTGATGGTTCGGCTCGTGCAGTTCAGACTGCTGCTGCTGCTGCTTCTGTGGTCCGTTGCACCATTTTATGTTCATCACACCTGTCAGGAGCTGTTTTGGGGTTCTGTCGTTGGTTTTGCGTTTCATCATCGATGAATAATCTTACATTTCATCGTCGGTTCAGATCCGCGTTTTGGTTTTTGAGCTCAACAGCGTGACAGTGCTTCTCTAGCGAAATCAAGTTCTTATCGAAACTTGATCAGCGGCTGCAGAAGCGTCTCTGGTTCTGTTTGTGTGCAGTGATTCCGCTGAAAACCCATCCTGACAGTAACAAGTCAGTTTTATTTGTAGGGCTTCTCACAAAACATAATGCTTTTAAGCATTTGCACAGAAAACAGCATTAAGACGAATGTGGCAACGGCCAGGAGAAACACTCCAGATGAGAAAACCCTGCGAGGATCCAGCCTGCGCTCATCTCACGTGAAGGCGTTGACTGGATATGCTGAAATCGGGCTTCCGAACGGTCAACCGTATTCGGGGCTGAGAATTCAGTAACAAATAAATGAAGCTGTTGAAGGTGAGTGACGTTCTGCTGGATGATTCTCTAGCGTTTAGATAGAAATGCAGAGCTAAAAGTGATCGCTGACCTTTGACCTTGAGGCTTGTGGTGCTCATATTCGATCCACAGTCTCTGAACTGAATAGAGATAAAAACAAACACTAAAAATAAAACCTTTAAAGTGTAAGATATAATTCAGAACATTTTAGAGAATCTAAACAAAGATTACTGTGTGTCATTAATGTAAACGCGACGGTCTCCAGTCATATTCACCACGTGTTCACGCATTCGACGCACTTCCGCGTGTCGCCGGTAGGCGGCGCTGGAGGAGGCGGAGCTCCGCTGAATATAAGAACAGAAGAACAGACGCTTCACGTGACTTCCGTTCGAGGCCTCGCGCCGAGTGTGTTCGTGATTGTGAATCGATGGACAGATTTTGGGTTTAAAGCTCCTCATCAGTGTCGCTTCGGTGTTCGGTGTCCCGCGACTGAAGCTCCTATCACCGCGATGGCGTCTGGATCACCGTGAGTGTGTTTGTTCAGATTCTCCGGCCAGAAGAGAAACTTTATTCCGGTTGATTGTTTCTGTCCTCGTTCGCCTGTCTGTGTTCATATGAAGCTGTTCTGAGGCGCTTAGTCAACAGTTACGCTACACAACTCTAAATAAGCCTTCGGTTCTTTACAGGAGACTCTAGTATGAACACAGACATCCATGCTCTCATGAGTCACAGAAATAAACGGGAAAACAAGAGAATCAATGGTGGAAACTCGTCTAAACAACTCAGATTCAGCTCTAAAACACAATAGTGTCTTTATTCCGGTCCGGTCAGTTCAGATGGAGCTGCAGATCTGTGTCACTTTTGCCTCATTGATGTGACGTGAGAACAGCTCTTAAAGGAGGAGTTCACTTCCAGAACGAAACATGCACAGATAATGTACTCACCCCCTTGTCATCCAAGATGTTCATGTCTTTCTTTCTTCAGTCGTAAAGAAATTGTTTTTTGAGGAAAACATTTCAGGAATGTTCTTCATGTAGTGGACTTCTATGGTGCCCGTGAGTTTGAACTTCCAAAATGTAGTTTAAATGCAGCTTTAAAGGGTTCTAAACGATCCCAGCCGAGGAAGAAGGGTCTCATCTAGCGAAACGATCGTTTCAATTAAAAAAATAAAATAAAAAAGTGTATATACTCTTTAATTTTAAACGTTCATCTTGTCTAGTTCTGCGACGCGCATGCGTAGTCTGTGTTATCCGGGTCAATACGGTTAGGGTATGTCGAAAAACTGCCATCTCATTTTTTCCTCTAACTTCAAAATCGTCCTACATCGCTGTTTTACCGTTTTTTTTTTTTTTTTTTTTTTTTGTAAAGGGTGTTTGATCTTCTTTGCATGTTTACTTTGTAAACACTGAGTCGGTACTTCTGCATTGATGTTGGAGGAGAAAATGACAAATGAGAACCCGAACCGCGCTGAACCAGAGATGCACAGACTTTGCATGCACATCGCAGAGCTAGACGAGATGAGCGTCTGAGGTTAAAAAGTATATATATTTTTTAAATAACTGATTGTTTTGCTAGATCAGACCCTTCTTGCTCAGCTTGGATCGTTTAGAGCCATTTGAAGCTGCATTTAATTTGGAAGTTCAAACTCACGGGCACCGTACAAGTCCACGATATGAAGAACATTCCTCAAATGTTTTCCTCAAAAAACAATTTCTTTACGACTGAAGAAAGACAGACGTGAACATCTTGGACGACAACGGGGTGAGTACATTATCTGTACATTTTTGTTTTGGAAGTGAACTCCTCCTTTAAAACTGGTGTAATAGTGGAGGACATGAAGACAGACTCTCTCAGCACTAGAGCTCTGTTGATACTCGCCTCCTACAGCAAACACGTGTGGTGATGAGAACAGGCCGAGAGCGAGAGTCTGCCGTGGCCTACAAGCACCACACACACGTAAACGCGCTCAAACGCACGTGTCAGACTGTCACGGTGTTCGTGATGCTCTTTGTCTTCTGCAGGTGTGTGAACAGCAGATGGGATCGGCCCAAAGCGGACGTCCTGCCGAACGAGTCCCGCGGTTCCGTCTCATCGCCCGCAGACCCGTCAGAGCCTCCGCAGGGCGGCGTGGAGATGGCGGCGGCGATGGCGGCTAAAATCAACGCCATGCTGATGGCCAAAGGCAAACTGAAAACACTGCAGCCGCTGCCCAGTAAAGTACTGACCGTCCCGCAGCCGCATGTCCCGCGATGCCCTGCTGTCGCTCCGTGAGCTCACGCGTGTTTGTGTGTTTGCAGGCGCCGCCTGCCGCTCTTCCTGTCGCCGCTGATGAGCTCATCGTGGCCGAGGTCGACATAAACGACGTGCCGACGGAGTGCAGGAATCTGCTGACCAAAGGCAAAACTCAGGACGAGGTGCGTGACGCGCATACGCACGCGTGTTTTTGCCGTGTGCGTCTGCACGCGAATGTTGACTCTCTGCTGTCTGTGCCGTAGATCGGTCAGCTGAGCGGCGCGGTGGTGTCCACCAAAGGCCTGTACGTGAGCGACGCAGACAGGAGCCCAGGCGTGTGCGTATCACGTGTGAGTGTGTGTGTGTGTGTTACTGCACGTGTGTGTCGTCTGCTCTCTCACACGCCGTCTCTGTGTGTTTAGGACGAGACCACTGTATCTGCACGTGCAGGGCCGCCGTCAGGAGGATGTCAACAGTAAGTGCTGGAGTGCATCACGTTAGTGCAGTTAACACCACTTTACAAACACAACAGCTTTTTGTTGGTTAAACGTAAAAAAAAAAAAAAAAAATCATGTGACTTAGAAATGAGCGAAACCAGCATGGGAAAACGCAAAACTCCTGTTCAGGTTGATTCCTGATGAAATGACTGGATTTTGCACCTGGAATTTTTTGCAGAGTTAGACTAAATGTGAGACGGGCATAAAGTTGTGCTCACATCCACCACATATGGAATAAGGAAGCTGCATTAGTGCACTGCAAGAAGAGCCTGTTTTAGAGCACGTTGCATAACTTTTTTATTTTTCATGAATTTGATTTCTTACACTACAGACATTTGTGTAAACCACGTCACGTTTATAATGATCATCACTGACTCACTACTGGTTACGTGCGTTACCGATGTTGTGATAGAGGGAAACTAAACAGGAAATTGTTCTGTCAGAGGCAGTGGCCAGAATAAAGGAGATCATCGCTGAGGACGTTCTACGCTCATCGGGTGGACAGCAGCCCGCCGTGATGCCCACCGTGCCGGTGTACCGTCAGACCGTCGCTTCCGCTCCGCTCCCATCTGCTGCACGTGCTCCCGCCGTCCCCGGACACAAACCTGCCCCGCCACACACGGGGGTAAGAGTGAGCGAGTGTGTGTGTGTGTGTGTGTGTGTGTGTGTGGAGGTTAAGAAGGCGGGGCCTCGGAGCATGTGGTCTCTGCTGATACACGCCTCCTATAGAAACAGCAGCCAGAATGACTCCAGCCTACAGACGGAGGTCAGAGTTCACTGCGCCCGCTGACACGCGTCTGACCGTCACACCCCGATTCTGACATGAACAATCGTGTCGTTCCAAACCTGTGTGATGCAGCCTTACATCTGCTGAAACTCAAACTCATTCAACTGCTGCTATGAAATTCTGAAACAGAATGAGAAATTTCATTCTGTAACGCTTCAGATTTCAGTACGTCATGTGATTCAGAGTCTCCTACCCGTCACCTTTTCAAATAATTATTTAACTTGTCAGTGAAGACACTAGATGTCATGATGGTCAGAGCTTTTTCAAAATGATCAGCATTTACATTTGGAGTGGATTCATTTGATTCTGTCAGGGTTTTTTTTTTTTTTTTTTTTAACTAACTTATTCAGGCAGATTTGTGAATGTGAGCACCGAGCGCCGCTCACGCGACTTTCACCTGCAGCTCTTCGTTCTCCCTCAATCATGCCATGCTATAGGACCTTAGTGAGAACACCATGAGCTCACAGAAAGCCACTTTGGACATTTGCTGTGATTCTGAGTTGTAGACTCACGAGTCTCATGGCTTGTGATCCACTGACGCTTCAGGTTCACCGTCACTGCGTGTGATCGATCTGCGTTCATTCGTTCGGACGGCAGTGCAGTTGTTTTGTTCTGCTCCTCTAGTTTGCATCAGACTGGTTTGGAACGACATGATTTTCCTTTGGTGTTAATTTGATTCCTTTTCACAGTGAGTTCAGTCAGCAGAACCTGATGATGATGATGATGATATATGAACTGTAGGATGATGCGTTTCATTTACTGCAGTAACTATAGTAAGGACTGAATGTGCTGATGGGATATCAGCACCTCGTCTCTAACGCTCATGGAGTCGCTCATGTTACTGTTGGTGGTTTTTGTATAGTGTGTAGGTTAATAATGTTTTGTTTTACTCACACAAGACTCTCAGAGAGCACACACACACACACACCCCCCGCTGTAGTTTAGACCACATTCACCCTGCAGCGCGTCTGCTTTCAGATGGCGACACGCGTGCCGTTCCGCCCGATCTATACCCAGAAGCCCCAGCGCTAGGCGTCAGGCTGTCAGCTGTGATGACGTGTTTGGAGGCGGAGTAAATGACTGTGGCGTCTTGTTGGTTGCAGAGTTTTGTGCACACTAAGATATTTGTAGGACTGGACCAATCGGAGCCATCCTTTAACGTGAAAGAGCGTGTGGAGGGGCCGTCCGGCTCGTACCTGCAGCACGTTCAGTCTGAGACCGGCGCTCGTGTTTTCCTCCGAGGCAAAGGCTCCGGCTACATCGAGCAGGCGTCCCGCCGCGAGTCCTTCGAGCCGCTCTATGTGTACATCAGGTAAAGCTCCGCCGCTCGCTCCTACATGCTTCTGTGATCACGCGTGTTTCTGAACGCTTGCGTGTCTTACAGCCACCCGAATGCCGTGGGACTGGACGCAGCCAAGAAATTGTGTGAGAATCTGCTGGACACGGTGAGCATGAGCTTGAGCGTGAGCGTGCGTGTTCTGCATCGAGTGCATGTGTGATCAGTCTGTTGTTGTTGTCGTTCAGGTGCGGGCAGATCACACACGGATCATGTCGTCGTATCCCTCCACAGCTTCTGCTCCAGGTGTGTTTCCTCCTTCACCATGTTTACACGTTTAAGAAACGGCTCATTCCAGGGCTTTTGCAGGAGTTCATGTTTTAAACCTCGCGGCGAACCTCTTTTTGCTGTGCATGTAAATGCAGTGAATGCGACCGCAGCAGATGACGTCCTCGATGTGATGTTTCTGAAACAGTTTAGTTCAACTGATATAAAACCTTTGACTTTTTTTAGGCTGCTGTCACTTTAAACCTGAATGCACTGATCGGATATACTGACTCACAATGTTTGTTCACTGTTTGTTAGACATGGGTGTCTGTTATAACACTAGTGGAAGAAGACACCCCGTTAAAGGTTTTTGTGCTCGAAGTGTCCTGTAAAGTCCGGCAGCAGTGTTTGTGTTTGTGTTTGTTTTTGTTTCGGTCATCATGAAGTTTGTCTTTGTGCCGCTGAACTGAAGCACTGGGTTTTTGTTCAGTTTACCCGACGCACGGATACTCTGCAAATAACAGCTATGGCGGTCAGTCGTGGTACGGCTACCCGAGCTCCTATCCCACGTACCCCGGTGCCTTCTGGAACGACTCCAGTGGAGCGTCCGACCAATCACAGCTGAGCACCGGTGCAGTGCGGTATCCGGTGTGCAAACAGAGCGCCTTCCTGCTGCAGGTGAGAGTCACTGCTGTCCTGCAGACTGATGACACCAGCCGCTCACTAACTAAACTAGCTGTGTGTGTGTGTGTGTGTGTGTGTCAGGATGAGGATGCAGCGTCAGACGGAGCAGACGGTGACTCAAGTCCAAAGCAACACTATGCAGAAGAGGAGCAGAAAACACAGGTGTGTGTGCGCATGAGACTGATAGCGACAGTGTCAGATTGTCAGTGTGAAAATCACCTGATGGGTGTGTGTGTGGGTGTGTGTGTTTCTCTGCAGATCCCCACAGATGTTTCGGTGCAGGACGTCAGTGCAGCAGATGACAGCAGGTCTGCATTTGTCCCGTTTCTGTGTTCAATCATGTGCTGTAATGTTTCCTGCACTCATAATCACATGCTCGTACGTTACAGTGTTTTGCTCTAACACACGAGATCTGTCAGCACTAATCATCACTGCTGCTCTGAGCTCACATCATCATACAGTAATTCAGCATCAACTCCTGTCTGTAGACTCTCACAGTGATTCTCTGCTGTATCTGAGAGTGTGTGACAGGTTCTGTTTGGTTTAAGCATGTGTGTTGTGTATTTGGGTTTAGGGTTGAGGATGGGTTAGTTATGGATCGTTAGAGACACTTGAGTGACTTGAGATGTTTCTTGTGTTCAGGACGTTGATGCCACCACCAGCAGCTCCAATCAGAAAGAGACCGCGAGAAGAGCCCTGCAGTAAAGCCCTGACACACACAGAGACGCACACAGGTGCGTGCACACACACACACACACACACACACACACACACAGACAGACACAGGGTTTTCAGTTGCTGCCACTAGCAAGTCTTTTGTTCTTAAACCTGCAGTGAAGAATGATCTCATGAAGTCTTTGGTCTCTCTGCAGCTCAAGAACAGCTGATAAAGAAGATGAAGATTCCAGAAGATTCCAGCAGCTCCTCTGGACTCGTTCCGTATGGAGGAGATTCATCGGATGAGGAGGAGGAGCGCATGCGCGGCGGGAATAAGAGCGCCATCTGAACGCGCGCCTGCGCGGCGTCGCGCGCTTTTTATTTGATCACGTTTTACTCGCAGGACTGATGTGGAACTGTTCCTATGGAATAATAAAAGAAATGAAATTCCACACTGATGCTGGCGTCTCGTTTATTTAGCTCGAGAATCAGCTCAGACATCCACGTCTTTGTTTTTAGCAGCACATCCTGTTCTCGTGGGTCACGGCTGCGTGGCGTACGCCGGCGCCGTCATGCCGGTGCGGAGCGTCAGCGCTCCAGGATTATCCAGCGCGAAACACGGGTGAACGTAATGCAGGAAGTGACAGCTGAAGGTGTAGAGGTGCTGCCGCAGCGCCGCGTTGTAGAAGGAGAGGATCCCGCGGCCGTAATCGAGGAACACGCCGATCCGCAGCGGCTGCACCGTGATACGGATGTCCGCCGTCCAGCCGTTGTGCAGGAACTCGTATTTGTGCCTGAAGGAGGAAAGACGAACGTGTTCATCTGGAGACCAAACGTGCAGATTCAGACTCTGTCATCTAATCTAATCATGACGTTTTGGGTTAGTTTTACTGCTGCCTCGTTAAATCCAGCGTCTCTCGTGATTCCCAGAGACTCCGTGAAGATTGGCGTAAAATCGGGTTTGTTTTAGGTAAATTCTAATGTACATTCATGACATTTCAATTTGACATTCACAGAGTTTCTGGTAGATGCATTAAACAATAGGTCTAATATTGTAAGTTTATATTAACATTAGCTTCTATGTGATGAAATGAATTTTCTTTCATTTATCACAGTTAGTTATTTTTCTATTCGTCACCTTTTCAAATAGTTATTTAACTTGCCAGTGAACACACTAGATGTCATGATGGTCAGAGCTTTATCAAAATCATCAACATTTACATTTGGAGTGGATTCATTTGATTCTGTCCTTTTTTGACTTATTGAGGCAGATTTCTGAATGTGAGCGCCGCTCACGCGACTTTCACCTGCAGCTCTTCGTTCTCTGTCATGCCATGCTATAGGACTTCAGTGAGAACACCATGAGCTCACAGAAAGCCGCTTTGGGTGTTTGCTGTGATTTCTGAGGTGGAGCTTGTGCGACGCACCTGGACGGCGTGAGGATGTGTCTCATGCACCAGGACGTGTTGTTCCCGCCCAGGTAAGAGTTGCGCTGCGTGTCCTCGTACGCCACGCCCACGCGGAACTCCGTGCTCTCGTCCACCTCGATCTCCCAGTAATACTGGCCTCTGATGGGCACCAGGTCACCCAGAACCGCCACACACCTGTAAGAGACACAGCGTTACGCAGCCGCCGCCCAACCCGACCAGACCCGACCCAAAGCGTCCGTCCGCGCCTGCTGCCGCCTGACCTGTTGAAGGTGTTGTCGCTGAAGGTCATGTGACTGATGGGAAGATCTTCATCCAGGTAAAACATGGTGAGGCCGTCGGCCGACAGCGACAGGCTCGGATGCGCCGTGTCTTCCAGCAGGTGGAAAAATGTACCTGTGTGTACACACGCACGCACGCACGCACGCGTCACAAGTGAGCGTTCATCACACAGCAACTCTGTTCATGGCCGAACGTTAGGTGTGGTGGGAACCTGTGGTGGAGATGTCGATGGGTTCGCTCCTGTCGCTCGGACCGCCGATGTTCACCGCCCTGATGTGGATGATGTAGCGCTTCCACGGCTGCAGCTGCATCAAACACTCGCAGGACGGGATCGCCACGATGGACCTGCCGGTAGAAAGAGCCCAGATGAGTTGCAATCAACTCCACGTGGATATTTTACTGCATGTGAAAAGTGTCGCTCAGGTGATCGGACTGATCGCCACAATCGGCTCACGAACTCTACAGCAGGTGCTCTGGATGATGAAACGATCATTGGGTTCAATAGTGTTCGTAGGTTAGCTAGTTACCCTCCAGTCCCACTTCTGCTTTGTTTTCTGTGAAATGATCAGGATTCAGGTTTTGGACAGACAGATATTCTGACCACGTCTTTAAATGATTTGTTTCTTACGTCACTCTGTTATTGTGGTATGAACCATTTCTATTTAACTCGCCTTAAACGAAACAACCTGTGGTCGGTTCGTTCACGCGTAAGTGGGTGATTTAGTCGGATAAAACTTCGAGTCGACGCAACCTCCTGGAGAATATCCAGCCAGAGTTATTTGGCGAAACATCAAATCGCCCAGATCTGGTGTCCTGCGACTTCTGTCTTTTCCCAAAACTACAGTCACCTTTGAAGGGGGCTGAGGTGTCATGGTTCTCTGTACAAAGCTCTTAGATAAATGTTTTTTGTTTTTTTTTTATATGACAGGGCTGGATACTTTCTGCACAGCCCTTGTACGTGCGCTCGATCAGTGTTTTGACTTGATATTAAAGTGAATGCAGACTGAATTATTATTAGCTGAAACGTTCTTCAAAACATCTGCTGTGTTGGGCAGAAAGTCGTACGCTTTGAATGATGTGAGAGTGAGTACGTGACGACAGAACGATCATCTCGTGCGTCTGCGACGTGAGTGAAGTTCACCGACTCGGTTGCGGTGCAGCCGCTGGTCTCGTGAAGCTCCAGCGTGTACGACTCCACCGGGTTCGTGTTTCCAGAATCCCAGCGGATCAGCGCCGCGTCCAGGCTGCTCACGCACTGCTGCGGCTTGATGACCGGAGGAGAGGGAACTGCAGATTGACACACGCACGTTGTTACACACTCGTTGACTACAGCGGTGGCCTGCAGGAGAACAGCACGTACCTGTCATGTAAACGGCCCTCTCGCTGGCCGGGCTGATACCCGTGGTGTTGGTGGCCGTCACCCAGAGCTCGTACTGAGCGTTAGGAAGCAGATCGGGGACAGTGCAGTGCGTCTCCTTCACCTTCAGCTGAGACACTGCAAACACACACACACACACACAGAGAGCTGACTGGACGTGTGTGTGTGTGTGTGTGTGTGTGTGCGTGTGTGAGCAGCTCCAGTCCTGCTCCAGCACAGTTCAGCTCCACAAATGCTTCTGAACCTTCCTCAAGACCTTGATGAGCCAGTTCGGCTGTGTTAGATCGAGGCTGCAGGTACAATCTGCAGGACAGGAGCTGTCTGGAGCAGGACGGGACACTCCAGTTAAACGCAAACACTGTGGCCTGTTTTAAAGATTGCGTTGGTCTTTTTAAGCACAATGTTGAAGCAAATACTAAACAACAAACCAAGACTGCTCAGCTCTGGCCCTCGAGGTCCACTTTCCTTCCGAACTTAGCTCCATCACTGATCAAACTCAGCTGCCTGTAATTCGATTAGCTGGTTCAGGTGTGTTTGATCGGTGTTGGAGAGATAAAGTCTGTAGGAGAGTGGACCTCAAGGACCGGGCCTGAAAGCCCTGGTCTAAACCCTAACCTAAACTCTGACCTAACTTCATTATAGAGCTGCTGGCACATCCTGACAGATTGAGCATTACGGTTTGCTGCAGTCAGATCCATCTGTGATCTTTCAGTCTTGTCAGTGTGTTCAGTTGACCGGTGGGGTTTGCGTTTAACTGGTTTAGTTAGTAAATGACGCGTTTACCCTCCTGCGGCGTCTCCATAGTGCAGTCGTCAGAGATCAGGCGCCAGTACAGCTCGTAAAACTCCACGGTGTCGTCCGAAAACAGACTCCAGCACACGTGCAGCGATGTGTCCGTGGCAGAGTTAGCGATCTGAGGATTCATAACCGGAGCCGATGGAGCTGTGTACACAAACACACACATGAGTCAAATACACCTGGGGGGTGTTTCATAAAACAAGTTCACCAAATAAGCCAGGCTTATTTCAGTTAGTCTGAATTATTGTTACTTGATTTGGCTGAAAATAAGTCAGACTAACTGAAATAAGCCTGGCTTATTTGGTAAACTTGTTTTATGAAACACCCCCCTGTACAACCTGCTGACTGAATGTGTTAAAGGGCTCATATTCTACAGTTTTGTATCCATTTATTTTGTAGGACTTATCTGTGCACTACACAGTCTGATCTTCCCTTTGCTGCAGTTAATCATCTGAAGCTGAACGCATCTGCATGAAGGGCAGCGGAGATCAGGGCAGAACGAGTGTATCGCATGTGAAAGGAAGAGCTCAAGCTCTGATGTGTGTTGTAATAACTCCACTACTAGTTCTGCAGCAGGTTAGAAATCACAATCATACCAGTGCTAAATTAATGAAGCCATACAAGGGTCTTTGCCTCATTAGGAAAATAAACAAACGTGATCCCTTTCGTGTAAGTGGCTTTTAGATGCGGGCGAGAGCTTTACTGTTTTTACACTGCTTATATTCACAGCATTTGAATATTGGTCAAATAGTAGTCCTCTCTTTATCAATTAATCAGTCGTAATTTATTTACATGATATCTTGCATATACAGATTATCTACTTATGTGAGTGTGTGTTTTAAGGCACATTTTGGAAGTTTTATGTGCATCTTGTTGTTTTTACCCAGCATTTCTATGGCATAAAAAGTCATCAGTGGGAACCCAGTGAATGTAAAAATAAACGAGCAGCATCCAGCGGGCGGCGTCTGACCTGGAAGCACGTTAATGGAGTCCATCATCTGTCTGACGTCGGACAGATCCGTCGTCGGCACGTCGAAGTCCAGAGACACTCCCAGCTTCAGATCCACTTCCTCTCTGGCGAACTGCTCGACTCTGATTGGACAGAACATTACAGAACATCCCAGATCCTCTCAGACTGCTGTCCTGATGTTAATTCTGTCTGTTAGGGTTAGTAGAGTTAGTGCTCACCAGGCCGATGGACGCAGCGTCCGATTCGATAACAGAGAATGTCAGTATAATAAATATCACTGATCCACTGACACACGACCCTAATCAGGTCAAGAGTTAACTCTGGTTATCAGACGCTGTGATTGCAAACGAGCGCTTAGAAAGCACCTGCTGCTCAGATGTTCTTGGTTCACACGCGTTTTGTGAGCGGTCGGGATGCGGCAGATGCGAATATGCAGAAACGTGAATGAGAGTCGCGGCGACCCCTAACATCCGCTCGCTGTATGGAAAGGGCATCGCAAACACACGGGTTAGGAACGACACGAAGGCGAGTCAGTGATGATTATCAGACAAAACACAGGCCGCATCTACTCACCTCTTCAGAATTGGCACGACAGCCTGTCAATCAGAGAGGGAGGCGGGTCAAACACTCCTCAGCATTCAGACAGCGTTTGATTGCACGATTTGCGGTCTGACCTGCAGGAAGGCGCGTTTGTCTCGTCTGCGGTGAACCTCCTGCGCGCTCTCGATGAGCTCTTTGGACGCGTCCAGCGTTCGGCCGCACCGCAGCAGCTGACCGTACAGACGCTCCAGCTTGTCGTTCTTCTGCTCGTCCAGCGCCGCGGCTCGCGCCTCGTTCCTCTGCGAAAGCGTCTGCAGGACTTCGTTATAGTGCTGCTCCAGATTCTGCTCCTGACGGCCGAAATTCTCCTGCAGACACACACACGTGCAGCGTGAAACACCACCCGGACGCTCGTGTCGCAGCGGTGACGACGCACGACTCCGAACCTCCACCGTGATGAAGATCTCCTCCAGGTTACTGGCGAAGTTTTCCATCTCAACGATCTTCTCGCTCAGTTTGCTCCTGCTTTTGGACAGCTGATCCTGGAAAGCACACGCGTGGCGTCACACACCGCAGAAGTTGAGGTCACGTCTCAGTTAGTGAATCTGTGCTCACCTTCATCTGCTGCGCGGCGGCGGCGAGCGTGACGAGCGTGTGAGGAGCGTGTGCCGCGGCGCCTCTGCGTGTGGGAACGCTGCAGTCACGGCAGAAGACGTCGGGAGAGTCCTGCAACATCACAAACGCATCTTCATCAGCCGCCTCCTCCTCCTCACTGGCCGTCAGCTCCTCCGCGATCACATCCAGACGACCTCTGACCTCGTACACGTCCATCCTGACGCCTGCAGCAGAAACACGTTCACTAGTTGAGTCATTCACTGTCATGACGTCTGCTTATATCTTGCTTGTTCTGTTCATATGTACACTGTAAAAAATGACCGTGAATTTAACGGTAAAAATACTGTAAAAATGCTACAGTAAAAACCTGTTAAATGGTTAACGGTAAAAGGCCGTAAAATTTACAGTGAACGGTGAAATTGACCGTAAACTGACATTCCCAGAATTCCCTGTGTTACATTTTTTTTTAAATTTGATGTTTTTTTTTTTTGTTGAAATAACCCTTTCTTCTTACATTTTTCTTAGCTGTTTTGTACATTAAGGTTCTATGTTGCATCTAATGTTGTTAAATTAATGTTTATGCATTATTTCAGTTTCATGTCTGTTACCATGATGGTGTTTAGTGTTTGCATGAATGACACTGTGCACCTTCTATATATGTTAATTTTTAAAAGCTGTTTGTGATGAGCTTTGGTTCATCATTTGAGTTTCTCATCACCACCTACTTTTGGTGGTTATCAGTGTATTACAAAGGTACAAAAAAGATTTCAGTACTTCAATAGGTTGGTACATTAACATTATATCAGTTAATGAAATTATGGTATTTACCTGTAAATTCAAATGAAAACCGCAAAACAAAATGTTGCTACCGTATTTTTTACGGTAAAATTCTGGCAACCACAGCTGCCAGTTTTTTACCGTAAATTTTATTGAATATTTTTTACAGTGTATGTTTGTGTGTTTTGTGTGTGTGTGCTGAAGCTGTAATCTACTTTGACAGAGATCTGACTTTGAAAGGTGATTTGAAGTGAACTGAATCAACTCGGCTGTGTGTGTGTGTGTGTGTGTGTCTTCCTTAATATTATTTATAATGACTACAGACTACAGCTCACCATAAAATACACTTAGAAAAAGTAAGATGAAGTTTTGTTTTGTCTTTCTTCAAGAAAAATTCTCACAAAGTCTGTCCACAGGTTACATACACACACGTTTGTTTTTGTGAATTGTGGGGACTTTACATAGACTTCTATAGATTTTATACTGACCGAACGATACTGTTTATCCCCTCACCCAACCCTAACCCTAAACCTACCCCTTACAGAAAACCTGTTTGCATTGTTATATTTTCAGATAAACATTATTTACTATTTTTAATATATTTTTTTACATTGTGGGGACCACAGGCCGGTCCCCACCATGTCAAAAATGTAAGGTTTTACAGTCCTTGTAGGGACATTTGGTCCCCACAATGTAGCAAAAACAAGTACACACACACACACACACACACCATGACCTTCACAGCCACAAACAGGCCTAAACAGTCGTTGTTTTCTTACACTTCAAACAGAAATCATCCAAGTAATAAAAGCGCTCATAATTACCTGCTGGTTGTCGGTCGGTTCGGTGTCGGTGTCGGTGTCGGTGTGAGAGTGTTTCGGCGCATGCGCATCGAGCTCCGAACAGACAGAAATAGAGCGACGGATCGAATATCAGCAGCAGCTCAAAAAAACCTCACGAGTCACGACTGAGCGATAGAAGGAACACAAAAATGTAGTAACCATGTTTCTCGGCGCACTTTGTTTTACTGCAAATACCATGGTTAAACTATGGTTAGTGTAGCAAGACCATGGTTGATTTGTGGTTACTATGGTTTAACTATAGTCCATAAACCATGTTTTTTTTTTTTTTTTTTTACTAAAACCATGGTTAATTTTCGTAAGGGAACCCATGGCAGCTTCATATTCTGATTCACTGAAATTGGAGAAATTCGTTTTGTTGACACATTAGGGTGACCACCTGGAAAGAGGGCTGTTGCGGGACACAGATGGGAATCCACCTGCGAGATTGTGCTTGCGCATTTTGATGCGCCCCGCATTACAATGTGCTCTAGACATTTGTCATTAAATGAACGCCATAGAAACCGCCTCAAACGAACTATTAAAATAAGAAGAAAGTCGCGCCTGAAAGCTGCATCAATTTTTTAATTTGGTTACAATGAATGGAAAACATTGTGTTTTTCCGTGTGCGCTCGACCATTTCCGTCGGTGGCTCTAGATTACTTGATGAGCTTTCTTAAAAAGGCAAAAGAAAGCATGGACGTTTTCTTAATACAATCATTAAAAACCAACAGACGGATGAAAATTTTCTCAGTATGCGACGTGCGGGACAAGCGGGTGCATCGCAAAGCGGACAGGTGGTCACCCTATGACACATCGATCTAAACGGTATCCGTTTCTTTATCCTATAAAGGATTTACAGAAAATGTAAGAAAGTATGGTTTTCATATGTCTGTGGTTTATTATGAGATGAAACATCCACACGGGGTTTTCATCAGCACGTTTACACACAGAAATATCATGTAAAGACGAGCCTCCATCTGTTTAGAGCGTCAGCTTTCGTGTACTTCTATCGCCTATATTTGGAATCACATTCGCTGTGTGTTTTCTAGCGCTCCCAAATGAAATATCGCGGGATGTCATCATGTAACAGTGGAACGCTTTCCGTTACAGAGTTACGGTCCGGGCTTTTTCACAGACGCCGTTCCTTAAAACAGCCCAGTCACAGATCTATCTGGCATATGAATAATGAATAATAACGAGTCTGTGCGTCGAATCAAAGCGTCACGAGGACGCTGGAATTCCCCCGTCACGTGACCGCAGGATGACGACGGCCGATGACGGCGGAAGTGCAACACAAACACAAACGCGATGAGCGACGCGGACAGCGATCGCATGGACAGTTTGGACGGATGGGTCGCCGTTAAACGCGACGCCTTCGACGACAGCGAGAGCCACAGACTCAGATTTATCGTGGAGTGGAACGAGATCGAGACAAAGTTCGCGGTGACGTGTCACAACCGGACGCTGCAGCGACGCGGCGACGCGAGCGGCAGCTGCGCGGGTCTGTTCTCCAGCGCGCAGCTGACCTGCGTGCACGCGCACCTGAGCGGCGTTCGGGACGAGCTCGGCCCGCTGTTTCCCGACCTGACGGGCTTCCGGGAGCCGAGTCTGTGGGAGCTGCTGTTCTCCAGCGCGCCGCGCAGCGATGCCGACGCGGCCTGCAGGCTGCTGGAGCGCTACCTGGGCGCCGCGGTGGACGCGTGCGGCCGCAAGATCGTGCTGGACGCGCTCTTCAGCGTCACGGAGGCGGACGAACGCGAGTACTTCGAAAACCTGCAGGAGTTCAAATGCAGAGCGATGCGCGACGAGATCACGCGAGCCACAGACACGCTGTGCGCGGTGAGACGCGACACGCTTATTCTGTTCTGTTCTGTTCTATTCTTGAATTGTCTTCTGTTCTGTTCTGTTGTTTTTTTGTCTTGTATTCTTGTTTATTGTTCTATTTCATTATTTTCTGTTCTGTTCTGTTGTGCTCTCTTATATTCTTTATTCTTGTCTGTTCCATTGTGTTCTGTTCTATTCTTTTTCTTCTGTTATTCTGTTATATTTTATTCTTTTCCATTGTATTTTATCGTATTCTGTTTTTTTTTATTCTGTTAATTTCCAATCAGTTCTATTCTGTTATATATATTTTTATTTTGTGTTCTATTCTATTCTGTTTTATTTTATTGTGTTCTGAGTGTTGATGATGCTATTGTCATGTTCATCAGATGCTACAGACTCATCCGAGTGCTGACGGACTCCAGCGGCTGATGAAGATCTATGAGGAGGAGGACGAGGCTTACAGGGAATTAGTGAGTGTGGCGACGCAGTTCTACCAGAACCTTCTGCAGCCCTTCAGAGACATGCGAGAGATCGCCACGCTCTACAAGACGGAGATTCTGGTACCTGCACACGTCACGCATGCTAGAGCCATACAGAAAAAAAAAAAAAACTTTCCCTTGTGCGTTCATGTACATCGGGACTGACCTGTCCGTCATTCAAGCAGCAAGAAAAGCTCACAGATGTGATGTTGAAAGATGGTGTAGGTTTTAGCTGATAAAGCTGATGTTAAGAAGCAGCAGAAGTTGATGGACATGAATCTGTTTGTGTTGGTTCAGAAATGTCTGCAGTACGAGGAGCTGGGCCCGAAGCGTGTGAGCGAACTGGAAGCAGAGATGAATGAATGGAATCAGCGTGGAGAAAAAGCTGTTCATTCCATAGAGGACATCACAGCCGACTACTTCAGAGACACGTCCAAAGCATTGACAGGTCTCTGTCTCTCTCTCTCTCTCTCTCTCACACACACACACACACACACACAGAGCTGATTTACATTGTTCTATACCTTCAGATCTTCACAGTTTACACTGAACTTATCAAAGGCTTCAAGTTAAATCTGATGCATCACTTCTCAACAGTCCAGAAAATGCCCCAAAAGTGGCACAGAAATCTGCGGAGCATGCAGCAGAATGCACTCGCTAATATATTGTACTCCAGTACGGTCTGCCGGCACACATGCGTCATCTTTTCCAGTGTTGATATAATATAATACAAAATTTAATAACACATAATATAATATGAATGTTTGAGTAGATGTGTTCTAAAATGCGCTATAAAATAAAGTTTGCTTCGCATATGTCAGTAGTTCAGTAAACACGCATCTCTTTCATACTTGCAGAACTTGTGCAGTGACATTTACTTACTGCACAATGATTCACAGTATGTCAATTCACAACACTCACAATCACAAACACACCCCTCTGTCCATGTTTTTATTACTAACCTCTGTGTCTGTGTGTGTGTGTTTCTTCAGGTATGGTGAAACAGATGGAACAAGATCAGAAAAGATTTGGCCACGCCTCTTGGGGAATGGCCACGCCCAGACAAGAGAAACTCAGAGTCCTTTTGGCTAAAGAGACACTGCAGTACATGAGAGCCAAAGAGATGTGCATCAAACGCAAGAGGGATGAGATCCGAGAGAAGGTGTGTGTGTGTGTGATTGACACTGGATGACAGATGCAAACAGCCTGTAAAATCGGACACACTGATGTTTTTGTATTTTAACACCCGAGTTTGATCAGTATTTGCATATTCATAAGCTCTTTCAATGTTTATGTCTCAGAGTTTGACAGTGATCCACTAGAGGGAGCAGTTTCACTCTGCTGTCATTCAGATGCAGCATTTTTGGGTGCATTATGGGTATTACAATGATGGTTTTATGTATTTCTGGTTTGTCATATTATAATGTCACACAAACACCCTAATCTGAGTTCAAAGCCTGTTGGCTGCCATGGAAACACTGTGACACGTCTTTATTTAATACACACACACACACGGCGTCAGGTGAAGCGGCTGGTAACAGGTGTGTCTCTGCAGATGCGTGGCGTGGGGGCGGGCGGCTCGGAGGCCGTGAGTGTCGTCCGTGATCTGGAGCTGCAGTATTATGAGACACAGCTGGAGCTTCATGACTGCAGGTTTGAGATCCTGAAAAACGAAGAGCTGCTGCTGCTGACACAGATCAAGAGCACACAGCGACAGATCAAAGGTCTCACACACACACAGATGTCTGTCCTTTCCTTCAACTTCTGCTGTTTTTCTGCTGAGCCTCAGATGTGTTTTGTTCATGGTGCCCGTCGCTTCCGCAGTCCTGCTGATTTCAGCTTTTACTATATCTATAGGAATATTTGGAGCCCACAAATGTTGTGAAGGACAGCCGTATTCAATAACAGGTGTGACATAACCAAACTATGTTTAGCACACAGGACTGATGAGTGTGTGTGTGTGTTTGTTTGTTCTGCAGAGCTGCAGGAGCAGGTGGTGTATTATGACACCTGTGAGGACCCCGAGGAGCTGCAGGATGTTCAGGTGGATGTAAGTCCCGCCCACTCACACCTGCAGCAGCACCTCAAACAACTGGAGAGCAAAAGAGGAGCGATTTCATCACGCAGAGCTTACCTGAGGAACCAGCGGGTACACACACACACACACACACACACACACACACACACACACACACACACACTTGTTTGTTTGTGTGAATTGTGGGGACTTTCTATAGACTTCTATAGATTTTATACTGACCAAACAATACTGTTTATCCCCTCAAATGTCAAAAATTTCAGATTTTACTATCCCTGTGGAGACATTTGGTCCCCACACTGTAGCAAGAACAAGTACACACACTCACTCACAGTCACGTGTGTGTGTCCGTCCGTCCGCAGGAGTTGTGTGTTCAGGCTCACGAGCAGCAGCAGCGTTCGGTCACGCAGAGATCCGAGCAGCAACGCCAACACCACTCCGCACAGCTGGTGAGTAATGCGCCGGTAACCATAGTAACCACAACCCACTGCATCACCCCACAAAGCATCCCATAATGAGTCACAGTAGCGTAGGATCCGTGGGCCGTATGTGGGCCGACCGAGTCGCCATGGCGACCGAGCCTTCTGTCAGGCCAGCAGGGGTCACGCTCGCATTCCCAGAATTCCCTGCGCTCGAGTGACTGTAGAAGCTGAGGCCGCTGAATGCGTTTCTGTTGATTCATGCTATTTTTTTATTTATTTTTTTTTTCCCTGTGGTGAATGTGGCACACGTTAGTGACTGATGCATACGCCTCACACACGTGTCCCAAACGGATGAGACGTCTGAGATTAGTGAAAGATGGTGCTCGTAGCGCTGTATGACGCATGTTTAATGTGTTGTAATGTGGGGTGTGTGTGTGTGTGTGTGTGTGTGTGTTCTCGAATGTAGCAAATAAAATGTAGAATTTTACTTGGAATTTGAGTCCATATCAGAGGATTTGAAATAATTTCATTTCTCTGTTTTTAAAAAACACAATATTCAGTGTGAATCGTCCATAAAACGTAAAGCACAACGAGCCGCTTATGGAAATTTGCATTGAATTGATTCCATTAAATCTAATAAATCAATAAACAGTGGAGGAACACTTAATTCCCCAGAATTCTGTTGGACTGCTGAAGTTTCTGTGTTGCATTTCTTCTTCATGTTGAATTTTATTTTAGTTTCTGTTCCTGTCGTTCCGTTTTCACATTTGATTCAAACTCACAGTCGTGAACTGAACCGCGTGTGTGTTTCTCTTGTGTGTTTGATCAGAAGCGAGAGAGGAGGAGAGCTGAGGAGGAGCAGGTGAAGCAGTGGGTGGAGAATGAGAGAGCAAAGACACTCAACAGACTGCGCTGCTTCAGAGAGGTAAAGCACCGTGTGTGTGTGTGTGTGTGTGTGTGTGTGTGTGTGGGGTCTTGTTTTTATATCCTGGTGGGGACCTAAACCTGAATACACACAGACTCATGGGGACTCGTGTTTCCCGTGGGGAAACAAGCTTATAAATAATTTTTTTTGAAAAAGTAAAAATGCAGAAAGTTTTCTGTAAGGGTTAGGATACAGGGATAGAAAATACAGTGTGGACAGTATATATATATATATATGATATATATATATATAGTATATATATATATATATATATAATATATAATATATATATAATATATAATATATAATATATATATACACCAGTGTGCCTGTGAAGAGTCCCCACAAGGATAATAAACCAGACGTGTGTGTGTTGTTTTCAGCATGGCTTCACTGTTTGTTTCTTGTGTGAGTTTAGAGGCATCAGGGTCAGTACGCGTTACAGACGGCTCGTGTGAAGCCGGTGATGCATGACTCCAGCAGAGATGACTCCTCCCAGCCCCTGTCAATCATCAGCCTGGGGCCACAGAGCTCCACCCACCACAGGAAGAGGCGGAGTCAGAAGCAGCGTGACATACCGGTGCAGATTCTTCTGCCGCCTGGATCGGGATCAGCACAGCCAGACCGGACGCCGCCTCCTCCTCCTAATCCTCCTCCTCTTCTTCCTCCTCCTCCTCCTCCTCCACCCCTTCCCCCTCTTCCTCCTTCTGCCCCGGCCATCAGTGAAAAGCTGCCCGTCCGAAACACTCTAGAGCAAAACTCAGGTGAGTCTCGTGTATGATCACGTCTTTGCTCTAAACCGCATTCTGTGTGTGTAAAAAAAACTAACATTGGTTTATTGCTGGATGAGCGGATGCTGTGAAATACGGTTCATTAGGTGTTTGAGGTATTTTATCTGCGAGGAGCATCACTACAGTTCAGATTCACAAAATCTAAAATTAAATCCTTAACTGCTGTTTTCTTCTCATGTTTTATCTTAAGAAAGAGCTATGAATAATTTATGTACTCTCTGAAATACTCATCTTGTTTCTTGTACTTAAGAATTCAAGCTCTTCTAAAATCTTCTTAAGGTTAAGAGAACCTCAGACCCTTCTTAAAAGCTCAAAGCTGAGGCAGTCGTTAGGGGAAGACGTCTCGCGCGTCACATTCGGGAGCAGCTCGAGGTGCTTAGAAAGGGTTCGTAGCGGGACAAATATTAGGATCAGCATAAAGTTCTGTTTGTCAAATCAAGTCATTTGAGCGTGTCATTTCAGTGATGGTCTCCGTTTGTTCTCGAGTCGAAATCTGAATTTCTGTGCGAGTTTCACCCGAATGACGTATTTGTGATGCAGGATCGATGGACGAGCTGCTAGCGTCGCTGCAGCGGGGACAGAAACAGCTGCGGAAGGTCACGGTCAGGACGGAGAGCGGCGACGTCAGGAACAGCCTGCTGTCGGCCATCCGTCAAGGCGTGACCCTCAAGAAAGTGCCGCCCTCCAGCGGCCCGACGCACAGCGCCGACTCGGAGCTCGAGAAGAGCATCAAAGCCGCCATGATGAGGATGAAGAAGGTGTCTAACGACTCCGATGACGAAGAGCCGTCAGACGCGCCGTCTGGAGACTGGGAGAGTTAAACGTCTGCGGTTCAGAAACGCCGCCGCCGCCGCTGGACGGACGGACGGCTGCGAACCCGACGCCGATTCAGCCGCGGTTTCTGATCGCCGTGGCTAACTTCCTTTGCCAAACTCTGGGTTTTGCACTGAAATGTCTCGTGATAGGGTTATAGAAGTACAGCCAACCGCACTGAACGTTAGAAATGTGTAACATCTGTGAACGCTTTCATTAAAGTGCCTGATCAGGATCGGAGCGCTCATCCATTTGTGTTTGAGGGAAAGTCTATGATTTACCCAGAATGCTTTTCTTTTCTTGGAAACCTTGATAGTATCAAAGCCTGAAGCAGTGATTCTCAAACTGTGGTAAACGCAACACAGCTATGGAAATGCACACTAATATAATACAATTCAATAAAAACATTATTTAAATTATTATACTGTGTATTTCATTTCAAATATGTGATTACAACATCAGCCGTGAGAAATCAGATGTTCGTGGTGCCTTTGGAAAATCAGTCCAGCATAATACTGGCGTGATGTGCTTTGATCTCATCACGGAGTCTTTCATTTTTAATAAACCTGAAGCAACAATGGGGAAAAGAGCTTAACCCTTAAAACAGGTGACTTCCTGTAGGGTCCGGGTCAAATTGACCCGTATTGGATTCAGTGTAATTCCACAAAAATTACAATATAAAAAAAAACATACAATCAAATAAAATCAATTAACTTTTAATATCAATACTTTTCACACATTACAAAGAATAAATATCTGAATGTGTGATTCATAAAAAAAATTGTAACCACTTTTTGACTGCCCCTCCCCTACGCCTGTGGGAAGTTTGTGATTACACATATTTTTAATGATAATATCTTGACCTAAACCTAAAGTAATTATGACAAACTATATAGCATTTGAAAGGTTTCGGACTCTAGTTTTCATATTTGGTGACTGTTTTTCCAAAAAATGACAGAGCAATAGATAAATAGCGATAGATTCTCCATTTGTGATATGGTGCCAAACACACTCTTATTCTGTACATACATTTTATACGTACTTTTTACGTGTTTTGGAGATTGAATTCAAATCAAATATTAAAGTTACTGCCCAAACTATTTCTGAACAGGATGTCTACTTCATAAATATTTAGAAAATTATGAAAATATATGGTTCAGAACACTCAAAAAATTAATGAAAATCAAGAGTCCCTCTTTATCATCTAGTGGAAAATTTGGTACTGCATCCACAAAATCTTACTTAAACATAAATTTTTTGAGATATCAAATGTGGCACAAAACTTGTTCAGATGACTGGCTTCGATTTACTTGAAGATTTGGAGGTAAACATGTTTTGTAAAATGTATATTTTATATAAAATATAAAAAAAATGTGCATTTTTATATTTTACATTTTTATAAATTTAAACTTCTAAAACGTTTTATAAATGTGCTTTTATAACTTTTTAAAAGGTTCTACAATAATCTGTGATGTTTCACCTTTGAAAAGATACTAAGCTTAAGTTTGTGCTCCAAAGTATTTAAGATTTAAAACAATTTTAGCTGGAAGTCATTTTTGTCTATGAAGTTGTCATTATTTATATAGCACTTATTTTTTTTTTTTAAACAATACAGATTGTGTCAAAGCAGCTTTACAGTATTAAACAGGGAAAAAAGTGTTGTCGAAGGAACCCAAACTCCATCATTCTCCTGTGGCCAGACGAAACCAGCGGTTTCATTCCAGGCTGCAACAAAGTCAGATGGAGCAGAGGACTCGCCGGGTTCCCGTGGACCGTGCCAATGACCGTCTAGGTGACAAGGTTTTCGCTGGGGCTCATCTAGTCGACGTGCTCTCCGCTGGCATTCAGGGCTGTAGAGGTCGTCTCTGGTGCTGATCTGGATCTGCTTTGGCACTGATGCTAAAATATGCTTGTTTTTTAAAGTCCACTAGCGAGACTTCTTACATGTGAGTCAAGGATCTTATGGATCACGTAGGAAGATTCACTGCAGTCACACATTTATTACATCTGACATTCATCTGAGCCACAACGAGCTCAAGCTCCTTCGGGTCCATTTTAAGAGTGGTTTGTTTGTGACTCAGAAACATTGATTCAGTTTTGAGAGTGGCATCAATAATAAAACCATATAAAGCAGCTCAAACGCTTCAAATTGATGGGATATGAGTAACTCAGACTCTAGATTACCGTTTGGGGATGGTAAAATGATTTAATGTTTCTGAAAGAAAGGGTGAGGGTTAGGCTGCATTTATTTGATCAAAAATACAGTAAAATTAGTAACATTTTGAAATATGACTACAATTTGAAACAGCCGTTTTCTATGTGAATATCTGCTCAAGTGTAATTGATCGCTGTGATGCGCAGCTGAATTTGCAGCATCGTTACTCCAGTCTTCAGTGTCACATGATCCTTCAGAAATCATTCTAATATGCTGATTTGCTGCCCAACAAACATTTCTGTTTATTAGCAATGTTGAAAACAGTTGTGCTACACAATATTTATTGTGGAAACCATGATACTTTTCATTTTTCAAGATTCACAGATTAAAAGAAAGCCCAAAAGAACAACATTTATTTAAAATAGAAATCTTTTGCATCTTTACTGGTACTTTTGATCAATTGAATGCCTGTTGTGGTGAATGTATGCTGAGCCCTGATATAAGCATGATTGATCTGAACAAACGGCTTATTGATCAAATCATGACTTTACTAAAACTGTGGTCTGTTTAAAGACTGGAGGATCAAGTGACCATTTGGGGGTCTAAATTTTAAAACAGGTGTCACTGCTTCACCTTAAGAGAAGAGAAACTGATCTACGCCAACTGAAAATGTTGCTGATGGAACCTTCAGTTCAGAAAGTCCAGATGATTCCACTAGAAAGAAGAGGAAAGCCCTGCGACCGTTTGTGTGTGTGTGTGTGTGTGGACCAGATGAAGGCGTGACACACAGATCCTGAGCATCAATGTTTCCATGGAAACAGGCTTCGTTACGGTGACATTACAGAAATCTACTAACAACCATAAAACAACTATATGAACAAATGTATTCACATCTGGAACACAGTATACTCGCACAATCAATAGCAGCCGTGTGTGGGATGCAGGTTGCCAAGGCAACACATCCTCTCACCAATCAGAGGGCGCAAGAGAGACGCCCACCGCCTGAAAGAGCCTCAAACATTAGAAATAACTACAGAAACGCAGAGATTTCCTTCATAAACTAGATTTCCACAATTATTTATTTTACAATTTTGATCAACAAAAGTATTTTTTTTTTTCCAGAAAGACGGGAAGAAGGCTCAAGTTTCCAGTAAGAGGTGTGTGTGCGTGTGTGTTTTTATGTTAAAGACACTCACCCACATTAAACGCTCTATAATACACCAGCCACGACATTCAAAACAGCATCAAGAAAAAAAAAGAAAAAAAAAAAAAAAAACAACAACTGAAAGGAACTGAGAAGGGAGTTGGGAAGCTCAAACGTTCTGATCACAGACTCAGGAAAGGCAGAGATTATTCTAAAAAAAGCACACGTATAAATTACCCCATCACCCGAACATCACACACACACACACACACACGAGCGGAGGAGCACGTCACAAACACTACTGAGCACGACACACACACACATCTGCACTGTACAAGCAATCTGCCTTCATCACAGCAGATATTTGGCTCATATTTTCATGGATCAGAATAAGAATAATCTGAATGTGACTCCACCTCGAAAACTGTTTTTAGAAACACAAACAAATCAACAGAAGAACCAGAAGAAGAGGAGAAGAGCGTCCTGCTGCCTGAGGCGAGTATTGCATGAGGAGCCGCTCGACGCCTCGAGTTAAACAGGACGCTTCTCATTCGAACATCAGAGGAGTTTATGAGGGCTGGCGGACAGAGAGCGAGAGAGAGCGCCACCTTCAGGCACTTAGTGATTCTGCAGTTCACGTGTGTTTGTGCATATCAGCGATTCCAAATGGCCCTGAGATCTGCAGCGGTTAAATCCACCCCTTAGTCCGTCTGTGTGTCTGTGTGTGTGTGTGTGTCTGAGAGAGAGAGAGAGGGGAGGGGAGGGGGGAGACAGAGAGACTCCTCACTGACCATCAGTAGCCCTTAACCAGCAGTCAGAAGATCACAAACACACACAACAGGAGCCCAGTGAGACAAACAGAGAGAGAGAGAGTGTGTGTGTGTGTTCAGTTATCGACGCCCAGTTTAGAAATGCCCTGACGAACTTCATGGAGCTCATCAATCTTCCCGTCCAGAACGTCCATGAACTTCTTGAGTTCGGTCTTTATGTTCTTCTGTTTCTGCTGACTGTCGTCGATCTCGCTCTGCAGAAGCGTCATCTTCTCGCTCAGGTCTCTGTTGGCTGTTTCTGCAGCCTGTAAAACATCACCCGCATCAGTGAACGCAGACGTGAACCTCACAAACACGAGTCGACGCATGCAGAAGCACAGATTCACACTGGCACGATGAACGTTTATTAGGATCGCTCTAATAGCGTGAGCGTTCCTGGCGCAGTCGTGTGCGTGAGGTTAAAGTTCAGCGTGGCTAAATAGAGACAGTCGTCTAAAGTTCGGCGCGGCTGGAATGCAGGCGGCTGTTAATGCTAAACTGCAGAAGCGCAGCAGCACTGAATCAAGCGCTTCGGTTTGAAACACTGAAGGAAAATCCCACACATCTTCAAATAAAACAACACAGGCTCAGTGTCAGTCCTCACTGTCAGACTCATTTACACAATCCTATCAGACAGAACGGATCCAACTCCAAAAAACAGATTCAACGATTCTTCAACATGTCGTGTTCCCAGACGTCTCAGCTGTAAGATGTTTTCATAAAGCCGATATAGCTATTCCTTGCTTTTTCTAGCAGGGTTACTACTTCTGAATCAACTGATGCTTCAACTCCTCAAGGATTATGACAGACGTCTAGAGCAGCAAACACTAGTCTTGGACTCATTTGGAAAATGTTTCTGTATGTTATTTCAGAGTTTGTGCAGCTGATCTGTTGATGTTTCTCTAACATTGTGTTTTGGGTTTGTTTAAAATGTGTGACAGCGTACAGTATTCAGAATGATCGCTAATATTTGCATAGTGAATTAGTGATTACAAACAAAACAGATACAGGCTTCAGCTGTACGCGACACAAAGATTAAACCAAATATTCATACGTCACGCGTGACGTCTGTCTCTGAGAGCAAACGCGGGACGCAGACGCCGACCGCAGTCTGATTAACGTGTGTGGACGCCGAAACACAATCGCATCATCTGGATCTGTTAGTCCAACAAAAAAACGGACCGATTTCAGCAGGAACGAAGTGTTTACGTGACGTTTGAAAGAGACATTTTACTGCTTTAGTCTGACTGAAACTGAACTTCAAAATTTCCTTCAGCAAACGCTACTCCAGCAGCCGTCGCTCCGTCGATCTAATCGCCAGACACCTTCATTTAGACTCGAACACGAGCAAAAGTGTTGATTCTCAGTGAACGAGTGAGCCGACCTGCGACCGATGTCTGTTAAAACAGTGTTTTGTTCGTTTGTGGTTCACCTGTAGTTTGGCCGTGATACTTTCACATTTGGCCATGAGCTGCGGGATGGTTTCCGCCTGTTTGCGCAGGTCCTCGAGCTCCTGAAAAACACCATCACACGTGTTCGTGAGCGCACTCGTGATAGGAAAACGCGGCATGGCGTGCGGCGTGTGTGAGACTCACCTGTTCTTTCTCCTGCAGATCTGCTTCCAGCTCTTGAATTCTGAGCGTCAGCTGAGCGTTTCTCTCTCTCTCCAGACTCACCTCCTTACACTGAACCTCCAGCTCTGAGATCTATACACACACACACACACCCCGTTAGCACTACAGCTCATCAATCACACACACTTGTGTCTTTCATCTCTTTCTAAACTACAGATTCTGGTTCTCTAACCCTGTGGTTTAACTCAACTAAACGAAGAATAAGGCAGCTCCGCTGATGAATGACTGTCGAGTCGGCGCCGGTTCTTCACCTTGTTCTTCAGCTGGTTGTTCTCGTCTTGGCTCTGCATCACTTTACTCTTCCAGTTCTCTGCGTTGCTGTTCGCCTCCTGCAGCGTGTCCATCAGCCGAGCGTTACTCTCCTTCAGCGCCTGCAGCTCTGTCTCCACCTTCTTACTGTCAGACACAAACACACACGAGTTCAGCTTCACGTCTGCGCTCGTCAAAGACAAACATCAAACTTCTTTCACTACATCAGACATCCAAACAGACATCGGTCAGACGATGTTCCGATTCAGATTTGATCACGTCAGCGGGTTTGTGTGACGGTTTAATAAGTATCAAAAATCTGAAAGAATATCACATGAGTTATTCCTGAACAAACTTTTTTTTTTCCTGACTGAATCAGGTGAATGAATGATTCGGCGTCTCACCTCTGCTCTACCACAGACTTCAGCCGGTCGTTCTCGCTCTTCAGCGCCGTGTTGTCCGGCACGTGTGAGATCTTCTCGTCGTCCGTTCCATTGATGCTGGACGCTTGATTGCCTGATGGAGTTTCACGGCCAGATTCCTGACAAAACCACACAATTTCACACTTGTAACAGACGTCACTCGCAGACACTTTACTGACGTCTGATGAAAACGGCACATCATCTTCAGCAAACAAGCTTTATAATTTGTACTACCGTGTAGTATGAACACAGGGATAATAACTTCAGATAAACGGCTGGTGATTTTCTTCAGTTATACATCTGAATGAATGAATGAGTGAGTGTTCTGCTGTCTGATGTTTCTGTCTCATGAGGCTCAGAGGAACCTGCGGATGGCGATCGTGATGTCACACGTACCTGCGACTGATCGCTGGACGTCTCCATCTTCTCCTGAGATTTTTCCCGGGCCAGTTTCGCAGCTTCCTTGACTTCCTGGAACTTCTCAGCAAACTGAGGTAAAACAGAAAAAACATAGATCGGGATTGTTACACCTCTAACGGTTATTGCAGAAAGACATGCTGCAACCGATCATAACAATACATCAACGTCAAGAACAGCTGCATCTCACACACTCATAGTCCAACAACAAGAGTGTGTGTGTGTGTGTGTGTGCATGCACGCGTGACATATTGTCAGACCTTTGACAGCTGTTGTTCGGAGGCGAAGCCGAGTCCAAACACTGTGTTTGCGCGACTGTCAGCCCACTGGCCAAACTTCTGCGATGTTTTGGTGAAGTTCATATTGGGAGTGATTGTGCTGTTGATGATCACCTGAAAACGAAACACATCAGAACTTTACAAGAATCAAACACACACACACACACACACACACACACACACTCACACAGACACAATCATGTATGTTAATAATTAACAGAAGCACTGATCTGGTTTCAGTCCTTAATCTTTCACACATCACTTCTCCAAATACTCCTGTATTCTGTTAAAACTCTCCAAAATGTGACTCAAATGTCATAATTACAATTATTGTTGAAAACAGCTTAAGACAGCTGGACTGATTAATTAACAGCAACACACACACACACACACACAGAGCTGTGTATTCTGTGTATTTGACCTAATTTCTTCAGTGTTTCACACTCACTGATTCTGTGTGACTCTTGAAGCTGATCAGAGTAACACGTGTGTGTATTTAGCCAGCCATTTAACCTCAACACGTGCGTGTGTGTGTGTGTGTGTGTGCTGTCAGAGTGATGGCAGCAGGTGTGTGTGTCTGTCTGCTACTAACACACTAATGTAAGTGTGAGTCTTCATCTATCTGCTCTCAAAGAGGGACAGCAGCAGGTGTGTGTGTGTGTGTGTGTGTGTGTGTGTGTGTCTGAGACTCTCAGCAGGTCTGTGCTGTGACATCATCACTGCCGCCTCCATACTGAGGGACTGATCCAAATCTCCATGGCAACATGAACCATAAACCCTCTGCAGAGGAAGACCCTCAGTGTGTGAATGTGTGTGTTTGAATGTGTGTGTGTATGAGCACTCAGACTGTGGATTGCAGCATCAGTAGACACTCCATGAAAGCAGCATCTACACTGACTCCATGAAACACACACACACAGACACACACGTGTGCATCTGTCTGACCTTTGACCCATCCACACTGATGATGCGGTAGCTGTTGCGTGTGCTGTCATAGAAGTACGAGACAGTAACAGCCTGTTTACTGGCAGGAACCCAGTTCTTCTTGGTGGTGGGATCGATCTGGAAGACATGAGCTCTGGTGGTGAAGATCGGCTGCTCCCTGCAACACACACACACACACACACACACACACACACAAACGTGTCACAGGAACATCACATGAAGATCAGCTCAAGTCAGCACTCTGCAGTCACTCTCATCTGTGTGTGAAATCATCAACAACTTCAGCTTAAATTAATATTTAGAACATAATCAGTATTTGTTCATTGATTTCACATTTTGCACTCATATGAGAATAAATCACAAAAGCAGCATCATTTGCTGGAGCTCCTGAAGATCTTTAGTGAAATACATCAGTGATGACCTACAGCTGTCATTCCCCCAACATCACCGCTAACACCAACGAGGCTCGACTGAGACGATCAGCAGTTACAGTTTACAGTCATCAGACAACAAAATGACACAGCTGACCTATCACAACCAGTTATTACGCCTCTCAATTACTACGTTCAATCTAATACAGCAGAAGTTTAAATACTACCAGTCAGAAATAAGGTTGTTTTGCACCTAACTAACCACTCAAGACAATAAGGATAGTTAAACCCCACCAAGATTGTTAAAAATGTAAAAGATTGGATGACCAATCATTTTCTCCTATTAAATTCAGTTAAGACAGGGATATTACTTATTGGACCAAAAAAACAGTATACAGAATCTCGTGGATTACAATCTACAACTAGACGGATGTACAGTTACTTCCTCTACAGTCAAAAGTCTGGGTGTTATATTAGACAGCAACTTGTCTTTTGAAAATCATATTTCTCATGTTACAAAAACAGCATTCTTCCATCTTAGAAACATTGCCAAGCTGCGAAACATGTTACCTGTTTCTGATGCAGAGAGGCTAGTTCACGCATTCATGACCTCTAGACTGGACTACTGTAATGCACTGCTAGGTGGTTGTTCTGCATCTTCAATAAACAAGTTACAGGTAGCAGCTGCTAGAGTCCTTACCAGGTCACGAAAATATGATTATATTACGCCAATTTTACAGTCTCTGCACTGGCTACCTATTAGGTTCTGCATCAGCTATAAAATAGTACTTCTTACCTACGGCACTTAACGGTTTAGCGCCTGCATACCTAACTAGTCTTCTACATGCTACAATCCATCACGCTCCCTAAGGTCGCAAAACTCTGGACTTTTGGTAGTTCCTAGGATAGCAAAGTCCACTAAAGGAGGTAGAGCTTTTTCACATTTGGCTCCCAAACTCTGGAATAACCTTCCTGTTAACGTTCAGGGTTCAGAGACACTCTCTCTGTTTAAATCTAGATTAAAGACACATCTTTTTAGATCTTTCTTTGCTTGCTTTGAACAGCAGCTATGCTAATTATGTTCCTATCTGTTCTCTGTTTCTGCCATGGGATTGACATCCCATGGAAGAGATGATGCCAACCCCTCAGAGGACTTCAGATGATGCCAACCCTGAAACAACATACAGCACTACAGAATTTTGCTACTAATTTGTAGTGTTCTTTGTCTGTTTGATTACTTAATTAATTATTACCATACATCTCTGCCATATGTTCATCAACTTGACACAGTCACCACTGTAAGCTACTACGAAATATATTGTAAAAACTTTAATTTGCTATAAAATTGCTTTGCAACGATATGTATCATGAAAAGCGCTGTACAAATAAATTTGAATTGAATTGAATTACTGAGGAACGTGATAATTGTCAAAACAAGGCAAAATACAAGGCAGATACTCTAGAGTCTGTTCACTCTACAAACCGACTTGGCTTTATTTCTAAACATCTGATAATGAACATGAAGGCCTTTTCACTAAACACCAACAAAATCTCATCTGAAAATGTCCTTCACAATAAAACCAAAACAAATACTAAAGTGAGCTGAGCTAAAGTAAAGCCCACATCAGAATCGCAGCTGCACTTCATGATGCCAGATAATACAATGCGATGCAGCGTAATATAAACATATATTAAATAATCAGTGCTGGGTAGAAATGATTACGTGTAATCTGGAATACGTAATCAGATTCCAAAACTGAAGTACTTGTAATTAGATTAGATTACATTTTAAAATGCTCATATCAGAGTACAGTTACATGATCATATATCATTCACACAATGGCAGTAAATGATTCATAGTTTGATCTGTCCCAATTATTTTTTTCTCTCACTCTTAAATTTTCCTTTTTAAAGTTCTACTGTTTTTTTGAAAGTCTTCCAGCTTTTCATCTACTCACAAACCCGCAGTAGTTCATTCGTGAAACCCAGTTTAGGAAAGCCTGGCATAAATGTCCTAATTTCCATTATGCCATTTGAAATCAGTAACGGACTACAATTTGTAAGTAATTTTCCCACCCCTGTAAAGAATGCACTTAAAAAAACACAACACAAGGTAAATAACACAAAATCACCACTTTCCAAAAATAATTTAAACAAAGAACATGCTCACAATTACACATTTTCCATTTCAGAATTCCATACTTTTCCAGACTCACATTTTCCAAACCTCTCAGTAGATTTTCAAAGCATATTTAACATAAATGGTTCACATAGCACTATTTTCAGCTTTATAATTGGTATATATTACAGTCATCAGTAAACAGTTTTTTCAGGTTTTTAAAATAGCCCCTAAAAAAAAAAAAAAAGATATATATATATATATATATATATATATATATATATATATATATATATATATATATATATACAAGAAACTTTTTTGTGCCCTCGAGAAACTATTCACATGACATGCGCATAGGAATTTTTTGCATGCTTACGCATTACAGTTTCTAGTTTTATGAAACCCTTTTTCTTTGTGCATCACTGCCATCTTACTATGAATAAAATGAGAGCATGGATACATATGAATTGATGGAGATCTACTTTTCCTTATGGTAGTACCTCTAATATCAAGGCCTAATATCCAGTTTAACACATCCTCTGCGGTGGCGGTGAAACCATGACACAAAATGGACTGATGGCTCAATGTGGTTTTAAAATGTGGCTTTTGTTATTGCAGCATGTCATATTTCAGTATTTCAAAGCCTTGGGTCTCTTCAGCGCATACTCTGCGACACCAAGACACCAGAGCACAAAATGGGCTGATGGCACAAGCGGTGGCTCAGTGTGCATTGTCCTGTATGCTAAATTTAATGGTTACTCGTGAGCACATGAAAGTATGTATTTTTCTTTTATGTTTGAAAAGGACCTTGAGACTATGTCATATAGTGCTAAAAATGTCGTGAGAAGAAACCTAAAACGCAAAACATTTTGCACAATGAAAAAAAAAGTGCATCTTGATATCATTCAGTTGTTTCTGACAATCACTAAAGAATAACTAAACAGCTGCCATGAAAACACACTTCTTGTATGATAAACTTATTTTCACTAAATTTAAAAAAAAAAAAAAATTGATTTTTTCCATACTTTTCCAAACCGCGTAGGAACCCTTGGGACAATTTGAACAGTTTGCAGCAGTCTGAGAAATGTGCGTTTTTGTGTGACTGTGAAAGAGCAGCAGTTAACACTAGAGGTGCATCAGTTCAGCTCATTAAAGCCATCCTCGTTAACTCCGATCTGATTTAGATTTGACACAGACGTCGTGTGATTTCTCAGGCTGACGTCACGTTCGCCGTCGCATCTGAACGCATACGTGAGGCCTGCAGACTTTGATCTGCGTTTATGATGAGGGACGTGTAAAACCACCCGTTAACATTAAGTCGATGAGCGGCGTTTCAGCAGGATCGGTCTGTGCTCATTCACGAGTGAAGTCTGACAGCGGTGAACGGTGGACCGTCCTGCCGCATCCCTGCTACTGACATCATCATCATCATCATCATCATCCGCCGAGCGCAGAGGAAGACGCGCCAGCGCTTCACCAGATCGCAAAATAACCTGACAATGACGAGGCGCGCGTGTGTGATTCACGCACATCATCACACCAAAGCATCCAGAACGTTCGGTGAGTCTCAGCCGAGCCACGGCAGGAATGCAGCTCTACCTGCACACGCGCACACACCCACAGCAACGCACCTGAACTCTGACCTCAGCGCGTTCTGATTGGAGCAGACCGTGGAGCGGCCGGGGCTGTGACCGGACACGCATTCCACACGTTCAGCAGGTCAAACCGCTCCGACGCGACTCACCGAACGACCAGAACCGCAATCGCACAGAAACACAGGCCACGAGACTCGCCGTGACGTCATAAACCAGCTGCCGCACCTGTACGTTCACTCCCTACTGACGGCCCGCAGACGAGCGTCTGATCCGGGAACTCACACCATCACACGCCGTTAGTCACATTCACACAGCGACAGAAACGTGATCTGTCAGCCCGAGCTGCTGCTAATCAAGGAACATTTTAATGCTCAAGCCAGCTGTCTAAGCACATTATTTCGCACAACTTGTGTGTCGTCAGTTTAATGGGTGTTTTGAAGATGGATTACGCCTATACCGAGTCCTTCAGGCTGTAAACTGTTAAAATGACCAGACTTAATACGGCGGTCTGGAGGTCAAACTCAGTCAAAGTTGGAACGTTTTTAGTCAAGTCACATTTATTTCTATAGCGTTTTATAGAACAGAATTCAATTCTTCTGTCACTTCGACAGCGGTCGTACAAACAGTTCGGTCGCAGGACTGATCAATATCTAACTGTTATTTTTCCAGAACAGATCAGACGAGACAAAGTCAATCAGTATGACGACGATTAAAGCGATCGTTCTGTCATTTACTCTACCGCCAACCATTAAGGACAGAACAATCTTTTTATCAACATTTAGTTCCTTTAATACCCAAATGTGTCATTAGTTTCTCTCAATCACAGCTGTGGTTTATTCCACCGATACGTGTTCCGTGAACAAGCATTCAGAGCATTTGTGCTGTAAGACGACCCGTCCGACCACATTTTTGGATAACTAACTCAGAGCGTTCTCAACAATAACTTTCACTGTCTTTAAGGCCACGACGGCAGATCTCGACCGAGCGGCAGGATGATCAGCACTACTGAGAGTTCATGATACACGCTGCCGCTTAAAGTCATTGGCTTTGGCTCCCGGGACAGCAGCAGATGGTTGCGACCGACACCATCTGGTGACGAGGCTTCAATCCCCACCGGATAGCCGGCGTCATTTACCAGCCGTTAAGTAGTATGTGGGGTCTATGGCGTCCCAAACACACACACACACACACACACATTCGCTGTCAGGCCCGACCTGCAGTCAGCAGCTTGACAATGTGTCAGATCAGCGTCAATAAACTTGTTCCATTCATGTAACTGGAGCTGAGCGGCGGCGTGACAGGCCGGCCTCTCTGACACCAGGTTGAAATAGACCAGGGGTAGGCAAGTTTGGTCCTAGAGAGTCGCTGTCCTGCAGAGTTCAGCTCCGACTCTAAATAAACACA
The DNA here is from genome assembly GCA_036247105.1 of Cirrhinus mrigala. Classification (NCBI taxonomy): domain Eukaryota; kingdom Metazoa; phylum Chordata; class Actinopteri; order Cypriniformes; family Cyprinidae; genus Cirrhinus; species Cirrhinus mrigala. Next base: position 72,795 of record JAMKFB010000041.1, on the reverse strand, counting down.
CCTGAAATGTCAAGTGTCTTCAGGATGACTATGGCTATAGGTAGGTGAGGGTTTTTACAGGGTTGGAGATAAACGGTTCAGGACATTGGCTCTGTAGGGCCGAACTCGCCTACCCCTGAAATAGACACTCCAGTCCAGCACCTCATTCAACCTGGGAACAGACGTCCAGCTACGCCTAAACAGCAGCGCTTTCCGGTTTAACCCTAACGCTTTATCAGCGTCTACCTTCCCAAACGGTAGCGAGAGAGGCCGTTCCACGCTGTCCAGGTCTGTGTGGAGAATGAGGTTAATCTAT